>OY735217.1:56420025-56432525 GCA_963457665.1 Thysanoteuthis rhombus
TGCCAGCATTTGAGAGAACTTGCTTCCGGTACAGTATCTCCGGAAGTCTGCACCGGGGGAGGCGAGGTACCGTTTGGAACCACCTGCAAAATGACATGTAATAATGGATACACGTTGGATGGGCCACACACGAAACAATGCACACCCGATGGAATATGGTCTCCGGTCGACAAAGGAGAAGTCAGTCGCTGTATCGGTGAGCTTCCTCCTTCGCTCTGTCTGTCTGTCTGTCCGTCTGTCTGTCCATCTATCTATCTATCTATCTATCTATCTATTTCAATGTTCACATCTATCTACTTATCTATTGACCTCTGTCTGTTCATATCTATCTATCTATCTATCTATCTATCAATCTATCTATCTATCTATCTATCTCAAAGCATTCCCCTTGGGACCTCACACACTCATCCCAGCCCCCCTTCTTCTTTTCCAAACAATCGGAAAAGTTCTCTTTCACAAATCGCCATCAGCGGTCTCGTCATGTTACCCTTAATCTCGTCCACAATCTGGAATCTCTTTGGGGAAAGCCAGAAACTGAAAGGAGTAAATTTGGACCGTGGGAGAGCTGATAGACCAGGGCGATGCGAGTTTTTTCCCCTCCCCCATAACCTACACGAGACGTGAAAACTGACTCACTTGGTATTTGTGAATGCGACGGTTACACAGTACAGAGGCTTACTCAATGGCGTCTCACTGCCATCTGAGTAGCACCACAGGAGAGTATCTGTTCACGCTTGTGCAATAAGGTTTTACAATTGGTTGCCAGGTTACATCTAGGCCACACAACCGGTTCTCGAAATATCCAAAATTTCTTGACACTTTCTCGACACATCTACTTCAATCAGTTCATACAGTATCACCCATAAATGAGTACACGCCTTCCACTTTTTATTGGCAGTTAATTTTCTTCAAAATCAAACACAGCAGGTCTTAATTTATTTTTCAACTTTACACAATCGAAATTGATATTGTCAGGTATGATTTATGACCGAACTCAACAGCACTTAGTTTGTTGCCAAATATTTTTCGTATGGTGTACTCATTTTTGGACGGCAACATATACATATTTTTACCATTTGCTTCTATCTTAATCATTACCGTATCTTCGAAACTCAATTCCTTTGTTGAGCCCGAAATGTTTGAGCAATGAACAAGATTCTCTTCTCCATCTGCAGAAAATGAACTCCATCTGCAAAATGATTGCAACAATTTCAAAAAAACATCTAATTTCGACCGTCCCCTTCGAAGTAGTCGCCTTGCATAGAGCGATCCTTGCGGGTTTCCCCAGAAATCCATACTAAATCCAGTCTTTGGGTGCCCTTCGAATACTGCGAACTTTTTTTGTCAACACTACGTATGTTTTCTCCTCTCAGTCTTCTATTATTTTGCAACCATGTCGTCTTTATTATTACTAGATACTCGTCCGCCTCTTGTTGTATGTCCAACAAAGATTGAAGTCGAGGCTGAGAAGGATATGAATACGGCCAATGTGACGTGGATCCCTCCATTGGCGATTGATAATTCTGGACTCGTTCCTACTCTGACTGCCATTCCAGCCGTGGAACCACCAACCCGTTTCCCAATTGGAGTCTCCGAAGTGACCTATGTGGCAGAAGACGCGAGCAAGAATAAAAAAGAGTGCAAGTTTAGTATTGTAGTCACGGGTAAGTAAACCGTTTCCCAGATTTGGAATTTCGGAATTGCTTTGATGTTAGGTGTGGTGAATTTGAAGGTTGAACAATAAGTTTTACAGCTTTGATGTTGAGTGCAATCGATTTGAACGTTGTACAATAATTTTTACAGCTTTGATGTTAATTCGATTTGATACGAAGGTTGTACAATGTACAGTTTTTGATAAAATGAAGTCTTGTAAAAAAAATCTTTCGAAGAATTAATATTGTCAGAATAAGTTCCACATGTGACACAACTTGCGTTTCCACAAGAAAACATCTAAAATAGAGTGAAATACATCTGAAAATATCTAAATTCTGGAGAATCTGGATGTTAGTTATAAACCCATCAGAATAAACCCCACGTACGAAAATTCAAAGTCTTTTTTCCCAGAAATTAAGAAGATAAATTTTAGAAGGGGCGTAATGGAGTAATAATGCCAATATTCAATGAATGAATGGCTGAAAGTGGCCAGATTTTTTTAGTAGCTGAAATTAAGTAGATATAATTTTCAGGTATTTAACAAGGCAGTTTTCATTTCCAGGTAACGCTTTAAGAACTCATTCAAAGGCTTCGGAAAGTATAAGTGTACAACGTATCGATTAGATATTAGTAATTATAAAAACTTATATTGATTAAGCATGAACAACGATTAATTTACAATTTTTGGATATTCACTTTCACATAATTATTTATTTTAGAAAATCTCTTAATATCTCCATTTTTGATACCTTGCTCATTATGTTCCTGACTATGTATTCTTAAGTCTTTCTCGAAATATTTTTCCTGCACAAAATGATAGGAGAGGAAGTGTGGGTGGCCAAACGGCTACAAAAAAAAGAGAACTGGTGAAATGAGTACTTGGTACTAATGCCCTAGGGAAAGGCATGAATCCACCTCAGTCATGGGTGAAAGGGCAATGGGAGCTATCTAACCCTGCAATAACGTTCATATAAGAGAAGGGACACACAGCGCAGTGGTTACCGCATCAGACAAATTACTATTAAGTAATCTGATGGTTCTAGGTTCGATCCAAGTGTGAGACAGTATAACAATACTACTAACGCTAAAGAGGGGAGAACGGTCGATATACCCCTCGTCGGATAAATAAAGGGTTCGGTTCGTTACTTCCCAAATCTACCAGATGATACCTGACGAAGGCCGTAGAGTGCAACGGCCGAAACGTTGTATGAAAAACAACCAAGATGAGGATGGTCCGAATATCAATAGAAATAATAATAATACCTCATCTAAAAAATTCTGAGATATACCATTGACTTTGACCGCCTTTGATTGCCGAGCTACTGAAGAAAGGAAAACAGCTCTAAAGGATGAACGGTGTGCACGAGTTGATGTCAACCTTGAAATATGCTCTGTGCACAGGATATTAGATAGATTTTGTTGTTCTGCATTCTTTTGTTCATGTTCAACCAGAACGAACCCAGATTTTGTACGCTTTTGAGAAATTATAAATAAGGGAGACTACTCAATAGTAAAAATTTGATAGTTGTCTCTCTTGACAGAAGTTCAAAGCCAAAAATATAGACGTACAGCTGGTGTATTATTATTAGTGGATTGTCAATAGAATAATAGTAAATATTCTGAACCCAATAACAGCGAATGATTGAAATTTCCGTCATTACAGTAATGGATAAAAGTATTTCTCTCCGTCTCTTCTCGTCGTAGTCAATGAGTTAATCATGAAGCTCGACATTTAGGAAAAAGAGACAACACAGGGAGAAAGAAACAGAGATATAGAGGAAAAGACAGAGTGAGAGAGATATAGAGAGGGAAAGAAAGAGAGAAAGAAAGAAAGAGACTTTTTAAGTACGTTTTTTTTATATACATTCAAAAGAAATGATTCACACAATTTTCTCTTCTCTCTCTCTTTCTCTTTTTTTTTTTTTTTTTTTTTTATTTACCCAGATACCCAGCCTCCACGGGTGGATAGGTGTCCCAGACAGTCTACCATCGTCAGCGAAAAACTCCTAACAAACGTCACGTGGGAAGAGCCTCTTTTCAGCGACAATTCGAACCAACCACTACGCATCACGAAAACGCACGAGCCGAACAGCCTGTTCCCACAGGGCGTCACCCACGTCACCTACACGGCATTCGACCAATCGGACAACGCCAGTAATTGCACCATCAAGATTAACGTCATAGGTACCCGTCATGCTACCCCTGTATATTAAAAAAAAAAAGAGAAAAAGTAAAACCTTGAAAAAAAAAATTAAAACAAAAAGCATAGTACGCTCCTGCTCCATGCAAATGCATTAAGACTAAATTCATCATGAAACCCATTCAATACCTCTCTCTATCTATCATATATATATATATATATATATATATATATATATATATCAGTCTATTCATACCTGTCATGTCTTTCCACATCCGTCCCTATGTCAGTCTGTATGTGTTTTCGTATATGTCCAATTCTACTCCATCCTCGCTTCTCGACATAAGTTTTTGGAAATTGGTTGGTGAAAAGAAATCGTTATTTCCAACTACTAACTTCTATTCAGTCCCCTTGTCTCTCTCCCTCTCCTTCTATCTATCTATCTATCTATCTATCTATCTCACTCTCTCTCTCTCTCTCTCTCTCTCTCTCTATATATATATATATATATATATATATATATATATGTTTCGGTGTTTTCATATCTAGTTATTTCTCTATGAATATAATCGTGCTCAAAGGAATATTACAACTGAAAATTGTTGACGAAAAGGTTCAGTGGCGTCTAAGTGCCGACTCAGTGATTGTGTGTGTATGTATGTATGTATGTATGTACTTGGGGAGCAACCTCTCACAAGTATATGCTGGATTAAAAGCTTCAAATAAGGATTTTCCCTTAATTTTTCTCTCTTATTTCTGTACAAGTAAGCGAAAGTTAATTGATACTGAACGTAAGAGCTGTCCAAAGGTTTTTAATCGAACGCTTTCGGTTATTTGGTTTGCTGTTATGAACTTCCAAAACCTCATGAGTTGTGGACAAAAACTGTGATTATAGATGTTTATATATATTTGCCTTCCCACAAAGTTGAGTACGATTCGATCAGGTTTATGGTGGGTCTTCACGGACTTTGGAGAAGCTGCCTCGGAGGTGGAATCCCCGAGGGCCGGGCTCATCTGCTTCAATTTTGTGCTTGACATCATTGTAGCACGCACGCAATACATCTCTGTAAAAGCCTCTGGAGAAATTTTATCATTTCATTACCTGGTTGCCTGTTACCAGAGATCAGTATACCACCAGTTGCATAATTATTGGTACCCATCTTCAAAATTAGCTTCTAAATTTATTGCAGAAATCGACGTCTACATGGTTAATCTTTGGTCAATATATACACAAGTGTTTACTGAATACTAAGGAACAATAACATTTACGAAACAATTTATCTATAGGCAAAATAGAAAAGCCAAATAATTGGATGATCCAAATTTTGTCTAAATAAATTCTTTCAATTTACAAACGGATTCCAATGAGCCTCCAGCACGAATCAGAAGGTATTTTAGTCAATTCTTCAATTGCATATTCTTCTGACTGCTTTGAATTGGATGATTGTTTTTCATCAACAGCTTTCGTGAGCTCCCACTGTAGATTTTCTTCCGAATTTTAATCCGGACTCTGGGCTTACCAAGGCAGAACACCGATCTTGATATCTTTTAACCTGTTTTGAATAAAAGTGAATTGTGCCTGGGATCCTTTTCTTGCATGAAGGTCTACAAGCGCCTTAATCCCAAAGGCTTCGTCGATTTTCACTCAAAGTATCAAGATAATTCTTCTTTTCATCGTCATTTCAATTCGAACAAATTCCACTGTACTTCCACCTGTAAAACAACTTCACAGCATCATGTGACCTTTGCAATGTTTGACGATAGAAATGTTATTCTTCGGATTATAGGCCTCGCGTCTCTTCTTCCACGCGATTGTTCTATCACGGTGACGGAATAATTCGATCTATTCTCGTCAGATAAAAGAATAGAGCTCAAAAAATATCCATACTTCATAAGGAAATACCTTGCTAACTTCAAAAGAGCATTTAAATGTTGTTGTTTTTTTTAAATAATGGCGTCTTTCGAGGACGGCGTAATTTTAATCCAGCCCTATTGAGAGCTTGCGTAATTGTTGACCATCAAGCATAGATTCCCGTCCCTGTCAAATTGGCCTCCATTGCTCTGGTTATGATTCTAAGATCTTTTTTCACTTCTTAGCATACGTTCGTCTCGCTCTGAAAATATCCTCTTCCTGTCGCGTCTATTCTTGCTCTCCAAGAAACAAGTATCAAGATGCTTCAAGATGTTATTCCGAACACTCGATTCGGGGACATTAAATGCTTAGATATCGTCTTATATCAATCAGCAACAGCAGGAGCATCATTTATTATCTTTGTTGCCCAAGGACTGTGTACATCAAGCATGATCTTGGAGTTAGAAAAGTTATCGAGCAGGATACGAATGTCAGTTGATGTCACGTGCGACCTGTCACGTGTTGTTCAAAAAGTTCCTGAACTCTACAACTTTCCAGGAATGGTGTAACTGTCATTATTAGAAACGTACCCTTATAATGTAGTCGGAAATGTTTTGAGGTTTTTTAACGTAATATATAAAATTCTTCAGCAGTTGCCAATCATTTTGGATTGCTAATGGCTCAAATCTGAAGTATCTCAACCCATTCTTGAATCGCATATCCTACTAACTGCTTAAAATGTGAATCGGCTGATGTGATCCTATCATACATTGCTCGATAGCTCTCACGTTTTGGCGGACAATTTTTGCTTCAGTTGTTCACATCCTTGTGACATAAAGGCGTCTCTATAGACATCAAAGGTCACGAGAAATTGAACAAAAAAATTCTGAAGATGGGTGCCAATTATCAGGCGCATCTCTGTGAGTATAATCTTGGTCCCTGGAGATTTCCACTCCAAGGTGGTATCTCTCCATTGCCCTTAGTGGAATACAGTCATGCATTACCCTCTGACAACTACATCAGTGGCCACGGAAACTGGGAAATTCTTGTCATTTCCCCCATACATATGTGTATGGAACCCCACAATAAACGTGACATATCGTCTTCGTCCCCCATTATTCACAGTTTCGCCACCTGATATCAACCCAAGAAATAATTCATAATTGTTCTATCTTATTCGAAGTCTTCATTGTTAATCTGTTACTGCGTCTAATTTTTTAAGTGGATTTCATTATAGGTGTGTATGTTTATGAGAAAGGAAGTATACATAGAATTCGGTACTATCCGCAGTTTCGTTCAGTTATTGGTGGTTGTGGAACATATCTGCCGAGGGTTATATGGGACTAATATGAATAGCTATATCACTTAATTGATCTAAAACAGTTTATGTACCGTATAATGAAACGAAAATATTAGACAGAGAAACTCTGTTCAAAACCTGTGACGATGTTTATGCAATTTTTGAAAGCATTAAGCAACACTTGACATTTTTTCTTCTTCAATGAAACTATTTGTTTCAATTGACTTTTCAACTTAATTCCCGTTAAATAATCTGAAACAAAAATAAATGATTATTTCATCAAAAGTAAAACGAAAAATGTTGTCCGAAATGCAATTTAATCCATTGACAAATTAAAAAATTACAAATATACATTAGTTATAAACACTGTATCCTCAGCATTGTCTTTCTTGTACTTTCTATTTTTCAACTTGGGAATTGTTTTTTTTTTTTTAATTAAAAGCTGTAGCGTGACATAGAAAGGAAAAAATATATCCCTCTTTCTTTGCCCATTCTGTGTATCCCATCTTTCTATCTTTACCAAAGCTATGAACCGATTCAAAGAAATCTTTAAAAAAAACCTTTTGCCATTCATAGAACCGTCGAATTTCATCGCAGTTGAAAACATCGAGGATACGGTCGCTAGTGATCTTCCCCTTTTCTCTCAGCTCTCTCTACTTTTCTCTTCCTTCTTGTTTTTGTCTAATTTCCAAAACTTCCACCTATTTACCACTTTTTAGTCTTTTACCAAATTCGTTTTTACTTAAAAAGAATTTGGAAGAAAAAAAAACAACACAGAATCCATTAAGTTCTCCGTTTCATCTTGTACATTATTGTTGTTTAAAATTAACGCATTTGCTTGGAGCCAGAAACTTAGACCTGCTGCTAAATTAGATGCATGGCATAGACAGTGTTGATTGTCTTTTTCTTATTCGATCCAGAATTCTTCGTTTGCCTGTTGTTTGTGAAGTCCTTTCTTGTCGTTGCAACACTTGTATAGTTCTATTTGTGTTTTGTTGATGATAATTCATGTTTGAGTGTCTAATTAATTTAACTTGAGTGTATGAAAACTTGCTTGCTAAGCCCATCTTTTGTCTTAACAAGTCGTGCATGAATTTCACCCACACACTAAGGGACGCAACTGACATAGTAAAATAGAATTTCATTCGTACAATTCACTCAGAAACAAGGGGCTTCATTGGTAATCTAATGACGTATCAAAAATGCTGAAAAATAGAATAACAGGAAGAGTAATTAAAACAAAAAATGTAATAATACTTCGTTAGTGGTCATCAGAACGCAATTCACCAAATCACTGCATTTCGTTGATCTATTATCTACGTATATAAGATTTTAAGTGTATATTATCCATATATTTCATGCATGCCGTTATTTTCGACGACACAGGTAAACTAGTGAATAGAGAAAAGGCCACGCCCTCATCTGAATGTTGCTTGTTTTAATAGCAAAATTTAAATGAGAAACTAACCGGCCATAAAAGCAAAACAAGAGCATTGCCATCGTAATATTCATTTATTAGTGTGGCCCTCAGTTAAGCACTATATTAGTAAAATCTGTGAAATCTACGAGACTAGACATTAACTAAGCTTAGCGTGGTCTGTCACAGGCTCACAAGAGCGGGGCACTCTGTGCGTATTGAACTCACCTACGAATGATCCGGTAGATTTGCTTACTAATGTTTAGAGCCCGATGTTTATGAAGTCTGGCACAGTGTCACAGAAGTAAGACACTTAACAAGAATCGAAATCATCCCCTAACGAAGTTTAGCGAGATTAGCCTGCATATTATATCTCAACAGCCATCTGTAAGTATTTACTGAGCTTGATTTAGTGTGGCACAAGGCCAAAATATTAGAGCACCCGTTGGAAATACACAGGGTCACCCCTAAAATTGAACTTGCTGCTCTAGTTATTTCATCCCCTATACACACATTTAGTAATCCCAAGTAATATATATCTACATAGATGTAATCAATTACATATATATATATATATATATATATATATATATATATATATATATATATATATATATATATATATATATATATATATATATAAATCAGTTTGCATTGTGGATGTGAAGTGATCCGACGGAATATTAATGAAAATGAAAATTTGACGGTGAAGAGATAGGCGTTACATCTTGTGTTATTTTATTATTATTATTCCGTGGGCGTAGTTTGATGCATTTCAACAAAGGCGTACCATCATTTTCAGAAAAAAATGTTTTTGGGCGGTTCACAGAGGAAAATATGATGTTTGCATGTTCGATGCTGGAGAGGAGAATTTTCCCCCGTGAACCACTGCAAATATTTTTGTTTGAAAAAGATGTCTGGCTCCCGTCGAAATGCACCGAACTTCATCCACGATGTAACATCTATCTCTCGAGTTTTTCTCTTCACCTTCCAATTGTCATATATATATATATATATATATATATATATATATATATATATATATATATATATATATTGTGTCATCCACAGACAGCTGTTTCGATGTATTACATCTCTACAGTGTGGCTATAGACTTTCCATTAACCCATCCAGTACCACGAGGCAGAATTGAAACCTTCACTTCAGACCCGGAGGCTACCTCTGGACTACCTCCGGACTACGGAACTGGACAGTCAGTAAGGCTGAATTTAAGCGATATACCTATTTACACAGAAATCCCTCATCCACCAGAGTCCTCAATTCCTAGGGAAGAGCATTGCATAAGCTTATGATAGATGAGTTACCTCACCTAAAGAGTGCTCAACCCTGAATGGAGGAGCATTAATTATTGTGTCATATATATATATATATGTGTGTGTGTGTGTGTGCTGTAACCTTTGAGCATCGTCTTTGTTATTTCGAGTATTATGCAAACTCTTGTTAAGACAAAAGAAAATGGGCGAATGGTTTGAAATCTGCTTTTTGCATTTAGTGTTATGTATAGTTTCAGTCTGTAGTTGCTGTATGATAAGAAGAAGTTTGATTGATGTAGAGTTGAATACATTAACTGCATATCGATTGTGTGGCTGATATGTGGGATTAAACCTGGTAAGCAATGATGTATCCACAGGTAAGTAACCAATCAAAAGTTTGGGTTCTGGTTTGGCAATGTATTAAATGTAAAGCAGAAATTTACGGCGTCGGTTTTGTATATGCTTTTAAGAATACTGTTTTTCCGTCAAGTTCGAATATCAGGAAAAAAAAGTACAATAAAAACAAATGTATATTCAATGTGCTAGGGGGGGGCTGCAATTTGACGCATCCCGAAACTTTTATCAATTTTCAGTTCGAGGGTGTATGAGAAACAGAAATCTATGAAGAAATATAAATTCAGAAACACACACATGCACTCACATGTACACATTTATACACGAGGTGCTACACCAAGTTTCGCCGAATTCGAATGGTGTGTGCAAACCGAATGTACTTCGGACGTCTGCAGCTACATTTTTCGTGCAGTTAAAATTAGTCTTTGTCCATCAGAGTGGTTTTGCAAGCTCATCAAGAAACGATAGTCAGTTTCATCAAGATCGGGAGAGTGTGTTGGGTAAATTCTTCTTTCCTCACTGAATGCCTCAATGAAATCTCCGGTCCCTCCATCAGTATGGGGATATGCATTATCGTAATGAAGAACAATCCCTCCTCTGTTCCGTAAGGATAGGCGTTTCTATCAAAATTTGTTTTCAAAGTCTAGGGTTATTGGCAATAGACTTCAGCTGAAACTGCTCAGTTAACGTTAAGAAGTCCGTAATTCATTATCCATGCATATTCCACTGTACCCTCAAGATCTTCTACGAATGATAGTAGCCTCTTGGCTATCATCGTGAGACACTGACGACAGCGCTTAACATTGAAAAAAAGATTCATTTCTCATCCCCCAGTTACAACTATGTCCGAAAAGGATATCTGGGAATCCTTATAATGCAGTGGCACACAACAATCAGCTCGCTGCTAGCGATTTGCTGGAAACTGCCCATTTTTCAAACTCTGACACTCTTCCCAGTTTCTTCAAATTGCGATGAATTGTGATATGGTTATAATTGAACTTTTCGCCAAGTTCCCAGACTGTAACAGCTAAGTAGGGACGTCCTTTCAGTTATCTCGTTCAAGCGCTATTGGTACAAATAACAGACAAAAATTTTATTAGGCAAAAGAGAGTTCTATCTTAAAATTTGAGGGTCGTCCACAAAGAAAGCAATAGTGTTTGGTTTCTTGGATGTTTCTCTGTCTGCGACAATGTACTCGGAATTTTTTGAAGGAATAATTGGGATCCTTTTTGTTTTGTTTGTATCATGTTTTTGTCATTGTGAATCCCGATGTGATTATTGATGTCATGTTTTAACGAATTTCTGTGCGTGATACTAGAGAATGAAGTGACGAACTGAAGATGGACTGAACGATTGAAAAGAAAGTTTCCCTTTAGTGTGTTTCTTTAACTCTTACCAAACCAATTATTCACTGATATGAAATCCAATAAGCAAAGTGAAAATGACCTGCGACTATTGTTAGCTTACTTCAGTCCACAAGTCCACAAACATGGTGTGCCACAAAAAGGATCAAACTCACTGAACCGTATAGTTATGCTCTCAGAGATTAGTCTCATAACCATCACACCACAATGAAGCGCTCTGCTTAATTTAGCATAAGGCCACAATTGCAGTGCAGTTAGTGAGATTCGAACTCACTACACAGTAATGATCTGTTAGCTTAACCCGCGGTAATGTGAATATGAACTATGACATATATATACAAATATATATATACATTTATGATAAACAGCCTTCAAAGCCCATTCTTGGACATGGTCTTTTCCCAAGGCCTGAAACCATCACTCCCCAAGTTTTACTGCAAGGTCTGCTGTAAGTATAAGACATAGGGAGTGATAGTTTCAACCTTCCACGCTGGCTCATGTTATGATCTTCAGATTGCTATGTTTTGGCCCTCTCGACAACATCGAAACGTACTTGGTACAGTTCTGGACTTCTTTACGTAAATTATCATTATATATATATATGTGTACATGCATACATACATATGTATGTGGAAGTATGTATGAACATACAATCGGAGCAATTAAAAAGATTTCAATAGTCGATGTCCGTGTGATGGATTAATTTCGATGCTTTACATTCTAACGTTGAATCGAAATACTCCCAAATCTCTTCCCTTCGAACTTTTAACCTTAGTGCAAAATCAAATAAAGATAAGATTAGACAATCGCTGAGTCACTTCCGAATACCTCAATGGAAACAATTATGTTATGTGGCTCATTTTCATTTACATATGAGGATTTGTAATCGTGATTATATGAAATGCTAGTTTTTACTTGGGCTGCTGAAAGTTAAAAAATACAAAAGGTTGTTTTTTTTTAAGCACAAGGAAAAGGAGACATAAATCTTGAAGGTAAGTTTTTGTATCGAAATCAGATTCCGGGGAATGTTATGCCGAGTTAAGAAATATTCATGTTTGGATTTTGATCGTGTTTAAAAAATGATTTTACGCATTTTCTTTAGCTTTTGACAATTTACTGGTAATTTTCTTTTTTTTTGGTATTGTT
>OY735217.1:56435025-56677525 GCA_963457665.1 Thysanoteuthis rhombus
CGATAATGGTTGACGCATACACAGAGAAGCTGCACCCTTTATGGAACATTTTTTTTTACCTTTTTTTTTTTCACCTCTAAAGAACGCGTATTTTTAATAGTTTCATGAGTGCTTCTACCTCTTTTTGCCAAAAATCGAAAAAAAAAATGTATTTGACATTATCATCAACTTTGGGGTTTATCCCCATAATTTGATTTCTGTATTTTTAAAAGAGGTACAGCGCATGCGCACATGAAAGATAAGGAAAAAATGGCGTACAACATGAAAGAAAAAGGACACGTCCTTTTAAAGATAAAATGTATTTATATGTTTTTTTCGTGATTGGTTTTCTGAAGAAGATAAAGAAGAAGAAGAAAAAAAAAACAGAAAACGAAATAATAATGAACTTGGATGAACTCTAGCTTCCCACCAATATATGACATTCACAAATTTCCATGGTTGTGTCCCACTCATTGCAATTGTACTGGTAATAATTGGGGTGGTAAGAATGCTGTTGGGAGTGACGGGATGGCTTATTATCTCGGACTTGCTTACTATCAAGTCAGTCAAGATAGACTGACTGCCAATATCAAAAAAAAAAATGCTTAATTCGTCCAATCAACGATCTTAGTGATTCAGATATCAAATGATTTTAAAATGTAAAAAGAAATCAGCAAATACAAAGAAAGCAACTGATCTGTCACAATTTTTTTTTAAAATAACAAGAAATTCAAATCATTCATAAAATAAAATCCAAAGAAACAGCTGTGATAAATTGTTTTGTGTAACTTTCTTTTATTTTGGTCTCTTAAAAATCTGCTTTTAAGCTCTTTGGAACGACTGACGAGATATTTCGGGGGAAAAAAATCTTGTTTTCTATGCCGTCTAACTCCGGTAGCAAATCGTAAAGTGATTCAAGACAATCCGTAGATAATGGTAAAATCAGTGGAAGTAATGATAGTCTTGGAGTTGCGGACGAGATATGTTGCAAAAGAATTCTTTGTCCTGATTCTTCTTACTCCAGTCGTAGATCAGATGACGATTCAAGACGATTCATAGATAGTGATGAAAGCAATGAAAGCCATGATTGTCCAAGGGTGGTTTATGGAATATCATAACATAGAAAAGCATGTTCTAAAGGAAACATTACATTTATTTATCGAAATCTTCAAATCAATCATGCGCTAATAATATATCGTGATTTATCTTTTATTAGATGAAAAACTGTCAACCATTATTCATTTTTACTTGTTTTCCTTTCATAATTTTAGTTGTGTTTAATCGCCGCTTGTCTATGATGGCGTAGATCGGAAATTAAGAACCAGCTCTAGATGAGTGTTGACAAATGAAACGAATTGGACAGGCCAGAGGTTCATTCAATGAATAAGAATATCTTGGGTAAACGTTCAAGCTGGAAAAAAAACAGTAATGACTCGATCTCCGGCATATAGTTCTCTTGTAAACTTTACTCTGCATGAAATTTTCTTCTAAACAATGTACAATATTCCCATATTTAACGAAAAATTTCGCTCTATTACAGCCCTAGGGCTACTAAGTTCAAGGGTTCGATTTAATTCGTTAACTGTGAAACATCTTAATTGAATCAAAACGTTAATTCACACATTTAGAAATTAGAGGGATTGGACTGAAAGACGACATAACAATGGCAACGAATAATTCAACGGAAAGAATTATATTGAAATGAAAAAAATATGTACAAGAACAGCCGAGAAGATGCTGGAATCACCAATTAGATCTTATAACAAATCGTTGGTAAAATTGTGCAGGAATCAGTGTATAAGTCAATAGTCTCCATGTCATTCATACTTACATCACTTGTAAGATTCCATCGTAAAATTAGAGAGTAAAATCAGAGGATTTTTTTCTTCCAATAATTTCGTTTCAGTGGGGGAAAAAACTAATGATTTCAGTTATATCCCTCTGGCTACTTTAATGTAAGAAATGCACTGGTGTAAACCAGGTATTCTCAACGGGGGTAATATCGCCCCCAAGGGGACAAAAGTTGAGCTGATGGAAAGGGCGACATATTGTCATGAATGGATTTTTCTTTTGACACAAGGCAATCTCCTGTTTCACGATGATAATAAGGGAAGGGCCGAAAGAAATAGACCCCTTCATCTACCTCGGACAAAGAATCTCCACGAACTCCCAAAAAGAAGAAGAAATCAAAAGGAGAATCACACTAGGCTGGCAAACTCAATCTTAAAGACAAAGAAAATACTACTCGTCCTAAAAAAAAAAAGGGTTTACAACCAATGCATCCTGTCGATAGTCACCTATGGAGCAGCCACATGGAACCTAACCAATAGATTGGCTCTCAAACTCAGAACCATGCAAAGTGCACGAGATAGTCATTCTCAACCTCACATGGAGAGAGTACGAAACAACGCAGTGTATAAAAGAAAAGATACGAGTCTGAGATATCATAGAATCTATAATAAAACAAATGGCAATGGGCTGGACATGCTGCAAGAATGTCGAAGAACCACTGGACATCACAACTCACCACATGGATTCCCAGAGATTGTATGCAAAACTGTGGCCGACAGAAAGTAAAATGGCGTGACGAGCTAGATGAATTCAGGAAGTACTGGCTCCACGACGTCCCTGATAGAGAGGTCAGGCGAACCCTGGAAAAGGCTTATGTCTAACGAGGGAAGCTAAAAGGATGATGATAATGATGATGATGATAGCTCTCACTCGGTGAATCACAAAATATGTATTTTTGAAAAAATTGTTTCAATTAATAATTTATTTCTTTATTATGCAATTTCAATATGCCAGCACGTGTACATCGCTTTGAAATTCCAAGTATTCACTGTAAACGATTCATTTTGAAATTCACTTGGCTAAGCCAAGACAAGGCATCAAATAATGGAAAGCAATGTTCCTTTTGGAAGATGTTCAGTCAAACCACTCAATATGAGTATTAATTTGCATAGAGGTATTGGATTATGTAGAGCTATTATTCTGAATTGAGGGGTCACTATCGCTCCGAAAGGGTGAAATTTGAGAAGAGGGGGTTGATTGATTAAAAAAGAAAAAAAAATAGCCAAGAGGGGGCGGTAGGGGAAAAGAAGGTTCGGAAACCCTGGTGCAAGCAGTTTCCTTAGAAGACGAATTTCCTGTAGTTCGATCCTGACTGCATGCCCTACAATTATGGCCTTATGCCATCCTACACTAAGCTCGGTAAATAACAATCTATCAAGCAAACTGGCGTCTCGATGTGGGGTAACGGTAAACGAGCATGTCTGAGAGTATTATTGCTGTAAGGAGTTCAATCCTCATTGGATCCCACTCACGACGTACTAAGCTAAACTAAAACAAATCTATCTTTTGGGCGCTTTTCTGTTGCGTTATATTTGAGGATCTAGTTTAGCTGACCATTACAGCTACAAGATGTCCAGTCCTCCATGGAATTTCTACAATCGTAGCCTTGAGCTGTACTAAGATTAGCTTGGTGAAGATCTCTTCGGTCATGTTGAATTTAGCTCGATTTTTTTCCCATTAAAGGTATCTCATTTCCGACCACAAATCATTCTAGTCTTTATCTTGTCAGACTCACGGGCAATTTACGAGAGTACGTTCCCCAATCTAATGGAGAGTTTAAAATAACTTAGTTTCGATTTTTAAATGAATTTGCGATAAAACAGTAGAAATTGCACTCAAGTCGACTTTTTTCTATTAGATACGCCAATTTCCTTCCGAAAAGCTTAGCTTCAAATTGAAAAGGTTGAACTTCAAATTGAAGAAATATATTTTCAATTTTAAAAGGCACTACTCCACTTGAGTAACCCTGGCTAGTGGTCAAGTCATCATAGTGTCAAATATTTCGGGCTATCCGACTCTTCATAGCAGCCTTCATAACACTCCAGGATGTTCCGTACTGTATCGCCCACTTTCAGATGCACTGAATTTTACTTTAAGGTTCCTTTTTTTAAATTGAAGATCAACTTTTTAAATCTGAAGTTCAACTTCTTTTTAGATTGAAGCTCAAGTCCCTGAGAGCATTTACTGGTGTATTGATTTAATCTAAGCTCACTAAATATCTACACGGACTATCTGTCGTGAAGCGATGGTTAGCAGAATAATCTCACTCACTATTCGGTAGTTAGTGAGTTCGATCCTTATTGAATGCTCCATTGTCGTAACCTTATACCAGACTTGGTTAATATTGGTTAATCTCTCGAGAGGTTCCTTGCCATAGAATGATTATCGGTATCGTTGACCATTCGCTAGTCTAGCTACGAGGTTTCCCATTATTTCTGGCTCTGTGTTGGGCCAGGGTTCCCAACTGCTAGACAAGGGTTCCCAACTTTTTTTGCACCAAAGACCGTATTCTTGCAGAACGGCTGACGGGAAGAGGTGGGTAATGACCCGAATATAGGTGATGAGTCTCTATAAGTCATTTATAAGTGGTCAATACATTCAATTTCGTTTCTGAAAGGGTTTATCCAACCAATATAATCTTACGATGAAAGGAAATTAATTTGTTTTTATTTTACAAAGAATTTGTTACGCCAAATCATGTGTGCCCAGTCACACATTCTTTACGGTTCGGTACCGGTCCTCGGCCCAGGGATTGGGAACCACTGTGATAAGTTTAGATTAGTAAATACCTTGGTACCGGGTGTTGCAGACTAATCTGCTATAGTAGTGAACCAATCTTCTAAGAGGATTGCCGTATCGTGGTGCTGATAAGCTTATTATCTATAAATGAGAACGCGTCTCGCATACAATACGAACGAGTTGGGCCTCTACTATAAAAGCCTTGTGCCAATCTTCCAATGGACACAATAAAACGTGTTTTCGTCCATCCTTTTCTAACTAAAGGTTGTGCTTAGAAAAAACAAAAATTGCAAAACAATATTTCATGAAGATGTCTTGGAATTTCGCCATCCCAGACAACGAAACAGATTCGAGCAATTTATTTGGGTTTTTTTTTCTCTCTTAAGACAAGAAGCTTGTTAAATGAGATTAATTATTTTTGACAACCTCTGGTTTATATTTTCTGGAAGAAGATTCCAAAGATCATCGATAAATACCAGTCAGAAATGTACACAAGCATGTATGTGTGAAAGCACTCTGGTGGATGAGGAATTTCTCCGTAAATAAATATATATCGCTTTAATTCAGCGTTACTGACCGTCCAGTTCCGTAGCCCAGGGGTAGGATATCGGTCTCCGGGTGTGAAGTGAAGGTTTACATCCTACCTCCTGTACTGGATGGGATGATGGAAAATCTATGACTACACTGAAGAGATGTAATACATCGAAACAGTTGTCTGTGAATGACTATATATATATGTGTGTGTGTGTGTGTGTGTGTGTGTGTGAAACTATGTTGATGTACATTTTTTTTTAAATCTTTGTTAAAAAGTGATGCCAATCAACTTCGACCGCTTGTGGAACTCTTCACTGATAAACATTAAGAAGGGTACTGTTTTGTGAATTGAATTGAAGAAAAAATTAAAATACCAAATCATACAAGGGAGGTAACTTTTATCAGAAATCACTCCCTTTGTATTACATTTTGAATTCCCTTTAATTTATTCAATTTGATAATAAATGTGACTGAAGTTCCGAGCAACAAAAGTGGGAAAATAGTGCAATGGAAGAACTTTTCTTTCTTCCTCCATTTCTTTCTCCCTTTCTTTCAGCACTGGTCATGGTTTAGTGTTTAGCGATCAGATCTCAATTGCTATTAGTAGTAGGTTTGATTCTTGCTTGGTTCTACCAGGTATAGATTCGGACTGAACAATGCTATGTTCGATCTATTTATCTATCTCAGTCTGTTTATATCTACCAATCAATCTATCCATCTATCTATCTAAATCTATCTTCAAAAATATTTTTCAAGTCGATTCGGCGGACAGATTTTTCCCACTTAGTAGACCGACGCAATACATATACTATATATATACATAGACACACACAGATACATACATACATGCATGCATACATATATATATATATATATATATATATATATATATATATATATATATATATATATATATATGTGTGTGTGTGTGTGTGTGTGTGTGTGTGTGTGTGTGTGTGTTATTAGATATAAAATAATACCCAACCACTGTGGCTTTCCCGTACTTGTTACTTATCGCTTAAACACACACGCGCACACACACACACACACACATACACACACACACACATATATATATATATATATATATATATATATATATATATATATATATCACGTCATAACAGTGGATTTTCATTTATATGAAGAGTTACCTCCTTCAGGATTATACTCGAAGAGTCTACACGAGGAATTGTTATCTTTAATAACTTGAAAGATATAAAGATATTTGTCGTGAAGTTGGACTGCGGATTTATTGCACATCTTTTAAAAGATGTTTCTGTTCCAAATGCCCTTTGTATTGAGCATCAGTAAAATCAATTTGTTCAAATCAACAATTTTAAGTTAAATTCTAAAGGAAAGTTATTCGTATTGTGAACTATATTTGAGCAAATGTGAGACATTGACAATTTTAGCAAATGCTCGTGATGAATGAGATAATTATTGTTGATTTGACCAATTGTTGTGAAGTCTGCTTGTTATTGCAAGGACAGGTATTAGCATAAATACTATCTTTACGAGAGAGAAGAATTATTTTTCCAAGAAACGAATCAGTATTGAGAATTATCTCGTTAAGATTTTCATAGAAATATCGCATCTCTACGTGATGTAATCATAAAAATGAAATTACGTGAACATATCTCTCCGAGGTAATTGTAATTCTGTGTGACATGCAACAAAAAGTTGAGGCATTTAGAAAGAAGCTGACAGTATTTTAGATCCTTTCTGGCACAATCGAAACTTTCTGGCGAACACTTTACTGAGCTAAATAAGGATATTAAGGAACATGAGGAGTATTCCAATATATCTTTAGAGGAATACATGTCAGTTACTGACACAATAATCAAATAATACAACCAAAGATTCGAAGCTTTTTGAAAACATATCAATCTAAAAGTAGCATTTCAACTCTATGCAGTCGATGTATATGAGACATCAAACGAATAGAAAATGGAGTTGATTAAGTTCTCTGAAGAGGATATTTTGAAATGATTTATAACAAGAAAGATCCAATTGAAATCAAGAAAACTGCCTGAAAATACACGACGAATGTTTTTTGTTTTATTTTTCCTCATCTTATTGCTATGAATCCACTTCTTCCTTTCTCACCCAAATTAAGACTTCCTTAAGGGCCCAGATAACAGATGTGCAACCGAAAGACCAATTAAGATTACGCGCTTGTACTTTAAAACCTGTTATCCCAATACTTTCTTGCAAAAAGTAATCTTTAAAAAAGTCATTAAAAAGGTTTGTAAAAATTTTGATTTCTCTCAAGTAGTTTATACTAATTAAATCAGAACGTAGGATATTAACCAAATGTTCTGAACTTTGGATTTGACTGTTGATGTACTAAAGATTTCATTGTGACCTTGAAAGGTTCCTTAAACGTGGTTTAAACCATCGTACTGGTCATAGACAAAGTTGATTTGCCTAATAGTGGAGATAGTATTTCACACTAGTACCAGGGGTTGATGTTCATGTCCAGGTAGAAAGCCAGGATTTTGAATGCTGATTGTCAACGAATCAAACTCCAAGCCTCGATTTTGGTAAACCAACTCAACACAATCTTATTACCTCCTAGGCCTCTCGTTCTGCTTCGAGTCATATTAAGCTAAGCTTAGTAAAAAAAAAGTTTGTCTCATGGCTTGAATAGTTACGTATTTCCCACCGAGAAAACTGTTAACTGTTCGAGCTCAGATGAGAAAGTGGGATTTCGAATGCTTATTTTCTTGGCCAGTATCCCCAAACCCAAATTGGAGGAGTGTTGTGACATCTTCATCACTCCATTTGGTCTAATGACGTACTAAGCTAACCTTAGTAATTATCAGTCATAGACGAAGTTTGATTGAAGCTATTCAAAGCACTTGAGAGAAGGGTGGGTACTGCGATTCAAGCGTTGTTATTGTTTCAACTTCAAAACCGAAACTCTATATAAGATCTCTTTTCAACACAGTTTTATTATCTGTCTTCCTGGAATTGATATAAAATTGTATATTCATGGGAAAAAAAAAGATTTGAAATGCTTTCTTCTTCTTCCTCTAAAATGCAAACCACATTGCGTTCTATATACGAGGATTATCATCAGGGTAGGTAACTCTTCAAAAATGATTATGATTTTAACAGTCTAAGGGAAATTACTCAGATATTCCTGGTCCCTTATTACCCAACGCCGGTGTCTACGAGTTCACTCTGAAGTGAGAGTTATTAGATGTGAACAATGTGAATAATCATAATAATTTACTTCTGTCATTTGATTCAGCGTTCCTAAAATTTCATATATGACTGATTTGAAGTGAATTTAAGAAATAACGGTCTTTAGTTGTCTGAATTTCTTTGAGATAAAAACATTCTCCTTTTCAATTCAAGACTATTTTATCTCCCATCTAAATTTTGGGGCTAAATATTTCTTGAACAAATACATATTGAAAAACTAACAACTATTAGCGAACATTTATCTTGAAAAATTTGTTATTATGAAAAGAAAATCACCGTGAGCTGGCTCTTCAAAACTAAGAATGAACTTTTTATCTATATTTTCGAGAATAGTTTACGTGTAGTAGGAAAAACATTATTTTACTAAGGGATGTAACTCGAACAGAGAAATTGAAAATATTCCAAGTGTGGAAGGGAAAACGTGATAAGAAAAAAAAATTAAAATTAGAAATAACAAAATGAAGGACGAAAGAAAACTTACAATTGTACGTATAATTCCACTATTGTGTGGGTAACGCTTGCATCAATTGCTGACCAAAGATAATCCCTTTATTCCTGAATTTTCTAAGTACAAATGCTAAATATTTGGATTATGGATTGCAAAATGAAATTTTCAATCATCAAATTACTTTTTCCTCTCACATCAGACATAATTAGTTGACTACTGTGGAAAATGACTAAAGCTAAAATCGAGATTGTTGGAGTAGCGATAATGTCGGTGGGCAGTGATAAGAACAGCAGAAAACCTGCCTGCCAGGTTCGTGAATATTTTTCTATCACGAGAGTTGATTGAAAAGAAAATAAATGACGTCAGTTGACAGGGAACATACAAAATGACTTATAGAGATGTTGGACACATCTAAAAACGTACAAGTGGAAAATCAAAAAGCTTTCCTCCCGCAGATGGCAATGAAAGGTTTTAAAAAATCGTGGTTATCATTATTATTATCTATCATTATTATTACTAACAGTTCTTAATATTTATTGTTGATATTTTCTAATTGATTATCCTTATATATTCCCTGCTTCGACGCAAAAAAAGTCAATGGCTATTTCATTCTTTATAATTCCGTTCTTAGATTACTGTATCTTTCCAAGCAATCTACTAAATAGTGAAAAACTTCCAAGCGCTACTTATAAAAATGAAAGTTTTGGTACATATTACTGACCCTGTCCAAAGACATTGATAAGGAATTGATGGCGGGTAAAATCGACCTTGGTTCAGTCAAAATGGAAGAAGTCAAGAGCAAGTCAAAAGCAAGTATGTTCTCCTTTAATAAACACGACCGATAAGGTAGTCCCTTTCAACATAGCATCGCTCTTCCCATTAAGTTAAACAGCCCGATAGGAAGGCGAAGGCCCAAATAAGCGCTTTATTCAAGTCTTCTCATCTTGTTCATTCACAGCTCATGTTTGCTCTGCTGTTTCTCAATGCAGAAAATTATATCATTGAGAAATGAATATATAATGCGACAGAGTATTTATGAATGTGTGAACGTGTCACTTGGCCCACTAACGTAAATAGAATAAACAATTAGGCTCGAGTTAATTTGGACATTTTCAAAAAAAGCACTCTTGACATTTTCGACTCACCTGAAGGGGTGCAATCCCTACTCTGAGAAGCTGGCTATGTTTTAGGAATCAAAACATGACCTTTCAGTGTTCATTACTTTTTTCCCCGGCAACACTGGGTTCCCAGCATATATATATATATATATATATATATATATATATATATATATATATATATATAAATATATATGTGTGTGTGTGTGTGTGTGTGTGTGTGTATGTGTTGATGAAAAAGACAACTGGAAGATGAGGAGAAAGACTCAAGAGATAGAGGTCAGTTTTCATTTTCAGAGTTCACGTGTTTAATGCTGAAGGGAGAATTGGAATATTTCTGTGTTGTTTGGTTGTTCAGTAGGAGCAGGAGAGCCAAATGTTACTCTCGTCCACACAGATACAAACATTTTCCCTCCTGCTCCTACTAAACAATCAAACAATATAGAACAATTCCCATTCTCTCTTCGGCACCAAACACATAAACAGCAATTTTTTTTCTGTGAACCGCTGAAATAATTTACTCTGAAAAATATGGCTACCCCCCTGTCGTAATGCATCGAAATATGTCCACAGAATAATAAATAATAAAATAATAGATAATAAATAATTTTAAAAAATTGAGATGTAACACCTATCTCATGGGTTTTTCTTTTCACCTTCCAATTGTGATTTTCATCAGCATTATATATATATATATATATATATATATATATATATATATATATATATATATATATATATATACATATATATATATATATATATTCTGATTTACTCATTGATGCCTCACCATTTAATACATTTGGGGGATAACCCATGTATGAAAGCTTTTTTTCAAAGAAATTAAATGATGTGTAGTATAAAATGACATCCATGTACAATATTCTGATAATACCCTATATAAAATAAGCAACATGTAGTAAGACATTAGCTATATATTAAAATCATAGCTGAAAGGGAGGTGGTGTTTGATCAACACTGCTTGGGTGCCATGTTTGCATAACTGTTTGGTTTTTAAAATTCCCGAAACGGTTACATGGTAAAGAACTTTCTTATTATTCTGTGGATGTATTTCGGGGTATTTTTCCATGAAATCCTCAAAAAGAGAAGAAATTAAATGAAGAAGCACTTTAGGTAGACAACTTTTCTATAGAGCGAGTCCAACCATCAAAAACAAGGAAATTCTGTTAGTTCCCCCCAAAAGAAGGATCTGCAACCAATGCATCTCCCTGGTAGTCACCTATGGATCTGAAACATGAAACCTAACCAAAGTTTTGGCCCTCAAACTGAGAACCATGCAACATACACAAGAGAAAAACATGCTCAACAACAGATGGAGAGATCAAAAGCAACACATCGCACTAGAGAACAGAGATCAGGGATATCATTTTAAAAAAATCATAAGAAAACTGCAATGGGCTGGTCATGTTGTAAGATTGTCATACAACCGATGGACATTACGGTTCACAGCATGGATCTCCACTGATCATACGCGAAACTGCTCCAGCAAAAAAAAAATTATTGCCAGATACTATTTTCTTCATAAATGAGTATTTCGGTGTAAAACACGAAGAGAAAGATACGTGTTTAACCATTGGCAGAGGTATGTTTCTATAATTTCACGCACAACCATTTTTCATAGCTTTCTGGATTTTCCTGAAGTTTGTAAACGACGCCTTTCAGTAGACTGATTGTAACAGCAATAAAGAACCCAGTAAACTTCAAATATACATTCAAGGTTTCCCTAACATTGTGCACAATATGGCACTGGAAATGCTCGAACATCAAGTTGATACATTCTGTTAACAACATGAAAAGATTTGGACAAGGATTCCATGTTTCATTTGAAGCCCGAATTTTTTTTTTAATTCGTTAGTTTTTACTCTAATGGCCATAATTATCACGTGATGATTTATTGCCTATTTTTGCAAGGAAGACCTGCGTATTTCTTTGTTTTTGTTTTGGATTTTTCTTTTCTGGTTCGGGGCCAATTCTTATTCAATTGATTTACTATTCTGTCTATGAAATCTCGAATCACTTTCTTTCAGATCGAACTGAAAAAAAAATGTGACAGAAGAAAGGGTTTTTAAAACCGAGACATTTTTTAACATATCTCATACTGCAAGCGTAACATTTAAGAAACACAAAATAGATACACTTTCAGGTAAAAACGAAAAAACAGCATCGCCTGAGAAAACCCCTGAGCGTCCATTTTCAGAGAGCCATTTTTTAAATCTCCAAATTGCTTTAAATTATTCTTTTTTTCAATCAATAGAAAACAAATAGTTTTATTACCCGAAGAGGTGCGAAAAAATGTTGATGAATGCAGTCAAGAATTGTGTAAACAACGTCGCAGATTTTGAAGGGAGTCTGTTCTCTTTCTTGTTCTTTTATTAAACTTGTTCTCTTCCAGCAACATCATTATTTCAGTAGAGATTTTCGTTGCAGTGGACTTGGTGAATAGCCTTCTATACACATTGAATATTAGAGATTTGCATTGCAGTGAGATTAGAGCGTAGCCTTCAATACACATTGCATTTCATAGACGTAGATAATAGAGATTTTCATTGAAGAGCTTGGAAAATAGTCTTCAATACATATTGCATTTTATAAACATGGATAATAGAGATTTTCATTGCTGTGAGCTTGAAGAATAACCTTCTATACTCATTCCATTTTATATACGTGGATTATAGAGATTTGCATTGCAGAGAGCTTGGGGAATAGCCATCTATACACTTTGCATTTTGTGACGTGGATAATACAGATATGCGATGCAGCGAGATCGGAGAATGGCCTTCTAAACACATTGCATTTTATATACGTGGATTATAGAGATTTGCATTGCAGTCAGCTTGGAGATTAGCCTTCTAAACACATTAGATGATAAAGATTTGGATTGCAGTGAGCTTGAAGAATGTTGTTCTGTTGACCACAAACGAATTTTAATTCTTTGTCTTGATTACTTTTTATATTTTTAAAATCATCATTTTTATTTCTCCATTAGAGCATGGATCTTCAGTAATTGTCATTAATTGAATTGTATTTCATTACAGTAGATGCATCTTTAGCGTTACAGAAGAGATCTGCATCGTGTCGATTAGTATGTGTGGATTGAGAACTTTTCGTTTGATTTCAAGATTGATTGCATTTCAATTTCAGAACACAGGTGTATAGTTCCACCGGCACCAGCCAATGGACTCCGTGACTGTTATAAGGGAGAGAAGGGGATGCACTGTTCAGTGACATGTATGGAGGGATACGCCTTTGCGATTACGCCTCCTGATGAATACTATTGTGATTTTAAGGATCACAAGTGGACGCCTGCTGACAAAATGCCCTTCCCGGACTGTTCAGGTGAGTTATTTCATTCCAATCCTTTTCTGTCATTTTATTTCATTTTTTTCTTATTTTTCCCCCCAGGCGAATACACCGCTTGATAAACACTTTTATTCTTCTGGGCGTCACTTACTGAGCCAGCCGAAAAGTCTTGAAGATACATCCTAGGATACACTGGGGCTCATCGTCAGCGATGTTCCTGAGGCCATGGCGCGTTTCAGGTCTTTCAAAATCATACACCCTCGCCCAGGCGATCCAAAGTCATCTGGGGGCTCTCTCTCAGCAGGCCCCATGGCAGCTTTGATAGCCTTTCTTTTGGGGGCCCTGTTGATACAAAGCAGTGCACACCCTGAATAGTGATCGGTCAGCAAAACCTCCACAACCCATTCCTATGGGCTCACAACGGGTCCGTCAACTCCCTCCGGAACTGCTCAACCAATTCTTAGTAAAGCTGACGGTTACCTAGTAGGACTGATAGGAAGCTGATAAACTCTTGCTAATTGGACTGTTTGAGGATCACCTGCTTCGAGGATTCCGATGTCGGCACCAAGTCTGGCCTCAGCGAAGTTGTCATGACGTGGTCCGGAAACTTGATCTGTCTCCCCCCAGGTCGACCCGTAGCTCGTAGTCCGACGCGGAGGCAAGCAAACCGCTCACTGATCTAGGTCGTGGTTGAAAAAAGCAATCCTCTTCTGATTGTGGACATTCCTGGTGTTGGCAACGACTTCAGAGATGCTCTCTGTAACCGTCTTCAGCACCTAGCGATAATCCCTCAACCCTGTCGGACAGCTGCTGAGAATGTAAAGTAGGTGAGACTTATACGGAGTACAGGGATCCTTTCCGAATCAGCATTCGTAATCCGACTGAGAAAGGGGCTGTTGAGATAGATAGAGAAACTGTTAAGAACAGACGCTTGATATGACGTTCGTATTTAGCGTTTCTCAATACGTTGACCCATTCCGTATTACCGATATTAATAGATGCTTGCTATTTCATTTAGATACTCCCGAAAGGAAATAAATTGATTACTAAATGAATAAATATAATAAGATTAAATTGAACTGTAGCTTCCAAATGTATTCTTTGTATTATCTATTTTTTGTTCAGCCCAGCAAGTCTCAAACGATGTCATCCAACCGGCGAAGCTGATCTTTATGGGGAAACTCTCTTGTAATGAAAAGACAACTCTTAACCGAATCGCTGACAACTTTCAAAACAGAGTATCTCAGCTGGTTTGTATTCATTAATGTCAATTTTTCTCTTTTACGCACACACACACAAACACATGTGTGTGTGTGTTTGTCTTACGGCGAATCGGTGAAATCGGTTAGTTAGCAATATTGTCATTAGAAAAAAAATACAACACTTTATGGTCTTAAATTTGAGACATAAAATAATAGTACTCGATATCATCATCATCATCATCATCTTCATCAGCAGTCTTTTAACATCTGTCGTTGGACATAGACCTTCCCTTAGATTCGCCACTCTTCTCTGTCCGTCGCGGAGCCAGTACTTTCTGTCCTTCAGTTGTCGGCCATTCTTGCAACATGGCCAGCCCACTGCCATTTGAGCTTTTTAATGGAATCTCTGATGTCCTTGACTCTCGTCTTTTCCCGAATGTACTGAGCTATCTTGTTGTTTGTCCATGTGAGGCCCGGCATAATTCTTTCATGTGCGTGTTGCATGGTTCTCAATTTGTGGATCTGTCTCTTGGTTAGGTTCCATGTTTCAGCTCCATAAGTGAATATTGGTAGGATGCATTGGTTTTACACCCTTCTTTTTAGGATTAATAGGATCTTCTTATTTTTAAACATGTTTAAATGATGTACAGTATTTTTAGCTAATTCTATAGCTCCTTGCTAACTGGTATTTCACTGATGCGTTTTATGTCCCTGAACGATTGTTTCAGGAAATTCGTTTTTTGAACAGAATCATATGAAGCCATGTACTGGACGATGAAGCAACAGTAGTTTGTCTTTTTGATTTTCAAAAAATCAATGGGCAATCATTATTCAAATATTCTGAGATGATTCTATCTTCAGAATTTGCTCAGTCAAAATCATAAAATCCTATTAAATTCCAGTCATTCTTAGATCTTTGAAACGGAATCACAAATAGATACAACACATAAAAACACTAACATACAAAGGATTGGCTAACAGCCAACAGTCCATTTGAAAAATAGTTCAAAGCACAAATACCACTCCTTTCAGAGAGGGAAAAGAAATCTCATTCACCATCAACCAAAAAGATTGAATGTAAAACGTCACCTTACTTCCACCCGACCCCAAATATACCAACACCTAAACACCACATCTTCATTCTATAAAGAAGAAAACATTTTCCTGGCAGCTGATCCGCCTCTCACTGCCCCTTCTTATCTAAGACAAGCCCAACACCCACGGGGACAGGGATCAGACAACCTCTGATCCTACCCCTCACTGACCCTCACTGACTCTTCTCATTTCAAATCAAACTTGATTCTAACATATGTAGATACAGACATCTCCCCTATAAACAACTAGACAACACAGAAATATCCAAATGTTTTTCCTCAATCTCAAACATGTAAACAGCAAAACTTTCCGTGGACCACAGAAAGTTTTTTCTCTAAGAAAGTTTGACTGGCACTCGTCGAAATGCATCGAAACATGCCCAAGTGATAATTTTTAAAAATTGAGATTCAACACTTGCTTTTTATCAAGTTTTTCTCTTCGCCTTCCAATTGTCACTTTCATCAACACATTATTATTATTATTATTATTATTATTATTATTATTATTATTTGGAATCTCACACCAGTTGCCTGGTGGTAACCGCTGGAGTTTGAGTGACAGCAAGTCTCCTCAAGTCTCCAGCCCTCCTCTCCTAGTACTCATAGGTCGCAGTAATTCTGCGATTTACAGTTTCACACCGGTTGCCCAGTGGTTATCGCTGAAGGCTGAGTGACAATAAGTCTCCTCAGGTCTTCAGCTAACGTCTCCTCTCTCTTTCGCATATCATGACAGAGCTACAATTCGTTGCAGTACTTATATCTCTAGCACCTTCCTCAGTATCCGTGCAGTTCCCAGTAGTGCTGTGGTCTGTACGGTCTCTATCCTCCCCCTAATCCCGATCTCTTCCAGTCTCTCCCTCAGCGTTTTGGGGACAGTTCCTAGTGCTCCCACTATGACCGGTACTACCCTAGTTTTCATGTTCCACATTTTCTTTAACTCCCTTGCTAGGTCCTGGTATTTTTCCCTTTTTTCACCCTCCTTCTTTTTTACTCCATGGTCTGCAGGCACAGCAACGTCTACTATTTGGCAGGCCTTCCTTTTTTTGTCTACTATTACTAAGTCCGGCCTTCTTGCCTGGATGAGGTGGTCAGTTTGGATGTCAAAGTCCCACAGTAGTTTGTGGTTGTCGTTCTCCAAAACTGCCTCTGGCTTGTGCTGATACCACTTTTCCCCATGGTTGAATCCCATTTGTTTACTTAGTTCCCAGTGTATCATCGTTGCTACTCTATCGTGTCTATGCTTATACTCCTTCTGGGCGAGTTGACTACATTCACTAGTTATGTGGTTTACTGTCTCATCTCTTTCACCGCACATGCGGCATTTGCTGTTTGTCTGTGTTCTGTCGATTTTTGCTTTTATGTAGTTTGTCCTTATGCTTTTGTTTTGGGCTGCCATGATGAGCGATTCTGTTTCTCTCTTAAGGTTTCCCTTTCGTAACCACGTCCATGATTTCTCTTCTGCTATATCTTTTATCTGTCATCTAAACTCGCCGTACAATTTTTTCCCTTCCCACTTTTCTTTTCTAGTTTGCTGTACTGTTCCATTTACTATTTGCAATCTCACACCAGTTGCCTGGTGGTTACCGCTGAAGTTTGAGTGACAGCAAGTCTCCTAAAGTTTCCAGCCCTTCTCTTCTAGTTCTCATAGACTACAGTAATACTGCAGTTTACAGTTTCACACCGGTTGCCCAGTGGTCATTGCTAAAGGCTGAGTGACAATAAGTCTCCTCAGGTCTTCAGTCAACATCTCTTCTCTCCTTCGCCAATCATGCCAGTGCTGTGGTTCACATTTCCGCTTTCATTTCCCATCTTTTGTTAGGTCACTGTTAATAATTAGAGTTGTAGTCTTTATATTTCTATCACTTTCCTCAGTATCCGCGCAGTTCCTGGCAGTGATGTGATCTGTACAGTCTCAATCCTTCCCTCTATCCCAATCTCCTCCAGTCTCGTCCTCAGTGTTTTGGGGACAGTTCCTAGTGCTCCCACTATGACTGCCACTACCCTGGCTTTCATGTTCCACATCTTTTTCAGTTCTCTCGCTAGATCCTGGTATTTTTCCAGTTTTTCACTCTCCTTCCTCTTTACTCTATGGTCTGCAGATACAGCCACGTCTACTATTTGGCAGGTCTTCCTCTTTTTGTCCACGATAACCAAGTCCGGTCTTCTTGCCTGGATGAGGTGGTCGGTTTGGATGTCAAAGTCCCAATGTAATTTGTGGTTGTCATTCTCCAGGGCTGCCTCTGGTTTATGCTGATACCACTTTTCTACATGGTTGAATCCCATTCGTTTACTCAGTTCCCAGTGTATCATTGTATGTGTGTGTGTGTGTAATGAATAGGCAATATGAATAATAATAATTTAGTCTATAGGCTGTGACTCAAGTTTCGCTGTTTATGCAGATCTTCAGACAGACAGACAGTTCGTTATTTCTCCTTTCTTTTCCCCTTTTCCGGTTTGTCTTTATGTAATATTTGGGTTATGTCATCTCGGTTTTGACCTTCGTATTTCGTCTCTATGTCTAGGTGCGTTTGTCTGTACGTGTGTGTGTTTATCTGTGTGCGTGCGTGTGTTCGTGTGTGCTTCGTATATGTGTGTTTACTTTCAAGCATGATTGTGTATTTATCGTTCATCTCATTTGTGTGTTCTCCTCTTCATATTTATTGTGTGAATGCCGACCTGTTTCGGTGTAATCTTTTATTTTTTTTTTTTATATATATAAAATTTATTTTAATCAGGTTGTTTGAATATTTAGGTTACTTTTTAAAGAATGTTTCTTTCCAACTTTTTGTACTTTCTTCTCCCTTCTTTTCTTTTCTTTTCTTTTCTTTTTTCTTTCTTTTCCTTTCTGTCTTCTTACTTTCTTTTTTTTTTCTTGTTTTGTGCGGGTCTCTGTTCTAGCGTATATATATTGTTAGCGTGTTTTGATATCGTTGGAGTGTTAAATTGGTGTTTATTTATATACTAATTCAGTTGGATCTATGTTGCTATTTTAGTTAATATGAGATATTTAGTATGCGTGTACTAGTTTGTAACTATTTCAGGTTATTATGGATGATATTTTATTTTTACTCAGGTTATTATATTCCCTGTGGTATTCAAGGGTTAAAAATCACGCAAGTTAGGTGATACAGCTCAGTTAAATTTTTATCTCTACATACGCCCTGTCTGTTCACGCACATCATCATCATCATCATCATCATCATCATCATCATCATCATCATCATCATCATCAGTCTTTTAGCGTCCGTCGTTGGACGTAGACCTTCCCCAGGAGTTGCCACACTTCTCTATCATGGGCGTCACGGAGCCAGTACTTCCTGAACCTGTCTAGCTCGTCTCTCCATCTAACATTTTGCCGGCCTCGATTGCGCATATGGTCTCGGGGGATCCATGTCGTGAGTCGTGATGTCCATCGATTGTCTGCCATTCTTGCAACATGGCCAGCCTACCGCCATTTGAGATTTTTTTATGGATTCTATGATGTCTCTAACTCCTATCTTTTCCCGGATGTACTGTGCTGTTTTGTGGTCTCTCCATGTGAGGCCCAGCATTATTCTTTCATGTGCACGTTGCATGGTTCTCAGCTTACGGGTCTGTCTCTTGGTTAAGTTCCATGTTTCAGCTCCATAAGTGACTATTGGGAGCACACGCACGCCTAAATTTTTCTATGTTTACTTTTATATCAATAAACTTAATTCCATAATTGTTCAGATTGGTCAATTGTGGGGGAGGTCAACTTTTGGTGATATTTTTCAATAGTTTAATACAAGTGATCTCGAATGTGTACGTGTTTATTCGTGTGGTACCTTTTCTGCAATTTGTACTTCTTATATGTCGATTATTTTAGGGAGGGGATCTTGATTATTCTATGTGTGTAGGTGTTATTGATTCTTTACCCCAGATCTATTTCGACAGAGCCGTTTGGTTTTTGTGATTTTCATTATTGAGAGATCGATTTTTGGTTGGTGAATCTGTCTCCCCGGGGAGGTTGAGTCGCTTCCATCTGTGTGCTTTTACGTTTTGTGGATCTTTTCTTTCTTTTTCTCAACGAAAACCAAAGGGAATTGAACGACATAAAATTATTGAGTGATTATGAAAATAATTGAATAACAATCTAATGGATTATTTGATCGATTTCTGTTTTTTTATTAGTTCCAATTAGTTTTTCTGTTATGTTCATTGTTACTTTTCATCACAACGTTACTTTCTACGACCGTTAGGGGGAGATGCAGGTATCAAAATGAAGGAATAACCTCTTATTTGAATTCATATCCTATATCCTGTGAGTCTGGCTAACATGGACAATGCCTTACTAATTAGACAACTGAGGTACTTTTATGTTATTTAAAAATCATCAACCCGCGTGGATTAAGATCATAATTTTCTCTTTATATTGTCTTTATGACTAAAATATAATGAAGACTTTTCTTTACAAAATAATAAACAAATTCTTAACCAAATGCTCACGTGTTTGTATGAATTTTTCCAGGTGAATAATATGTGTGGAGACAACATGAATTGTAATGTGGACGATTTGCAAACGACTTGTGAAGACCAGAGCGGTAAGAACAGCAAGATTTCTTAACTTGCTTAAAGGCCACCCATTTGTAGAACTTATATTTCCCTCTTATGAATGGAGACGTTCATCCCTTTCCTCGTCTTTCGTGCCATTCTCCCTTATTCGGAAAACATTCAGCGCTTTCCTCATCTGTCTCTTCTTTCCTCTTGACCTTTACCTCTCATTCTGGAGATGTTCAGCTCTCTCACTATTCCATATCCGACTTTTCGCACTATTCCTAATCCCAGAATGTCTCCTTTTCTAATTCCCATAAGGCATATTCATTCTCTAAATTTGTTTTTGAATAGATTATAATCGGATCCGCGTATTGTTGGGACGTTCGAGGCGAGACGTAACGACACGGAACGTCCGACAGCGACGACAAATCAAAAATATTGGGACGGCACCCGACGAAGAGAAACAAAGCATTATCACGTTTGAATTCAAGCTGGAAGGTTAGTGGAAAACGAATATTCGTATCCCCCACGTACATACATATATACATACGTATATACATTCATAAGCTTCAACATCCTTACACTTTAATCAAGACCGTCGCAAACACATATCAATTTTTAAATGATTTGGTTTATAATAACCAAAAAAGGGATACATGAGAAGTGAATATAGAATTAACCAAAGTGCAATAGTTTTATTCCAAGAAAAGTTCGGACAACTAGACTCGTTCGATTTCTTATTTTTGTTGTTACTATTACGTTACGGGACATCCATTCTACAGCTTCTCTCACGGGGCGGGGGGAGAAAAAGGAAACGTTGATATTTGTACAAATACAGGGGATGCCGTTTATTACAATCATGGATAATGTAATCAAACGGTAACTGCTATCGAAATCTGTTGTCCTGAACACTTTATTCAAAATGAATTGGAAATTATCAATGATTCATTGTAATTTTTAGTTCAGTTTTTTATGGTATGAATTATTTATAACGATTAATTTAATGAAATAACAATGGATTTATAACAATGAATGTAAACTGTTTCAAATTGTATATACTTTGTTTAATGTTATCAGCATTGTTAACTAAAATGCCCGATCACGAAGTGATCATTGGTCCGAGGAATTCATGGAATAATGACTGCACTCTATCTCAGAATCTTAGAATGTCCGACTACATGAAAGAATTGTCTTGAGTTTTCTTCTTTTAATTCTTAGATGAAAAATTATTGATTGTGGACTAATTTGATCCATCTTGCTGTTCCTTTTGTACAGCAAAACGACTGGTTCACGACTAAAACATAGCGAATAAAAACCAACAAGAAGGGGACGAAAACTAGTGAATATAAGAGACTTGTGTATTCCATTTCAGGAACCAGTCAGAGCAGCGGTAATCTGACCGAGGACACCGAACACCAAGAGGAGATAGTTGATAGCATGAAAGGGATTCTGGAACAGTTGAAGTCAGAGGCCGAAAACATGGAATTTGAAGAAGATCTGTTGTTTAGGAACATCTCGTATGACACCAAGCAACCCAAATTCCTCTGTAAGACAGGCAGTGTATTAGTAGATAACAAATGCGGTAAGTTGACTGATTATAAATCTTCTCTGGCGAGTGGATTTTTAAATTGTATCCACTTATATAAAGGCCAGTGTCTGTTACTTTGTAAAGCACAACACACGTCACGCCAAATTATTGTTCATGTCTAAATGTTGACCAGACGTACGTAATTTTTAAATACCTGACCCTAAAATAGATTCCCATAGTATGATCCTTTCAACTGAATTGGTACCAAGAATATTACAGTTTATAGCAATGATTACTATTTTATAATGAAATAAAAAAAATTCAAAACGTATCGCAATAATTTAGATATAAGTCACCTGTGTGTCCTTGGCTTATTGGTAAGTCATCATACTGCCCAAGGTCGTCATCATCATCATCATTCATCATGATCAGTCTTTTAACGTCCGTCGTTGGACATAGACCTTCCCCAGGATTTGCCACACTTCTCTATCATGGGCATCGTGGAGCCAGTACTTCCTGAACTTGTCTAGCTCGTCTCTCCATCTAATATTCTGCCGGCCTCGGTTGCGCATGTGATCACGGGGGATCCATGTCGTGAGTCGTGATGTCCATCGGTTGTCTGCCATTCTTGCAACATGGCCAGCCCACTGCCATTTGAGATTTTTAATGGATTCTATGATGTCCCTGACTCTTGTCTTTTCTCGGATGTACTGTGTTGTCTTGTGGTCTCTTCATGTGAGGCTCAGCATTATTCTTTCATGTGCACGTTGCATGGTTCTCAATTTATGGGTATGTCTCTTGGTTAGGTTCCATGTTTCAGCTCCATAAGTGCCTATTTGGAGGATACATTGGTTATACACCCTTCTCTTTAGGATTAATGGGATATTCTTGTTTTTGAAGGTTGAGCTAGCTCTGCCAAAGGCTTGCTATCTCAGTGTGATTCTTCGCTTGATTTCTTAAGAAGAAATCAAGCCAAAGACCGTAGCGGAGTTCAAATCACGACAATTTCAATCAATTTTATAGATGGGTTTCCTTCGGCGTTACAGAAAATAAACAATTATAACATATCGGTATTTTTCTTTGATATTTTATATATGTGCAAACATCAATAGAAATTAACATCAATAGACACAAAAAGCGAGTCATGTCTGTTGTTATACTTACTGATCCCTCATCATTAAAAACGTTTTTAGATTAACCTACGTGAGTAAGCCTTGTGTAAAAAAATACATATATGTGTAGTTTAAAATGATATCAATATACAATACACATAAAACTTTATGTAAAATGACAAACTACACGTATGACACAAACCGTACGAAGGGAGGTGTTGTTTGATCAGCATTGCTGGGGTGCCATGTTAGTATTTTGTTTTTAAAATCCCCGAAACGGTTACATGGTAAACAATCGATGATCCCAACATATGACCATTTATACATTATAGAACAATGACAAAGTATAAAGGAAATAGAGAGAGGAAAAACACTTTTGAAAATTACATAGATTGCGTTGACAGATATTAGGAGATTGGTGACTGAAGTGACACAAAAAATCTATTGAAAAAGTATTCAATGTTTTGACTATATACATATATATATATATATATATATATATCGTTTGGCAAATGTCAAATATCTCAATTTTTTCAAATTGTTGTTTCTATCTTAATTCTGGTGACACTTATGTCTAATGAATATCATGGCTCAGTCAAAATGAAACGTTTGCTACGGAACTTTCTTTTAATTTCTTTTGTCATCTAGTTCGTTGTCCCGTGGGAACATTCTTCAATGTGGTCCATCGACGTTGCTTGAGTTGTGGTAAAGGCACTTACCAACCCGGCGAAGGAATGGTTACGTGTATGGTATGCCCAGTCCATACGAGCACGCTCTCAGAACACTCCAAGACAATCAACGAATGCAAAGGTACGTCTACTAGGAGTTATTGATATCTGTGCTTTTTGAATTCATAAATGCTTTACCGGAATATTTAGCACCAAGCCGGCAAGAATTAGCAACCTCTCCCTCACTCTCCTAGTTCAGATGAAGATCACAAAGTTCATCAACTAATTGATTGACAAGAAAACTGGAAGATATATAACTTGGCCTCAGGGCTGTATTTATCTAGTGCAAGGTCTATATTATATGTTATAAAGGGGTCCTCAACTAGGAAAATACACGTACAAATAGTAAGAATCATACATTTTTTCTTGCAAAGTAATTATATTCATTTGCTTTACATCCAAATGATACTATAGATATGTCTGATATTGTATTACTTCGTTTCCGTTTTGATCTTTGTGCTACAGCCATTATTTCAGGTTCAAATACGTATCATATAAGCATCATATAAATACCGTACTCCTATTCATTACTATAGTGAAAAAACTATCCCATTAAAATTACCGTGGTAAAGCAACTATCCCATTAAAATTACCGTGGTAAAATAACAATCTCATCAAAATTACCGTGGTAAAAAATACTATCCCATAATAATTACTGTGGTAAAATAACAATCCCATTAAAAAGTGGATAGAAGGAGAGGAGAATATCGTGTTGTGTCTATCTTCGAAGTGTGATAAGACTGTTGATCTCTGGAAACAGCAGTCGGGATCCGTCTTTGAAAACCAACCACTATGGCCGATGGAAATAAAAACAACTCCCTCAGCCATCAAGCAGGCCAGGACAAAGGAATTCTTTGAGCTACATCAGTACAGTGTGAGGATTAAAGTGTTTTGCTGATTTTCCGGTTGGGTTGTGTCTGCCGCTGGCAAATATGCAACTGCCTTAACCACCAGATAAGCCCCCAAAATCAGGCCAGAAATACAAGCAATAAACTACAATTATCTTAATCAACCCCCCTCCCCCTCACTGATACTTCAAGTGTTAACCTTCTACCTTTCAACATGTTAATTTTAATCTTGTTCTATTTGCAGCCCAGTGCCTTCCCGGATCTTTCTCGCATGATGGACTTGAATTTTGTGAGACTTGTAACCTCGGTTTCTATCAACCTTCTTATGCCCAAAATAGATGTTTGAAGTGCCCTAACGGAACGTTTACTGTTACAAGGGGCAGCAGACTTGTTTCCAATTGTAAAGGTAAAAACACTGCAGAACTAGTTTTAATTCTCATAAAGACTCTAATCTTTGTTTCAAGTGTGTTACTTGTGCAACACTACGATCGGGGGAAATTAGAATATACCCACGCCAACGACGCCACTCACGCCGTGGGCCGGAAAGAAGAGGGGGTTGCTGGAAGGAAGGAGAGAAGAAAGATGGATAGGGAACAAGGGGAGGAAGAAAGAGGAGAAAAAAGAGGAGAGAAAGAAAGAAAAGAGAAAAGAAGGGGATGTTAAAAAAAAAGTAGCTAGGAAGAAATTAAGACCAGTGCGAAGAAAGAAAGGAGGAAAAAGAATTCGAGAAGGAAGGAAGAAAGAAGTTGTGTGCCAATTGATTTTCTTTGGTGGATTGCACACCAACAAAGTAGATGTAACCGCCAAGTGAAGAAATTGGACATACGAATGCATACAAAAATCTAATCAATTTCGAAAGAGAAAAAAACTTACCGACAAAAGTAGCATAGTAGGGTAGGATGGCAAATTCATTAATAACTCACTTGGTGTTGACAAACACGTTTCTAAGGTTGCCAAGTATTTGCTACTTATGGCTAAAACTATCTTTGAAACGGCGGAAAGGCTGAATATTTCCATTTCCAGCAAACTTTGTAGAAAAAATGTTATAAACTTATAAATACTAATCTAAAGCACCAATAAATTAACTATACGTTGATACTTGGGAACAACTTATTAATAAAATTGATCATTTACTTGGATTTAATCGATTATCGTAGTTTTTTTATCGGCTGTATTAGAAAAAATCAGTCGGATGTAGCCGAAAGATGGCAAATTTGGCGACCTTGTTTTATGGTAGTCGATTCGTAATGCAAGTTGTCCATACCCTGGGGCGCTCGTACCCAGGGGACTCCCTGTATTTTATAGATCATTTTTTGTACTCCATTGAATGCATTTATAAATGTTTGTTTTCATTCATAAAATGCGTAAATTACTTTCGGGGGTCGAACAACTCCTTTCGAACGTGTTGTCTCACGGAATTTCGCGGTACGGTCAATTTTCCAGTGACCCACCTCTCCCATAATGTAAGGGGTGCCTGTTTCCTAATGTCGATAAAAAGACTTGCAGCGCTGACATTGTGCTGATAAGATTACAACCCAACAGTTCAAAAAAGGCATTTCCGTTGGGATTCTTTGCGTAGTAAGCAGAGTAGCTGAATAATGATGAAATCAAATATTTCCAAACATTTAATCTTTTAGGGGAAAAGACTTTATCTCTCATGATTTTTTTTAAAATTTCAAATAATATTTTTAACATTTTAAGTACGTTTTCAGAATAGGATGTTGGACATTATTCAAAAGGTGTGCGGGCATTGCAAAAATATCATATAAGTGATTATAAATTTAAATGTATCATGAATTAGATGCTATTAAAGATTTATTCAAAGTTGGTCACAGACAGGCTATAAAAAATCTTCGAATGAAGCTAATTTTGATATCTTTCTATATTGTAAATGAACAATAATTTTCTGTATGTGTATATTCCATGATTTACCAATAGAAAAAAGACAGCTGATATTTTAAAGCCACCCAAGGGAACAAAAAAGACTAAAAGAATGCCAGAGAGGTAAGCAGAAATTATGAAGCCACCATGGTTGGGGAAAAAAAGCTAAATTTGTGAAATTTGGTTTTTAAAAAGCCAATTTGTCAATTCTGGTCGGAAGCTTACCAGCCGTGGATCTGAAGCAATTTTTTTTAAATTCTCACGACTACAAAATGAACCGACAGGACCCATTAAGAGTCCATGATGGAGGAATACATGGAAAGATTCATAAAAGTAAGATATATATCAGGGTCATCATGTGGTGATACACAAGATTGGTCCCTTGGAGAAATCAGTTTGGGAGTAAATTATTACAGCTCCCGGTTTTGAATGAAAATTGCGCGCGCACACACACACACACACACACACACACACACACACAAGCATACGCATACACGTACATACGAACAAAAACGCGCGTGCTCAAAGGCATATGTATCGTAAGTGCACGTGACCAACTTTAAGTACTATCTGCACCAATAATTAGAACTTTTAACTAGTGTATGGAGAGAGATTATGATTCAGCCAACAGCTTTAGATTAAAAGGACATTCCAGAAAGCCAAAGTTGGTGTTATAAATGAGATTTATATATTCAATTCAACATGTTCTGTTAGTTTGGGCCATGGAATTGCTTCTTCAATCTAAAACTCTACTATTATAGACTTTCAGGGAGAAGCAACATTGGAAGATATCCAAGACTGTTCGGTCCTCAGTAATTGTCCTAAACTGTTGTTGCCCTTATTTATAAGAATAAATATCTGTCAACACCCACGCACACATACGCACACATTGGTATATGAAATCATACTGTTGTTATCCAAAATGACAATGGATATTGTCATTTTGGAGAGACAAAAAACAATACAATGACTAAGAGACTCGTTCTCGCCTAGTTTGATTGGGTTATTAATCTTTTCTTTTCTTTTTCGTGTTTTCCTCCAGAATTCTGTAAACCCGGTTATGTGTCTGAAACAGGAATGGAACCCTGCATAGCCTGCCCACTTGGAACCTACCAATCTGAAAAAGGGAAAATGTCTTGTTTTCTCTGTCCAAACAAAGCACCAACAAATAAGACGGCATCAACCCAACTTCAAGATTGTAAAGGTGAGCTGGTGGCGATTCTCGCTCGGAGTCATCTTCCTACTTGGAATTTGATGAAAGAAACGAAAGCTAAATCGTCTCCTCTACTGTTATTCTGACGTTTCACATTCTTGAAATAAAGTAGTGATCCTAACCGACTAAAGACAGGGAATCTTTAGTTGGATTAAATCCCTGGGATCGTGAAAAACTGAGTTTATATGTATTTGGCTATGGTCTGTGTGAACTTCTGACTCAAACTGTTTATATAAGCTAATCATTACGTTTAATATTTACAGTAAAGCATCAGCATTTCAATATATAATGCAAGTAGCTTCATTTTGTCTGTCTGTAACACTTTCATTGATTCCTGACCACTGACGTTCTGATTTTCAATGCACGACATACAAATTGAATACTGAAATTTTCCGAATACATTTTACTCGAGATATTACAACATTTTATGTTTAATTATCATTTTTTCCCCTACTGCCAAATCTTCTTAGTTTGATAGTTCAGAAAATCAAAATGGAGGAGTATCGCAGTAAAGGAAAAATTAAAATGCAATCAATGATAAAAAATACAACGCAGATTACGCTTCCATTCTTTTGTTTCTCTTTTGTCGCCAAAATTTGTTGAGTTAATGTCAGCAATCATCCAAGTACAATTGAAGAAATCTATTTGGGTGTGTGTGCACTGCGATTACTCGACAACAGGCAATTGCACTGAGTTGACATTTGCCAGATATAAAAGCCGGTGCATAAGGCATTGCAGAGTCGATTTGAGGTTGTTTTGATGAGCAGTTCTCGAGGAATCTAATAAAGATAAGTTTAAAATCTACAGATTATAGATCTTTTATCTACATTTATAGACATAAATTTAGATATAAGATATTTAAATTGGTATTAGCTCTAAATTCAGATACAAAGTAGCCAAGTTGGCAACGCTAAAAAAGTAAACGAAATAATTCGAAGCGTCGTACAACGGACAGAAAATTATTATTACATGACAACTATGACAGACTGCTCCACGAACCATAAATTCTGGGCTCTTCGAAACATGCACCTTTGGAACGGACACAATCCTCGTGAGAATGAATGAACCTTTAGGCGTATTTATCATATTGGTCTATCCGGACTAATTTACTCGTCTTTTGTTGCTTTCTTTATCATAACGTTTCCACCGCTGCACACTCCAGCCTTCCTTTTAGACTTAGATAAATCAAACCTTCTGATGGGACACGCTTGTTACTCCTCAGATACGTGATATCCGGTTTCTCTGCTGGTCAGATCTTGGAACTGTCTTCCCCAGGCCCATAGTCTTAACCTGTGATCTTCAACTGAATTAGTTGATTTCTTCTATCAATATTACCATCTTCGTTTTTGTTTTTTGTATGTATTATCAGCAGCTCTTATATATACATGCTTGGTCTGCTGATAAGTGGTACGTCTATCGATTTTAATATTATTTTTTAATTCTGTTCCCAGTCTATTATTTCACCTTGATTCCATTGAGTTGGTTGATGTATCCCAATCCTCATTCATATATGATCAGCCATGCTTGATCTTGAAGTTTCTCCACGGATCACATGTTTCCGATGTTCCTTTTATAGGATGTCTGGACTCGCCCTTTGTGCTTTTCGATGTGATTGCTTAATGAACCCTTCCAATGAAGTTTCATAAATAGTTTATTCCGATTCTTTTTTTTTTTCTTTCATAGACTGGGAATTACAAGGCGACATTTCATTTGGGCAACAAAGACAAACGAAACAGCTCAGCTTCCACAAATGTTTCCTTAGACCGTGCCAAAATGGTGGAATCTGCGAGAGACAAGGCAGCAATTTTAAGTGCATCTGCAAGCCTGGATTTTCAGGTAAGTGAGAAAACGATTCGAATCTATTGACAGCGTTTGTTTTGTACTCGAATAGCAAATGGGGGTGAGGATGGAATACATTTTGAGAAAGTCTTTCGCGGCATTTACAGGAGAACAAAACAAAACATTACAAAACAGGTCTGGTTAGTCACCCAAAAGAAACCGTCACGTGACCAATGTCCTTTGGCAGCATGATGTTTTGAGGGGGGGGTCAATGAATGTTAATTCTCTCACCTTTTGTTGGGCGCTAAAATGACTAAATTTGAAAAAAAAAAAACACTGCTGCAGCCAGACAAACTCTGGACCAATCCAACATAAACTTGCATTATAAATTCAACCTCCAACTAAAATCCTATGGGGGGTTTTCAAAAGAAAAGTATTTTTTATACATAATGAGTGAATGTTGAGACTTTCAGCCCTCTAACTCCATTTAAGCGGTCTGTACATAGCCAGGCAGCCAGATCAGCTTTAAAACCCATGAAATCCATGTTAACTGTTTTAATGACAGTTCTAGACGACGGTTTCTAAAAACCCAAAATTCGATTGATCTTGTATCCATTATCATTTGGGATTGACAGGACTGTTTTGAGTGCGCCGATGATGATGGGGATAATTGTCACCTTCATTTTCCATGAATATTAAAGTGACCATTATATCTATCTATCCATCTATCTATCTACATATATATATATATATATATATATATATATATATATATATATATATATATATATATATATATATATATATATATATATATATGAGCGTATTATAGTTTTTTTACTTTCGTGTAGCACTTTGCATGAATATACAACAATGCCTCGACAGTAAAAGAGACGGATTCTTTTTCAAAGTGACACATCTTCAGTATCTCGATTTCAGGGTCCTTGTACTTGCCAAGTTTCACAAGCTCCTTTAATGTAACATTTCGATCTGATTATTATTATTATTATTATTGTTATCATTATTATTATCATGTTGTTGTTGTTGTTGTTGTTGTTGTTGTCTTCGATTTCACAACCTGAGACCTAAGCTTGGCAACCTTGTAAGTTATGATAGTCAGGGCTATTTAGAGAAAGTGAGAGAGAGAGTGAGGGAAGAGAAAGAGAGAAAAAAAGAGGGTACAGGGCTTTTGCAAATACAGACGATACAACACTTTCCCCAAGTATACTTCTATATATACGTAAAGTGGTGTATTATTATTATTATTATTATTATTATTATTATTATTATTATTATTATTATTATTATTATTATTATTATTATTATATTTTTGCAATCTCACACCAATTGTCCGGTGGTTACCGCTGGAGGTTGAGTGACAGCAAGTCTCCTCAGGTCTTCAGTGAATATCTCTTCTCTCCCTCGCCTATCACACCAGTGCTGTGGTTCACATCTTTGCTTCCATTTCCCTTCCTCTGTTAGGCCACTGCTAATATCTAGTGTCGCAGACCTTATATTTCTAGCACTTTCCTTAGTATCCGTGCGATTCCTAGCAGTGCTGTGGTCTGTACAGTCTCAATCCTTCCTTTTATTCTGAGCTCCTTCAGTCTCGCCCTCCGTGTCTTTGGGACAGTTCCTAGTACGCTTATTATTCCTGGTACTACCCTGACTTTCATGTTCCACATCTTCTTCAGTTCTCTTGCTAGGTCTTGGTATTTTTCCTGTTTTTCACTCTCCTTCCTATTTACTCTGTTGTCCATAGGCACAGCCACGTCGATTATTTGGCTGGCTTTTCTCTTCTAGTCTACGATTACCAAGTCCAGTCTTCTTGCCTGGATGAGGTGATCAGTTTGGATGTCAAAGTCCCTGAGTAATTTGCAGTTTTCATTCTCCAGGGCTGTCTCTGGTTTGTACTTGTACCACTTTTCTGAATGGTTAAATCCCATTCGTTTACTCAGTTCCCAGTGTATCACTGTTGCTACTCTATCGTGTGTTTGTTTTTATACTCCTTCTGGGCTAGTTGACTACATTCATTTGTTACTTGGTTTACGGGGTCATCTCTTTCACTGCACACGTGGCACTTGCTGTTTGTCTGTGTTCTTTGATTTTTGTTTTGATATAGTTTGTCCTGATGCATTTGTTTTGAGTTGCCATGATCAGCGATTCCATTTCTCTCTTTTCCTTTTCGTAGCCATGTCCATGATCTCTTTTCTAGCGCATCTTGTATCCTAATTTCTCCATATAGTTTTTTCTGTTCCCATTTTTCTTTTTTTGTTTGCTGTGCTGCTCCTTCGTTTGCAACTTTTTTGTTATTCGTTGCGCTGCTTCGCGCACTCTTTATGATGTCTTCGCTGTTGGTTCGCATTTGTTGTTGATTTTATTTTGGTAAGTCAACAGTCGAGTCGAGACTTAAGCCTGGCAAGTTTGTTACTTATGTCAGTCTGGGCCTTTTATGGAGAGGGAATGAGAGAGGAGAGAGAGAGAGAGATAGAGAGGGAGGACTTAGGTGTGAGAGGAGAGAGAGAGAAAGAAAAAAAAGAAGGGACTCGGCTTTTACATATACAGATAATACAACACTTTCCCGAGCACCCTTCTACATAAACGTAAAGTGATGTAGTAGCGTTATTATGTTTTCCCCCTTGATGTCTTGTAGTATTCGTTGTACATCGAATTCCAGCTAGAAACTTAGGGCAGGCAACGATGTTAAGACTGGCACTGGCATTTTTATTGATATTCACACAGGGGATCAATAGAAGAAGCTACACAAGAAACAGTTCATAGTTTTATAAAAGACAAAATAATTACATGGACAGTGCTTTGAAAAGGATATGGGCGGTGCCTGTGAGGACAATTTTCTGTATCTCATAGATGTTTGGGTTTCTTGGTATTCTACCCATATACTTGTCGACACACATTTCTATGACCCCAAGGGTTCCTACAACAGGTATTATTTCAGTCTGAAGTTGCCTCATCTTTGTGATCTCAATTTTCAGGTCTTCGTACTTGAACAATTTTCCAAACTCTTTTACAGATACGTTTTTGTCAGATGGTATGGTCATGTCCATTAATAGGCATCACTTTTCCTTCTTGTCCTTGATTATTTTGTCTGGGCGGTTGGCTTTGATGGTTCGATACGTGTGTACTCGGGAAATCCCATAATATTGCTACATCTTGTATTTCAATTACGGGTTCTGATTGAAGCTCATACCACTATGAAGCGTGTGGTCACAGAACCTGTAGTTAGGGTTAGCAGCATTTTGATAACGTCTACTAAGTAGTTCCTGGTGGGAAGGCTTTGGTCTTTGATAGCAAGGATGAAACCGTCAGTTTCAACTTTTAATTCTGAAGTTCGCAGCCACTTTTGGGTTTTGGTATTATTCTGCGTGTGTTAGTTTTGTTCATTTATGTTGTTAAAGCTGTACTGTACTAAATGTATTGCCAAGATGTTGAAGGCATGAATATGGTTCTTAGAGTTGAGATCAGTTTTAAGGATTGCTCGAACCCTTCTCCAGTTCTCACTTTTTTATTATTTCTTTTATGAACGCATCTTCGATTCCATTGACTTTGTGAGCTTAGTATCTATTATTGAATCCGAACAGCGATGGATTGTTGAGAGACGAGGATTTTGGATCCTCGTGGACGATGTGTAGTGCGCCGGCCCTGTAGCTGGGTAAGGAAAAGAATGCTGTACGAAGAGAAGGGAATGGAATGCGCGCCAAGTATGAAGTTGGACGCGTATTGAAATAAAAAGGAATGAACATATACAAGAATTATGGTCAGATAAGAGACGTACATTTAATATATGAATAAAGATGGGGTGCATGTACGGGTAACACTAATACGATCGATTGTGAGAAGTAATATTAGGAGAAGTAGAAGAGTAGCCGGCCGCGAGAGCCGTGGCCAGTTAGGAATACTGGCGCCAAGGAGCATTGGGCCAGTGAGAAGGAGGGTGAGAGAATGGCCGGCCGCAGAGGCTGGGTCTAGAAGCGTACCCAGCTAGGGGTGCTGGAGCTAGTGAGCATTGGACCATGTGCGTCCAGGGGTTTTATAGGAGTCGTCAGAGGAAGTGACGTTTTGGATATTAAGCTAAAAGGAGAGTTTCGTACTTAATTCCTTACTAAAAGTATAGGAGGCACTACAACTTCATTAATTCCGAAGTATTCATAAATACCTTCCTGTTAGAGGTATTGAATCGTTGTATCTTGGTCTAAAATGATATCTTTTATTGTTGCTTGTTTTCCTCTTAAGCCCATCTGCACTTGCGTCGAACGCTTTTCCGTTGATCCAAATATTTGCCCAGAATCTGTCTACATCTTCAATTGAAGGTGGTTCTTCAATCTCCTGTGGCTGTATGCCTATGGATCTGTAAAATCTCTTGGCGTCTCCACTAAACACCAGGTTTCGGTGGTAAAATATAGTCTTTTTCTCAAACCGTTTTACCCTTTGAGCTTTAACTTGTATCTCCTGTTTGATCATTTCCTTCATTGGAGGTATGTCTTTTTCTGCTGGTTTATATTTCCTCTTGATCTTTCTGCATTTTTGGTTGATTATTATTATTATTATTATTATTATTATTATTATTATTATTATTATTATTATTATTATTATTCACACCAGTTGCTTGGTAGTTATAGCTGGAGACCGACTGGCAGCAGGTATCCTTAGGGTCTCCAGGCCTCCTCTCCAAACTCTCACAGTCCACAGCAGTGCAGTAGTTTACAGTTCCACACCAGTTGCCCTGTGGTTATTGCCAAAGACTCCTCAGGTCTTCAGCCCCCTTCTCATCTCTCCCTCACCTGTCACAGCAGTGCTGTGGTTCGTACCTCCATCCCCATTTGTGGTTATGTTGTGTGGGTTTTTCCCTTACCCTCCCCCCTCCGCTACGAGCTATGGTCGTAGATCTCATCCTTCTAGCACTTTCCTCAGTACTCATGCAGTCCTTAGCAGTGCTATGGTCTGTACAGTCTCAATCATTGCTTTTTGAAGCAGAAGCAGTATAATTGATAATGAAGTAATCTTAACGCTACAAATAACGCAATTCTTCTTATTTGTCAATTCTTTTTGGTGTTATACAGGCTCCAGATGTACGGTTGTTGTTGACAGTTGCAAGGCGAAACCGTGTCTGAATGAAGGAACCTGTTCTACAGTCAAGGGTAGTTACACATGCACGTGTAAAAAAGGATTCTCAGGTTGGTATACAATCCTTTTCTACATAGAAGAAAGGTTTTTCCAGATTGTAGATGAGTTTTTCGCAAACTAAGACGGTCTACTGCCCCCTTTTTAGGGCCTGTATTTCATCACCCCTCCAAAGTTTGTCAAAATGATACATTGCAGTTTAAATTTGAATGTAGTTTTTAATCGAACCATTTCATTTATAACCCAAAATATCATGCAACAAGACAGAACTCAGAGAACGCATACCTCTGCTGACACCATTGTAAAGGGGAGAAATTGTGCATGGATCCGCCCAAAAATTCAATCAATTCTTCCATGACCCATTGCCCACCCATAAGCAAATTTTCATCGAATTAACCTTTGGAGATATCGGGCGGACAGACATGAAATTTGTGCAATATTATGTGGTGCCAATATTTAACTATGACGAAAGGGAAGTAATTATGCATGGGTCCACCCTGAAATTTAGTTTTGTGTCCACCCTCTCAATAAATTAATTAAAATTAACTCGGAAAACTCGGAGATATTGTGTGTACAGTAATGAACATCAACGTAAACGTATTTTTAAAAAACAGAAAATATTTTTCTATCAGAGAAGATTCCTTGATCTGCTTCAACTCCTCTTTTCCCTATTGCCCACTCTTCCTCAAGATTCCAATGAAAATCACTGATTACTTTCCGAGATATCGTGTGGACAGTAAGAAGGATGCGGAGAGTGGCAATCGAATGTATATACCTCTCTAACTTTGTTGGTAAGGTAATGAAATTATCTGAAACCAAAAAACGGGTTTGCTTGATCACTCGATGGATACTGTCTCGTGACCAACGTTCATTGAAAACTTTCGGAAAAGTTGTGTGGATATATAGCTACGACGTGGGGGATATAACTCTTGATATTCCAAGGTCCATTGAAGAGTGTCCCTTGGGCTAAAAGTAGGAGTCATCTTCCCTTGGCCCATGAACGATTCTTCCTCAGATTTTCATTGAAAAACTTTTTGGAGATATTTAGAGACAGATGGACGGCCAGACAGATACACGAACAGACATGCAAACAAAAAGACAGATAGACAAGTAAGAAGACAGGCAGACAGACTTTCTATCCATCTAGTTATTGTTGGAAATCTTACGGAATTAGTTGAGCGAAAATGCGTTGTATTGTACCAAGGTAATGCAAGACCGCATCTTTCTGCTGTGACTTAGCTAAAAATCCTTAGATTTTGACGAGAGTTTTCAATCATCCTTCATACTCATCAGATTATTACCGGAATCATCTTAATGGAAAAAAAGAATTTAATTCCCTGGAAGACTGCAAAGGACAGTTAATTGCTGAAAAGGATAACAGATTCTAGCTGGATGGATTTATAGAGTTACATTTATGTACTGTTTTTCATCGTTGAATATCACTGTAATCTTTTGTGTGAATTCTATATCTATGTGGAAATGATATAATTTGCTAAATGCAGTGATATGGAAATAGATTTTTTTTATATTAAAGATTTTGCTACATCACGATATACCATTGAAAATGTTTCACTTATAGTAAAAGAGGTGTTGATAATGATGTAATTTTTAACATAACTGTTTACCAATCAGACGGCTTGCAGAAAGTCTATTAATCTCTTTTAAACTGTCGTGGTGAATTTATCTATACACTGTCTACGAAATCATATTTTGGGTAAAAGAGTTAAACCCAAATCCTTATAAATCCCGGCGTACCTCGGGATTTTTCCCCCCGGTTATTATTTGTACCGCAGTAAACACATTAAATAATGGCCGAACATTCAATCATTATTTTTATTACATCTCTTGGAAGGTTTGGAGTACATCGTCTGCACGGAACATGACATGGCGTCCATCCGTGATGGACATCAAAACTAATGCTTTAAGGCTACCAGTAATTTTATCACTGGGTTTAAATGTGTAATCTAATTGAACTATGTATCTAATCTACAGAATACGATGTAATGTCTTAACCTTGGTTTTATTTTTAGGTAAAAAGTGCGAAATCGATATAGATGGGTGTTCTTCAAATCCGTGTGAAAATGATGCCCAATGTGTGGACACACCAGAGGCATTTCGTTGCGTCTGTCCAAACGGCTTTGAAGGTTAGTAACGTTGTTATTCTTTACTTCTTAGACTGACACATTTTCCAGATATGGATAAATGTAATTCATGTACCACTGTTACTAATATTACAAACCTTGTTGTTGCCGTTATTGTTCTTGTTTTGTTCTTAGTATACATAGTATTACGTTCAAGATAGCAAATGTATTATTGGATCAAATTTTAAAGAATTTCTATCTTGCAGCCGACGGAAATTTAGGTTCAAAAGTTGGAAAACAAAAGTTAAATTAGAGGAGGAGTAGTAGTCATGGGCCAGCGCTGCAGTGTATGGCCCAACACTACCTATAGTTCACACGATCAAAAATATAACGGCAGTTCCTGATGGGTCAACGGATTCAAATCAAGGTCCAGCCTCATAACTTGCTTTTATTAGGGTTGAGGTGCTCCAAGGGTGACTACCCAAACTAAAAACGGAACATGACCCCAAACACAACTCTGGGAAATTAACCAAGAAGATAGAGCTATACATCGGCACCTAAAACGTCAGAACTCTCTGATGAAGTTCGAAAATGAAAATTGTGGGGCATTATCAGAATAAGCGAAATGAGAAGACCTTGGAAAGAACGACAACTAAGATCAATATCTTCTTCACAGCTATAGAAAAGAAAAAAGAAAACGACAGAGTTGGATTTTTTTATTCAAGACCTCAAGGACTGCATTATAGAATCCAAACCTCTCTCTGATCGCGAAGCCGGTGTCATTGTACAGCTTTCAAAGCAGTACATAATGACTATCATCCAAGGTTACGCCCTACTTCAAAGTCAATCAAAGAGGAACAAGAACAGCTTTTGCATTCCAAGATACCAAAAATACTTCAACATCATTATGGGATACTCCAATGCCCAGGTTTGACAAGGCAATGAAGATGGCGTAAGTAAATACGAAAAGAAATAGGTGAAGATCTTGTTAACTTTGTAACAGCGAACAGGGTCAGAATCATAAATACCTGTTTGTAGATGAAACCAATCTGAAGATTCAGGTGGAGGAGCCCAAATTACAAAATCCAAAACGAAATAGACTGCGTTCAAGCAGCCAAGTGTGACATCGTCAAAGATAGCCAGGTCCTAAATCAAATCCATGAAGGAAACGACTACAGAATGGTGAAAAGTGAAATTCGAATTATCCCCCCCCCCCAAAAAAAGAACAGAGAAATATGTTTGGTATCAAACAGCAACTATTTAACGTACAAAAAGAACTCACCCACACCTTTCAACCCGAACTGAGAAATACAAATGAATTTCTTGCAGAAGCAGAAAAGTGCAACGAGTACACTATTACAAACGAGCCGTACAACAGAAAAACAAATCTTGATCGAATTCGTCAATACGTTCAAGCCGAAGAACAACAAACAAAACATTAGCAAATGCTTAGAAGAAACCAAAGATCTCGTGGAAAACACAGAAATCTCAAATCACTGACAAGCAGAAGTTAAGAGATCGAACTAAACAAAGCCATCCTAAAATAAGCAAAACAAAGAGAAGACAGTAGAAGGTACTCAACGAGATCGAGAAAATTTTGGAATTGGTCGAGGTTTCAAAACTATCAGCAGAATTACTAGTGCAGGAAGAAGGCAAACTACCAGCGTGATTGGAAAAAATGGGGATATAACAACAGATAGGGATCGAATTGTCGAAGCGGCCTCTATCCCTCCAAACAAGGGCCACAAGACAAATATAGCGATGTTCAAGTCAGGAACCTTCAGTTCGTAGATTTCCCAGAAGAATCTCCGTATGAGATAAAACAAGCCATCAAACAGTCAGAAAATGGAAAGGCCATGGATCAGATAAAATCACCATCGACCTACTCAAAAAACTCGTAAAGTCGTCACTAGGAAACTGGCCCAACTACTCCATGAATGCTTCAGAGTAAAGTCCAGAAAGATGGGAGCCACGCAATTATCATCTAAAGAGGAAACTAGAAAGACCTAAGTAACTACAGACCAATCAGCCAACTCAGTCGCATGTACAACCATTTTACCAAGGTGATTACCATCCGAATCACCAATACGCTTGATGAAAACCAACCAGGGGAACGGGCTGGTTTCGGAAGGAGCTATCCGGCCATTGACCATCTCTATTCAGTGAACCAACAAAAAGAAAATGTAGTAGAATGCAAACTGTCACTTGCTGTAGCATTTATTGACTTCAAGAAAGCAATTCAACTAAGTTGAAATCCCCAATGCCATCGATGTAATCATACAAGCAGTCGACCATGTATATGTCCGGGTTCTGCAACATATATACCGACTCTGCAGTTCATTCATCAGGTGATATAAAGACTTGAAGTCCTTCCAGTTTGAAAAATAGGCAAGATAAGGCGACAACAGCTCATCCTCACTCTTCACAGTCTGCCTCGAAAAGATGTCCCAAAATTTATCCTGGACAAATGAAGGAATCAGAATGGATTGCAAAATAACCCAGCATTTGCTAACGACATCATACACAATGCCAAGAACTTTCATGGACTCCAGATTATATCAGAGGAACTGAATGAAAAAAGCACAAAGTAGGTCTTGATATGAACTTCAGTAAAACCAATGTCATCTACAACGAACATTTTGAGGATAAAGACAGTACGACCAAAATCGAAAACGCAAAACTGAAGAAAGTAGAGGAGAAAAATAGGAGTCGGAAACATCATAGAAACCATTAGGATACTCAGATCGTAAAGGGCTGGTCATGTGGTCAGAATGGCAGACAACCGATGATATAACATAACACGGTACCCCAGAAATCAGATGTGAGATCTGGTTGATTTAGGGAAAGGTCAATGACGGACGCTAAAAGGTTTATGATGATAGATTGTGTTTAATTGTATTTTTCAGCTGTATTTTACTGAATCTCAATTGCATTTACAGAGATTTATCATTTCACTTCTTTGTTGGTAATCATAGGTTTTATATTATTTGTGTTTCAAAAATGTGCATATGTGTGTTCTTGTATGTGTGTAGACCTATGTGCGTATACATAGATCCATTCACAAATATGCTTCCATTCACAATTGTTTCATCATTGGAATCAGTCCTTTTGATAATGACTCATTTTAGTCAAAAGTGTACGAGGGAAAACAGGTCGAAATTGGGACAGTTCTTGCAATCGTTCCAAACTGCTGTAAAACGACTCATCAGCAAACAAGAACAAATGTTGAACTGACTAGACTTATCGATCGTGTTAAATAAGACTTTTTTGGAAGGAAAATTACTGCCCAATCACGCATCCTATCTGTATATATATATATATATATATATGTGTGTGTGTGTGTGTGTGTGTGTGTGTGTGTATGTGTGTGTGTGTGCGTGTGTGTGTGTGCATATGTGTGTGTGTGTGTGTGTGTGAATATATATATGCTCTCATGGATGTACACGTGCACTATTTTTTTTGTGTCTAAATGTGCGGATTAATCAAGTAGAAGTCAGCGATCAATGACACTTGACGTATGAATACTGCCCTTTTGAAACAGCATGAATCCAAGCCTATCTATATCCTGGTTATATTTGTCATAGTTTTACGATATGCATGCCCGGATGGTACAAAGGAAATAAAAGAGTGGGTTTGCAGATCGGCAATTTGATAGCTGCTATATCCGTTGTCAATGATGATTTATGGAAATAAACAGTGTTGATCTACGATGTACTATTATGTATACTTATATTTTTGAAAGAATATATGTGAATATTCGAGTTTATCCCCATGGCTTGGTGTGTAAAGTTGCTGCATATGAAATGTTGTCTTTTGAATATCAAGATGAAAGATGACATAAACAACAAAAATAGTTGATATTGAATCAAAATATGACCCATTTGATGCGATACCATTTTTCTAGTGATCCTCTTATTACAATCTGCCATTCTATAAAAATGAATCATGGCTTCCCTATTATTGAACCTTATTCATACGGATATGGAGTTCAGAGCTCTTGAATCTGAAGGAGAAATGTCAGGTGTACATGGAGGATGCTGCAAGACTTCCCACCACAATTATCTAAGCTTTGAGTCAGAGAGTATTTCATTCAGTTTATTTGAGTCTCGTTTTCGAAACTGTTTTACCTTTCCTATTGCCTTGATATGACATTATATGGTCGATGTTGAAGTCCTTAACTCCCCTAGGAACGGCTCGAAATGTTGGCCACCGCTGTTGATGGTTCTTCATCATTGGGAACAGGTTTGGGCCTCCCTCATGCTTTATTATTGGTACCCATATTTCTAGATTGTAACCTATTGGACCAATGCTGAACAGTTCGCACTTGGGAAGTTTTCATTCCAAATACCTAGTTGATGTAATAGCAGCATCATGTCATATTTGAAATCGTACTTGAAAATTAGTCCTTCAGTAGACACTAATGTTGTTCTGGCTTAAAGAAAACACATTCAGTAATAACGAATAATATCTCTATTTATACTGAATCGACGAGAAAAGTGCAATTAAATTAGTAAATCTTCCACTTTCAACATCATTCTTCGCAAAGTAAAAAATTACCTTTTATATGTAAGACCCTAATATCACAAAAGACCGCCACCATTTTACTTTCTCTTCGTTCACTTTAGGATAACCCAAAAAAAGTGTCATGTGACGCGCAGGCAGTAACTGCTGACGTCATGGTATACTTTCTTTCGCTTTCTTTTACTTCAATTAGAAGAATGGGTTCCAAAAGGGGGTTTTTTCTTCGGACTCTCGTACGAAAGAGAAGAGCAAATTCTGAAGTGTGATATTGGTAGCATGTTTTTCGTTGGCATGTGAGAAACAAATACTTCATATGCCCTCCATAAGACCCCCGCCTTATTTTTGTCCAATTCATCCACTACGTCTGTTGTTTAACAAGTCAGGTGCCGCCTGTGAGAAAAACATCGACGAATGTGCCTCAACACCCTGCCTGAATAATGGTACTTGTGTCGACTTCATTGGCCGTTACTCATGCACCTGTAAAGATGGTTACGAAGGCGTCAACTGTGAAATCAACCTTGACGAGTGTGCCACCGCACCATGTCAGAACAACGCCACCTGTCAGGACGAAGATAATGGATACACGTAAGAATAACTCTTAAATTCATATATTTATTAGAAAATATTGATGTTATTATAAAAGAAATAACTGCTAATCTACCTTTAGGTAATTTTTTTCAAAATTTTTTCTATCCACAGTTTCCATCCAGATTCCAAGATTTTTCATTCTTTTCAAGGAAGAGTTCTAATGTCAATTATGAGCGATATTAAGTGATCCATGAAATTAACAGTTAAGGACTGATAACAATAGTTGTTGTTCGGCTAGAACACTTTAAATGATAATTCTCTGTTCAATTAGTATTCAATTAATTTTGTTCAATTAGACCGTTGAAACACTTACATTAAGATTTCTATTTGAACCTCTTATTATAATATAGGAATTTCAATTATAAATTAGGATGGGTTAATGTTTATAAAATCACTTAAATACTTTGAATAAAGATTGCTGCTCAATTAGGTCACTGGAACATTCTCTTAGTTTAATCCAGCAAAATCAGAATTGTTTTCATCCAGATTCCAAGATGTTTCGACACCGAATGAAAGAATTTGTTTCACGGTCAGCTTTTGTCGTCTCTACAGATAATCATTATATTCTCTACAAATAAATTCATCATTCGAAGAGTTTTTCAGTCGATTGAACTTTTTCCGCTTTTTGGTGCTCATCGTAGAACTTTGAGATGCCTAAAAAAAACATCATCAAAGGTGAAATAAAAAGATCTGGAATGGCTGACCATATCTTGATGAAAGAAAAAAAGACATAATGAGGAGGGAAAGCATTTAAAAAACTTGTTCAATGTGTATCAGAAGTGAGAAAATTTGTTCTGACTCACTGTCACAGAGACACTAAAATGATTTATTTTGACACAGTTACCGAGACACAAAAATGATTTATTTTGACACAGTTACCGAGACACTAAAATAATTTATTTTGACACAGTTACCGAGACACTTGAATAATTTATTTTGACACACAGTTACGGAGACACTAAAGGGGTTTATTTTGATGCACAGTTGTAAAGGCAGTGAAAGAATACCATATTTCCTGGTGTTGAGGACATTCTAACTCCAACGATATGCCTCAATTATGACTTGCAAACTTGGGGAAAAAAAAATAATAAACATGAAAATTTTCCTGTTTCTCATCTTAATTTTCCCTTGACTCTCTGAGAAGTCCGGATCATAGATAGTGAAAGATATTGAAAACTGAGGAAAATCAAGGAATCAGTCCACATTAACACGTCAACCAAGAGTATGTTAGATAACTACAGTGTTCAACCTTATGTGGCTTCCACAACACAATGGGGACAAGATATGTAAATCCAGGTCTAACGAGGGATAACAAGAAGAAAGACATCACCCGAATCCAACTTTGTTGCGTTGCTAGCATTGGAAAAACTCTGTTTACAATCATCACAATCGGATAGTACACTAAAACAAAGGCTATAAAATAGATTGACCGAAACGTAGCGTTAACAATACTAACAATAAGTGTTTCTATTGTTCGGAAAACTCTTGTTTATGTTAATGACCCTTCTTCTCAAAACTAAAGACAGTAAATTCAATAACTCAATAGGCTTCTATTCCGTCTCCTAAAACCGATATCACTTTTAGAACAACTTGACATTTCTCAGCTATTTCATAAGTATTCTGTAGTCCATTTGAAAGAAACAAATTACATTCATCTAGACCTTATGGGTGGCTAAAAATGAACTTTTTTTCTTCTTGCGTATCGTCGACAGATGTGTCTGTCTCCCTGGATTCGTTGGGAAGAAATGTGAACAAGAAGTGAAGGAATGCCTTAAATCGCCCTGTCTAAATGCTGGGACCTGTGAAGACAAGATCAACGGTTACACGTGTCGATGTCAACCGCAATACACGGGTAAAGACTGCGAAACGGGTATGCATCTCAACATTTGTATTACTATTTATTTACAGACCTGGTTGTATATTTAGATAGAGATATCACGGGTAGGTGAATTGACGGAAATAAGAAATGAGAAAATAAGAAATAACTGATTTATCTCTAAATTCGGAGATTTCGGCCTTCGCATTACCGGCGGCTATTCAGCTCAATGGTGGGAAATACGCTGTGTCAAACCGGCTACCTATCGGTCGCAGGTTCAATTTCTGCAGCAGCCCAATTTTTTTATTCTACTTACGCTATCTAGGCTGAATAATACATTCACTGTGTGATAACGGGAGATCATTTCAAGTAGCGTTTCAAAGTAGTTTAGTGCAGTTATAATCATTTCTATCGGATTATGTATCTTTTTCTTAATAAAAATAATATGTATATATGTATTACCTTGCCAATATCTGAAAGACTTTCAAAAACCTGACCCGCATCCGAATGTACCAGAATCATTTAATGTTGGAGCTAATAAATACAGTTCTGACATTTCCATTGCTAGCTATAGCAATATGACGTGGATATTTTGTCTTCTTGATATTTGCTGTCACTTCTCTGATATTCTGAATATATCAAATCAAGTGATGCCTTCTTGGCTTACTAGAAACTCTGTATGGACAAATGAAAAATTTCCACTTGAGTATGTTGCATTTTTACCTGTCCTACCATAACCAACAACAAGATATAATGTCGTACATATGCAAATGAAGTCATATGTGACCATTGTTTCTCAGTTGGTTCACATATTTACGACCTTTTACTCAGAGGATAAGGTGTATGCGACAGCAAAGGTGATTCAGTTTGTGCGCCCAGGTGAATTCAAGTGTTTGTCCTTATGCCCAGGTTTCTTCCACAAACCTTGATGAAATGCAATGGAAGAATCTTTCGAAGGAAGTGAAACTGAAATTGTCGGAAATAACAAAGTGAATTATGGGTAAGGAGTTTTAGGGAACTCTCCACTAGATGTTGGACACTTTAATTCTGCAGAAGCTTATACAGAATTTCATGAATCAATGCATTGCCTACGGTACAGAAGATTCTCCGAAGAAAACGGTATATCAACATATTTTACAGAAATACGAGAATACACAGCTCTATGCGGTATATAAAAAAAGAAATCTCCGATCAGGGTGATCTGTCAAAATGTAAGCAAATGAATAATTTTGTTACATTCGATGGAAAATTATTCAAAAGAGTTTGAGGAATATAAACAAAGGGTGTCTGACGAACGTGAAAACTCCAAATATTGCAATCTGTTCAGATATTGTCGTACGTTATTGGGGAACTTCTCTGGGCAAATCGGGAAGGTGAACGAAAACTTGATCTAGATACCACGCAGTGCACTCTGTATGAATTTCGATCACTTGAAACGGGTATCAGTCTACTTAGAAGTCAAGAATCTAATTGAATCTCATCCTTGGTGCCACAAAATTTTCATGAAAGGATTCTTCTCCATTATGTACTCGTGTACCTTTTTTATTCCTTTCATGAATCCCTATTTCATTCTGCATTTTGATACAATACTTGTCAGAAACAAAGACGTTAAATTCGGTTTTTAATGCAAAATAATAAGAATGTTTGTTCATTCATTTTGATACTTCTATGTAGTTCTGAACATGATCGATCGCAGTCGAAAATGCGTCTGTTCGATAACCAAAACCAAGAGGGGGACATCTGTGATATATTCCAATGTATGAAGGAATGGTATTTTTTTCCAGAGTTGGATTCCAACTTCGTTATGCAGTTTGATGCTGCCAGTACAACAAATTATGCTGCCCTGACCATCGACAAGCCACTGACGGCTTTCTCTCTGTCCTTCTGGATGAAGTCAAATGACCACAATAATTACGGCACCGTTGTCTCATACGCCACACCAAATAATACTAACGCCATCATCTTTACGGACTACAGTGGGTAAGTATTCCTAATACATATATATATATATATATATATATATATATATATATATATATATATATATATATATATATATGCTAGTAGTTGATTAATAACAAAAAACACAGCATTTTTCCTGTACTTGCAAAAATTTCAATATGTACATCATTCAGATATCACTTGCTTGAATGATTCAGTAGTAATTTGGCAAAAAGTAGGATGATCGTACCTTTGTGGGTACATTTGTGTTGAGGGTGCAAGAAAACAAATTAGTAATTTCGAGGACAGCCAGTATATAAAGAAAAGGACATGGTCAAAGACCGTATTTTGGTAGGCTTATTGGTAGCGAGTTTCTTTATTGTCTTTAGTCTTTTTGTCATTTCAAATACTGCCATTAAAATGTATGAAGTACGCTTCCAAACCCACTTTTACACCGGGCCTTGTTGATCCGTTTATCTCCCGGGCGGGTTCAAGTCTGTGAGTATAAATAGCTGATAAAATGAATAATATAAAACGTCTTTGCAATTCTTTCCGACAGGTTTGTTCTCTACATTAACGGGAAGATGGTTAACACGGATATTGAGGCCAACGACGGTATTTGGCATCACATTGTTGTGACATGGACTAACACAGACGGAGCCTGGAACGTTTATTTGGACGCTTTGCCGACCGTCTTCGGGAGTGATTTGGTCAGCGATGGCGTCATACCAGGTAAGAACTTGGCGGCGGTTGTGCGACCACTAGGTCGGCAGGCGTCGTTCTTACCTACACAGCTAAATAGACGCCACTTGAATATTAAGGAATATTTCAAGTTAAAAGTTATGCAAGCTGCTGTAGTCACCATGATTAGGTCAATAAAGAGATATATTTACCAGCACACCATCTGTAAAGATTACATGAGTTTTTTTTTAAATTTTGGTAGTCAATGAATTAAAACTTTTATATCAACTCTCTGATATACATACACATCATCCCTTTTCCTTTCGATCTGTCGTGTTAAAAACCTCTTAATTATAGGAATGACTCAACAAAATATGAATTACATACACACACACACACACACACACACATATATATATATATATATATATATATATATATATATATATATATATATATATATATATACATATATATATGTATATATATATGCCGTCACGGGTACACATAGTTTTCAGAATGATGATATTCTGAATTTCAAATCCTACTTTTTTTTCCTAAAAGTAAATCTGGTCATATGTTTATATTTTTTTCTTATCCGATCTTTCTACCCCATATTATTTGTTTACCCCCTGCCAGTAGTAACTGTAGAAATAGTCTTATGTAATTTGAATGTCCTAGATGAAGTAAAGCCATCTCTGTTTCCTGGACCAGAGAATAGACCATTTAAGAGCAGACGGACGCAGATGTGGTACCACAGTCAAGTGGGTTTGACTCCATCAGGCATGGTACTACTCGCTGAATTCAAGTCCAAAGGGCTCAGGATTCGCCGTAAGATCCTCCCTACACGCTCACGTGTGGTATCTGCACGTTAACCCTACCATGTGTCGTATCCTTTCCTCGTGGGGGTTAAGGTAAATAGGAGCATCGATATAATTAACTTTTGACTAGTTTATGTTTCATCTTATTACTGTTGCTTTCTTATTGTAAGGATCAGGTCGTTGTAACATTCTACGGTCGTTAAAGGAGCGGCATGGACCAGAAATATGATTTCCACCGGCCTCACCTGTTAAAGACTGTCATCCAAAACTGTCACAAAAACTGTCAACACAGGTTCCTTCAGTTTTCAAGTTGGTCCGGCTGGCTAGCTTGCTGGCTATGTATGTATGTATCACATGTATGGGCCGCCCCAATGGAGTTAAAGGGCCGACAATTTCAACATTCACTCCTTGTTGTGTCTAGAAACGACGTTTCTTTGTTTTGGGGACCAAACTCCGACTTTATTCTCGTTCATTTTTTTGAAAGTTCAGATTTTTTTTACTTATCACAGCCCTACAAAAGGAGCTAGAAGTAACTTATCAATCGATCACCCCTTTCTCCAATTTTTAATCGTTCACCCCAACATGACATGCTGCCATTAGACGGTTTCTATCGAGTGACTAATTGGACAACCGTAATCAACAAAGATGGCGAAGGATTGTATCCTTTTTCATATGAACATGTATTTATGTGTTTCCGGTGCTCTTGGACAAAGCGTTTTGTCTACACACTTGAAAATTGGAATCAATACTCCACTTGACCTATTCGATTTTTTTTTGTAGGTCGAGCTTTTTTTCTAGCTTTTGGGGCCTTATTCGGGGGGGGGGGTATTTGTTAGCGTGTTCCAGCACTCTAGGTCAATCAGTTTTCTCTTCTGACTCGAAAATCAATATTCCAAGAGATCTCTTCTACCCCCCCCCCTTTTTTTTATTTTAGGGAAAAAAAATTTTCGATCTTTTTGGGGCCTATCTGAAAGGTTTATCAATGAATATTTATTGTACAGAAACTAGATGTTTCTAGATGTTTCTAGATGTTTTTTAATCTATTTCAGATGTCTATTCTGTGGAAAACGGCTGTTAAAATACACAGAATTCATTCTGTCATGAATAGAATATATTCTGACCATTTATTCTTCGACGGAATTTTCTTACTGACTTCAAAGTTTTACGCTATGGTTGTTAAATTATTGACTTTGATGGCGAATCTAGTATAAATCTGAATTCCCCTTTAAAGATTTATCTCCATTTTCTAGCCATTTTTTTTCCTTTTTTAAATTTTTCTTTCTTTTGTCAGCAACCGTCACTTACCAATTAAAACTGTCCTCTGGCCAACCTGGGTTTCTTCAGTCTTTAAGCAATTCTGCCTGGCTGGCTATCTATGAATGTATATGTCACGTGTACATGCCATAGTTAGGGGACTGAACGTTTTAATCATCTACTTCTTGTTGTATCTACAAAAAGTCATTGTTTGGGGGGGGGGTCTTTTTAAAAATTCGGACTCTTTGGAGATCACCACGGAATAATTGATCACCCCAACACGTGATGCGACTGAAACACGTTGGTCACGTGACGGTTTCTATTGAGTGATTAACCAGACCTATTCTTGTTTTATTTCCATTTTCTATTCTAATCTCCTTTTCTTTTTTTTCTTTTTTTTGTCTTTGTTTTTCTATCTGTACCCAGGTGGTGGTACTTTTGTGATTGGACAGGAGCAAGACGATGTGGGTGGGAATTTCAACCAGAGAGAATCCTACATAGGTCAAATCGGACAGCTGAACCTTTGGGACCGCGTAATTACCCTGCACGAAATCGAATACATGTTGACCAATTGCGATAAGATTGGCAACGTAATCGCCTGGCCAACGGTGCAAGGATCCATCCATGGACAGGTGAAAAAGTTACCGTCCGTTTTTTGCCAAGGTATAGATTTACTTTCTCAATTCTCCCTCTTATTGGATTTTTTTTTTTTTTATATCTAACATTTTTTTATAATGCTAAGTATGAATATAAAAACAGCTAAATAAAATCAAACGAAATATAAAAAATATACGAAGCACATGCTAATATATAATGGTAAAATCAAAGAAGATATTTAATGATATGTAATCTAACAATATAAAAGCCGTATAATCAAATTGGCATGTTTATTTAATTGTCTTTCGTGTCTTATTATAGCTAAAAGTTATTGAGGATTGATCAACATGAAATAGATTATGAGAGGAAAAATATTAGATGGGTTTTAAAATGTGATCGTCTGTTGACTTAACAACGAATAATACGTCAAAAGGAACGCTGTGTGAGTGACTAAAAAGAAGAAGAGTCTTTGAGTTGGTGAGTTGGTCAAAGCAAAACTAATTTATTGAGTGAGTGAGTGTGTGAGTCTCTCTTCCCCCTAAATTTTCTTTTGTCTTCTTTTAGATGTAATACCTCCGCCAGACAGGAAGGGGGGCGCAGAGTTGATAGATAGTTGGATATGTCTATGGTCTAAAACTCGCAGAATTGTCAAAAAATATCATGATACTTTCAACACACCCCGAAAAAATAACTTATCTAAAATACTATTGCGAAAAAATAGCCTAACCAGAGAGTTCATGACAAAGTACTTTCTTCTAATCACCGATTTGTCGAATTTGAATATACTTTTCATAATTTTTTTTCATAAAATAATATTCAACTTCATTTTGTAATGGAGTAAGTTATTATTTCTTATCGAATAATTTTCTTCTGATGCCTTTTTTTCATACCGCACGATATCAATGGTGATCTTTCTTTCATGGCATCTTGTCTTAAGACTTTATGTCCAATCACCCTTTAGAACAGCTTCAGTTGAGACTTCTAGGAAAAATTGAGATTTGGATTCTTGATTTATTGAAAATAAATTACCAAATGAAATAGCTTTAGGCTTATTAGTACCGATCCATTCGTAGATAATCATGATAAGTAAGAGTTTCAATATAATATAATGCAATCTTTCATCATTGGATTTATTGATACATAACTGTAGCGTTGAAAGAAACAAATAGAGCAGATATGGACCGTGAATGAGCAAAAATAAGAATTTGAGGCTAAGACAATTATTTGTGCCTTTGCATTACCGGCGGCTGTTAGAAACGAATCGAACAGATATAGACCGAGATTAAACAAGATGAGAATTAGGAGTGAAAACAACTTTTTAGCCCTTTGCATTGCCGGCGGCTGTTTAGCTCTATGACAAGAGCAGAGCTACGTTGAAGTGGCTACCCTATCGGTCATGGGTTCGATTCCTGCAGCAGCCCCAAGTTCTTTAATTATTTATCCATCTACGCAGTCTAGGTCGAGTGATACGTGTAATGACCGGAGATCATTGCAAATAAGAGTATATATATATATATATATATGTATATATTTTTTTCAAGTACCAAAAAATATAATCTCATTATATTAAACCCAAGGTCACCTTTTTATCTGGTTTATCTCCCAGGTCACGTTAAACCAATCCAATACATAGAATTATCTTCTGTAATTCGATCTCAAAACTGTGAAGAGAAGAGGCGACTGGCTTGTCAACAGAGCTAGAGTGTTTCTATACAATGTAAATGAGAGAATTTAAGTTACCAATGAGCAAGTTAATATCGGATTTCTAGTGACGTCACTATGAAGGTCACCAAGGGAATATATTTAGGCAACGGCACACTAACAGTAAAGATGGAGTGGATTGAACAAAATTTTAAAAAAAAAACTTTCAGTATTCAATGAATAAAAACTTTGTTTTCTGCCAAAATTTTTCAGGTATCATTTTGGAGTGCTCGGTCCGAGTGTTCGATCCGAGTGTTCTCATTCCACAGTGTAATTTCGGGTGGGAGTAATTTCTAAGTCTAAACAATGTTGTTGACCGTTCTGTATGTCATAATTCCATCGTTGTCCGAAGCTGGTTCCACGGTGGGGCTTTTACAAGAGATAATTTGGGCCTCCTTAGGGAAACACTGAGTGTAAAGAGCCACCAGGCAACTGTTGGACATGACGGCTCACAACATGGATCCCCGGAGATCATATGCGAAATTGTAGATAGACAATAAAATGGCGTGACGAACTAGACAAATTCAGAAACTACTGTCCCTACAACACCCACGATAGAAAGATTTGGCTAATCTTGGGATGCTAAAAGGCTGATGATTATGATGATGATGATGATGAAACAGCTCGCCATCTTCCAGAATAAAAAAGAGCAGATAACTCTTTTCGGTACTGTTGGGGAACGGTATAGAGGAGGGTAGTTAACTTTTCCCCAATATGTCAATGCGAGTAGACTTGTGACACTTAGGGGAAGGGAGGTAACTAGGGTTTTGATTCGAGGGTAGCAATTCCGATTTTTTAACTTTTTTTTCAAGCTTGCATAATTGCATCTATCTGTACGTATTCAACGTTTGTTTAATCGTCTGGTGTGTATATTATGCCTGTACCTACCTACACAATTGGTATGTACATGCCTGCATCTACAGGTGTATATGCACTCGCACATATATATATATATATATATATATATATATATATATATATATATATATATATATATATATATATATGCCTGTATAAAACTTATGTGTATTGTGTTTCCGGATTTTGGTTATGGATACGGAGCTTTGAGTGCAAGGAGCATTCCATTGAGATTACCCACTAGTCCCTAAAAAGACTAAAAATATACAACCAATGAATTCTCCCGATAGTCTCCTATAGAACTGAAACATGGAACCTGGCCAAGAAAATTAATCATCAAACCGAGAACCGTGCAAAGCGCAATTCAGAGAATCGTACCCAGCTTCACATGGTGAGATCACAAGACAGCACAGTATATTAGAGAAAGGACAGGAGTCTGGGACATCATAGAAACTGTTAGAAAACTCAAATGGCAATGGGCTGGACATGTTGCAAAAATGGCAGTTAACTGCTGGACATCACGACTCGCAATGCGGATCTCTGCAGATCAGGTGCGAGACTGTGGTTGACAGAAAGTGAGATGGTATGACGAGCTAGATAAATTTAAAAAGTACTGGCTCCGCAATGCCCACGATAGAAAGGTCTGGGGAATCTATACCCAACGATGGACGCTAACAGACTGATGATGGTATAGTGTTTAATTCCACGCTCGGTCCACAAAGGAGGATGTCGGGGCCGACTCCTTCAAACGTCTCACTCTCCAATGTAGTTCCTTGTTCAAAATCTTTGTGTCGACCCATTGTGTTCAATCACTCCCCTCTCCCCTCCTTACGTGATCAGCCAGACGTTGTGGTCTCTCCACGGGTGACAATTTTTCGGAGTTCTTCTGGACTGATTTTTAAAGGACGTCTTCTCTCCCACATGACCAAAATAGTTATACTAGTATAACTGATATACGTTCTCACCAACACTGTTTACTTTCATTTGTCGTATAGTACGAACTTAAAAAAACATAAATTTCATATACACTGTCATTTTTGACTGCGGGGGGTACAGGTCGTTTTTTGGGTTTTTTGTTTTTTGTTTTTGCTTTTTTGTTTGTTTGTTTTTTAATTGTTTTAGAAATTGAAAAAATAATTGAAGTGTGAAAATGCATAAAACATTACACAAAAAAATACTAGCTTCTCAGTTTGGAGAAATATATACCAAATATATTTTATTTATTCATTTTTCTTGAATTCTTCTATGTATATCAGCTAATAACTCCCGAAAGTGTTCTATGGATTTATTTTTCATACTAGATGATCTAAATTTATCTTAGTTATTCTTAAAACTATTTATACTTGTACTATTTCTATATAAGATGGTAAACTATTTAAGTGTTTCAAAATTCTTTGAGAGAAGAAAATCAATTTTTTTTTGCAAAGGACCAAGCTAGTGGATTCCCCAATCCTTCCTAACTCATTAAACATTAGAATTCCTCAATTTGTAAAACCATTTGATACATTGTAAAAGTTTCGATTAAGTCGAATATTTCTGAATAAATTGCTTTTTCTCGATTCGTTTTTTTTGGAGTGTTTTTTAAGTGAATGCTGGGCCTCACATGGAGAGACCACAAAACAGCACAGCACATCCGAGAAAAGACAAGACTTAGGGACATCATAGAATCCATTAAAAATCTCAAATGGCGGTGGGCTGGCCATGTTGCAAGTATGGCAGACAATCGATGGACATCGCGACTCACAACATGGATCCCCCGAGACCACATACGCAACCGAGGCCGGCAAAGTGTTAGATGGAGAGACGAACTAGACAAGTTCGGGAAATACTGGCTCCGTGACGCCCACGATAGAAAAGTGTGGCAAATCCTGGGGAAGGTCTATGTCCAACGACGGACGCTAAAAGACTGATGATGATGATGATGATGATGATGATGATGATGATGATGATGATGAAATGTTTACAAAATAACATTTTCAGAATGTCGTTAAAAACTTCATTTTTCAACTATATTTAAAAAATCAGCCCCCCCCCCGAAAAAAATTTTAAATGATGTTTAAAAAATGAAAATTAATCAATTGATAAGAACGCTGAGAGAATTCATGTAATCATTTTGGTGTTAGTAGTACGCACATTACTGTGACGTAAGCAACATTCCAAAGAGATAGAAAACAAAAATAAGATGAAAAGAAAATCCAGTTAAAAATTAGAAATTGGAATTTTAAAAAAATTTAAAACCCTTCTTAGAAGATCATTTCTTTTTTTTTTCAGATTGTAAGGTTTTAAGCCATCCCAATTACGGAAAAGTCATCATCACAGACAACAGCACCGGTTCCAACGCCATCTACTCCTGCAACAAGGGATACATTCTGGCAGGCCGTCCCGAAAGAATGTGTTTAGCGTCCGGAGATTGGGATGATATCGATCCAGAATGTGAAAGTTCGTATAATTTTTTGAGTAACATAACCAGAAAAATGTTTGTATCAGTTTTTATAATACCAGTAAAAATTTATGCTATGCAAGTAAAGAAGTTTGTATCAATATCACTAGAAATCAATGCAACTCTGCCTCATTTTAAGGAAGCTATATAAATAAGGAAGTCTGTATCTGTATCAATATTACAAGAAAATAATACTAATTGGATAAGGAAGCTGAAAGTCACTGGTCTGTACAAAGACGATGTACTTTTAACTCTAGGAAACACTTGATCCTAAGAAACGGACCCAAAACAGATAAAACTACAAAAGGAATTATCGAAAAATTCAAAAATACAGGATTCAAAATCGACATCAAAACAAACTTAATTGAAGTAAATCTCTTAGACGTAAGATTCAACCTCCGAGAAGACAATAAAAGCCATTCAAGAAACAAAATGACAATCCACTATACATACAAACCTCTTTCAAACATCCTCTTCCCGTTATCATGCAAAACTCACTACCCATCAGCCGTAGATTATTCTATAATTCGGCCAACGAGAATATTTTCAACGTATCAAAAATTAATTACAAAGCAGCATTGAAGAGCAACAGTTGTTTTTTTTTTGTTTGTTTTTTTTTTTTTGGCAACACCAATATTTACATCAAACAGAACAAAAAAATACAAAAGGAAAAAACATTATTGGTTCAACCCACCATTCAATAAAATGTGAAAACAAACGTAGGTATTTCTTAGACTAATCAACAAATACTTCCCTGTATCAAACAAACTGCACAAAACATTCAGCAAAAACACACTTCAAATCAGCTATACTTACATTTCAAATATGTTACAAATCATAGAAAAACACAACATCATCGAAAAACTACAAACACCCACAACTTCCACCTATAACTGTAGAAATAATCCTGAATGTCCACTAAACGGTAATTGCCTACTAACTAACGTCGTATACCAAGCCACCGTAAAATCTGAAGGAAAACCAGATAAAATACATATTGGGGTAACCGAAGGCACTTGAAAACAAAGGAACTGATCATACTACACATCTTTTAACAACGAAAAATACACACATAGTACAACACTATCGTATGCGATTTATGGAAAAAACGAAGCACACCACAAATAACACGGAAAAGGAGAAAAATAGCCTCTATGTAAAACAGCACTTCAAAACACTGCACACACTTCTTAGAAGAGAACATCACCATAATAACCTTCCACCAGCAACATAAACTGCTTGACAAAATATCAGAGCTTATATCAAATTGCAGACACGAAAACAAACTTCTTCTACGATACCTACCACAACACCATGGCAGTAAAGATTAATCATAGCCCTGCAGCAAAAATAATCGTCTTCCAATAATAATGATTATGATAAAGTTTACTTCAGAACCGTAATCCTTCTCAAATAATTCACCAATTGCCACCACCCACCAAATTGACTCTGTAGTCATTAGTACTTGATCTGAAGAAAACTCAATGATTTTTTTTAATGAAAATATCCTTAAAAACGTTAAATTAATCTTTTGAATTAAAAGATTGTAAACAATACGAAAATCAATGAACGACACGTGTATCGTATTCTTTCAGCCCCACCCCACATGACTTCGAACACACTATATAGGTGTGTCCCAAAAGAAGTAACATACGGACTGACGATTGCACCAACATGAAACTTGAAGTCACCATGAAGGACTGAATTCTTTGTGTATATCTCTTCACTCATAAATAACTCAACTATCACAATATTAACAATATATATATGTGTGTGTGTGTGTGTGTGTGTGTGTGTGTTAAATGTATTTTGGGGGTAACCTCAGTAAGTCTTGTTTCGAAAATATTGAGTAACATGCAGTATAAAATAACACCCATATAAGATAATACCCTGTATAAAATGACAAACTACATGTATGACATAAGCTATACATACGTGCCATGTTAATATGAATGTTTTGCTTTTTAAATCCCCAAAACGGTTACATGGTAAACAACTGATGATCCCAAGAATAGACAATTTATACATTGTACCATGATAACAAAGTACATGTGAAACAAGGAAAAACACTGAAAAAAATTACATAGATTGCATTGACAGATAATGGGGATTAAGTGACTGCAGTGACACAAAGAATTCTTAATGTTTAGTGTTTAAAGCTTCCTGGAATATATATATATATATATATATATATATATATATTCTAGGGAGCTTTAAACACTAAACATTAGAATATATATATATATATATATATATATATATATATATATATATATATATATATATATACATATATATATATATATATATATATTCTAGGGAGCTTTAAACACTAAATATTGAGAAATTGTTATTATATATATATATATATATATATATATATATATATATATATATATATATATATATATATATATATTACACATCAGATCTTAATGTTTAGTGCTTAAAGCTTCCTAGAATATATATATATATATATATATATATATATATATATATATATATATATATATATATATATATATATATATTCTAGGAAGCTTTAAACACTAAACATTAAGAAATTGTTATTATATATATATATTATATATCAGATATACGTGTATATGTAATACAAGTTTATAGAAACAGGTGATGCAATGTATACACATGATCTGTTTATTCCTTCTTGTGGAGCCGCTGAAGAAGGTTTGCGAAACTCTAGGGCCCTCTTGACGTTTGCTTGGAAATCACTGATCCCATTCTCGTGTTGAATGTATTTTTTTTATTTCTTCAGAGGTGAGCTGTAACCGACCCAGACAGCTGAAGAATGGTTTCATCCTCGGGCGTGTATTCACTTATGACAACCGAGTACGTTATACATGCAACCGGGGCTACAAACTGGTCGGGGCCAATACAAGTTATTGCATGGAGGATGGTGAATGGAGCAGCAGTGATCCTACTTGTGAAGGTCAGTAACAAAACATTCCTCGATAATAATAATAATAATAATAATAATAATAATAATAATAATAATAATAATAATAATAATAATAATAATAATAATAATAATAATAATAATAATAATAATAATGTTCAAAATTAGCGAACCGGTGGTTAAATTCATTGGTAATTCAATGGAAGACTGGAAAGTAGATTTGACAGCCGCAGGGGACAAACTAGCCGAGGTAGGGATACAAAGGGGGATCTTCCAAAGATGGCTCGTTGTCCCCACTATTATTTGTTCTAACAATGATACATGGACGATATTAAATTGTTTGCAAAAACAGGGGAGAGCTTGAGACTCTGTTCAACGAAGTAAGGGAATATAGTGAGGACATAGGAATGGAGTTTGGGATAGAAAAATGCGCAATCATGGTGATGCACAAAGGAAGGCTTTCAATGACTGAGGGAATTGAACTTCCGGACAACAACAAGATTAGGGCATTGACTGCACAAGACCGATACAAGTACCTAGGTGTCCTTGAATGTGACACGATAAAACGGGAAGAGATGAAAGAGAAAATTAAGAGAGAATACCTCAGAAGGATAAGAAAAATTATAGAAACCAAATTGAATAGCAGAAATCTAATAAAAGGAATGAACACCTGGGCTGTGTCAGTAGTTAGGTATACAGGACCATTCCTAGGATGGACAAAGGAAGAGCTCCAATCAATGGATAGGCGAACAAGGAAACTTATGACGATGCATAAAGCATTACACCCTAGGGATGATAAAGATAGACTATACGTTAAGAGAAAAGAAGGTGGTCGGGGGCTCATCAGCATAGAAGATTGTGTCCAGAGAGCTAAAGTAGTCCTAGATAGATATGTGCAAACAAATAGTGAAGAAATCATAAAGAGCGCGCGGGATAGTGCAACAAACAATAAGTAGAAAACAATGGAACAGTACAGCAAACTAGAAAAGAAAAGTGGGAAGGGAAAAAATTGTACGGCGAGTTTAAAAGACAGATACAAGATATAGCAGACGAGAAATCATGGACGTGGTTACGAAAGGGAAACCTTAAGAGAGAAACAGAATCGCTCATCATGGCAGCCCAAAACAAAAGCATAAGGACAAACTACATAAAAGCAAAAATCGACAGAACACAGACAAACAGCAAATGCCGCATGCGCGGTGAAAGAGATGAGACAGTAAACCACATAACTAGTGAATGTAGTCAACTCGCCCAGAAGGAGTATAAGCATAGACACGATAGAGTAGCAACGATGATACACTGGGAACTAAGTAAACAAATGGGATTCAACCATGTGGAAAAGTGGTATCAGCACAAGCCAGAGGCAGTTTTGGAGAATGACAACCACAAACTACTGTGGGACTTTGACATCCAAACTGACCACCTCATCCAGGCAAGAAGGCCGGACTTAGTAATAGTAGACAAAAAAAAGGAAGGCCTGCCAAATAGTAGACGTTGCTGTGCCTGCAGACCATAGAGTAAAAAAGAAGGAGGTGAAAAAAGGGAAAAATACCAGGACCTAGCAAGGGAGTTAAAGAAAATGTGGAACATGAAAACCAGGGTAGTACCGGTCATAGTGGGAGCACTAGGAACTGTCCCCAAAACGCTAAGGGAGAGACTGGAGGAGATCGGGATTCGGGGGAGGATAGAGACCGTACAAACCACAGCACTACTGGGAACTGCACGGATACTGAGGAAGGTGCTAGAGATATAAGTACTGCAACGAATAGTAGCTCTGTCATGATATGCGAAAGAGGGAGGAGACGTTAGCTGAGGACCTGAGGAGACTTATTGTCACCCAGCCTTCAGCAATAACCACTGGGCAACCGGTGTGAAACTGTAAATCGTAGAATTACTGCGACCTATGAGTATTAGGGGAGGAGGGCTGGAGACTTGAGGAGACTTGCTGTCACTCAAACTCCAGCGGTTACCGCCAGGCAACTGGTGTGAGATTCCAAATAATAATAATAATAATAATAATAATAATAATAATAATAATAATAATAATAATAATAAAAATGATAATAATAATAGCACAAGCCAGAGGCAATTTTGGAGAATGACAACCACAAACTACTGTGGGACTGACATCCAAACTGACCACCTCATCCTGACTAGAAGACCGGACTTAGTAATAGTAGACAAAAAAGGAAGGCCTGCCAAATAGTAGACGTGGCTGTGCCTGCAGACCGTAGAGTAAAAAGAAAGAGGGTGAAAAAAGGGAAAAATACCAGGACTTAGCAAGAGAGCCGAGGAAGATGTGGAACTTGAAAACCAGGGTAGTGCCGGTCATAGTGGGCGCACTGGGAACTGTCCCCAAAACGCTAAGGGAGAGACTGGAGGAGATCGGGATTCGGGGGAGGATAGAGACCGTACAGACCACAGCACTACTGGGAACTGCACGGATACTGAGGAAGGTGCTAGAGATATAAGTACTGCAACGAATAGTAGCTCTGTCATGATATGCGAAAGAGGGAGGAGACGTTAGCTGAGGACCTGAGGAGACTTATTGTCACTCAGCCTTCAGCGATAACCACTGGGCAACCGGTGTGAAACTGTAAATCGTAGAATTACTGCGACCTATGAGTATTAGGGGAGGAGGGCTGGAGACTTGAGGAGACTTGCTGTCACTCAAACTCCAGCAGTTACCACCAGGCAACTGGTGTGAGATTCATAATAATAATAATAATAATAATGATAATAAAGTAGGAAACAATAGAACAGTACAGCAAGCAAGAAAAGAAAGATGGGAAGGGAAAAAATTGTACGGCGAGTTCAAAAGACAGATACAAGATAAAGCAGACAAGAAATCATGGACGTGGTTACGAAAGGGAAACCTTAAGAGAGAAACAGAATCGCTCATCATGGCAGCCCAAAACAAAAGCATAAGGACAAACTACATAAAAGCAAAATTCGACAGAACACAGACAAACAGCAAATGCCGCATGTGCGGTGAAAGAGATGAGACGGTAAACCACATAACTAGTGAATGTAGTCATCTCGCCCAGAAGGAGTATAAGCACAGACACGATAGAGTAGCAACGATGATACACTGGGAACTAAGCAAACAAATGGGATTCAACCATGTGGAAAAGTGATATCAGCACAAGCCAGAGGCAGTCTTGGAGAATGACAACCACAAACTACTGTGGGACTTTGACATCCAAACTGACCACCTCATCCAGGCAAGAAGGCCGGACTTAGTAATAGTAGACAAAAAAAGGAAGGCCTGCCAAATAGTAGACGTTGCTGTGCCTGCAGACCATAGAGTAAAAAAGAAGGAGGGTGAAAAAAGGGAAAAATACCAGGACCTAGCAAGGGAGTTAAGGAAGATGTGGAACATGAAAACCAGGGTAGTACCGGTCATAGTGGGCGCACTAGGAACTGTCCCCAAAACGCTGAGGGAGAGACTGGAGGAGATCGGGATTAGGGGAAGGATAGAGACCGTACAAACCACAGCACTACTGGGAACTGCACGGATACTGAGGAAGGTGCTAGAGATATAAGTACTGCAACGAATAGTAGCTCTGTCATGATATGCGAAAGAGGGAGGAGACGTTAGCTGAGGACCTGAAGAGACTTATTGTCACTCAGCCTTCAGCGATAACCACTGGGCAACCGGTGTGAAACTGTAAATCGTAGAATTACTGCAACCTATGAGTACTAGGAGAGGAGGGCTGGAGACTTGAGGAGACTTGCTGTCACTCAAACTCTAGCGGTTACCACCAGGAAACTGGTGTGAGATTCCAAAATAATAATAATAATACACTGGGAACTGACTAAACGAATGGGATTCAACCATACGGAAAAGTGGTACTAGCACAAACCAGAGGTAGCCCTGGAGAATGGGAACCACAACTTACTCTGTGACTTTGACATCCAAACCGACCACCTCATCCAGGCAAGAAGACCAGATTAGGTAATAGTAGACAAGAAGGGGAAAAGTTGCCAAATAATAGACGTGGCTATACCTGCAGACCATAGAGTAAAGAGGAATGAGAGTGAAAAACTGGAAAAAATACCAAGATCTAGCGAGAGAACTGAAGAAGATGTGGAATATGAAAGTCAGGGTAGTGCCAGTCATAGGCACATTGGGAACTGTCCCGAAGACACTGAGGGCGAGACTGGAGGAGATCGGGATAAAGAGAAGGATTGACACTGTACAGACCACAGCACTGCTAGAAACTGCACGGATACTGAGGAAAGTGCTAGAAATATTAAGACTGCAACATTAAATGTTAGCAGTGGCCAAACAAAGGAAGGGAAACGAAAGTGCAGATATGAACCACAGCACAGGCATGATAGGTGAGGGACAGAAGAGGTGTTGGTTGAAGACCTGAGGATACTTATTGTCACTCAGCCTTCAGCCATGACCACTGGGCAACTGGTGTGAAACTGTAAACTGCAGTATTACTGTGGTCTATGAGAATGAGGAGAGGAGCGCTGGAGACTTAAGGAGACTTGCTGTCACTCAACCTCCAGCAGTAACCACCAGGCAACTGGTGTGATGATAATAATAATAATAATAATAATAACTTAGTAATATCTAGTCATTTAAAACAATAACACATTTACCTGATCATACGTCTTCTTCCTTAATCGGTTCATTAAAACACAAATGAATATACCAAAATGTTTCAATAAGAGATAACAGATTTTGCTGGAACACACAAGTTAGATATTCCTGAACATTCTTCCTACAGCAACAAGCACATCTAGATATTTGTTCTGAAATGGTGTCATCTGAGACACAAAGTTTAGAAAAAGGCAACTTTCTTTTCGGTGATAATTAATGTTCAGATTTTGATACAGTCCATCCAAGAAGACAATGAATTTTGCATCTCATGTCTCTACCTTTACTGCCTTCTTTAAGAGAGGTGCACACCGCTTGATCTTCGTCCAGTTTTCATTCTGTGCCTAGCAGAATGTAGGCTGTTCCAACAACTTTGCGTAACTACCATTTCACCTATGTAGGTACGTATCCATACGTTCACTAACATACAAGCCAACACTTTAGTTCCTTTACTCCCTGCATAAGCATATGGCCGTTCTTATCTATATTTGAATATTAAGCACCTATATCTATATTGAACAATTAACAACATTATTCTAACAAGTCGTAAAACAACTTTGAAAACCCATTCTCTTCTTACGTCTTCGAAAATAATCGAATTTTATTATATGCACATTTCTATGAATGTATTTTTTGTTATTTTAGATCGTTGTTTTTTATTTTATTCCATTGCATGCACATTTTATCTGCATCCTTCTCAATACATTACCTCCATTTACTATTTTTATTTGACATCAACAGCCTTCCTATTTGTGTCTCTACAGCTATTGGGGAAAGGAAAACGTCTGACCTTTCTTCTCTCTCACCTGTAAAGTTAACCATCAGCAGCAGCCAGTCTTGAAGTATAACCTTTTTGCGAGAGATGTTACTACTGATTTCAGACTTCATACCGAATAGTAAGATGACAATTCAATAGTCGTTAGTTAGATAGTTAGGTATTTAATTGGAGCCAGACACACATAATTCAATCAACTAAACCATTTAACTCTACAAGTTTACCAAGCCTACGAGTAATAGGATTAATACTTGCAAGGAGGAGATATATGAGTAAATCTACCAACGAAGCTGTTGTATGTAAAATGTAGAAGTATAGTAACAGAAATTATTAGAATTAAAATAATAAGAATATACAAATTAGGTTATATATATATAACGAGGCTTTTGTATCTAAAATGAAAGTGGCAGCACTATCTGTTGTTATAGGTACGGATGGCAGCAGTAATAAAATTATTATTATAATCGTTGAATTTTGCACCAGTAATATTTAGTAACTTTCATAAAGAAAGCAAGTCTCGTCTAAACTCCAACACTCTCTTTCGATTTCTAAGTGGGTAGTTTCGATTCTTCCTCAGAATTCTAGCTTTTCTAATCTTTTTGCAGAGGTCTTCCCGATCTATTCACATACGTCGCTATCGAATTATTCGGCTGTCACCTTCAGATTATACAGTTTCTTTTGTTCTATCGCAAGAGCCAGATATTTTCCACGCTCTTCTGATTTCACTCGGAGGTCCACTGGAACTCCAAATCCACTGACGAATCTCTTGGTTCACGATGACTGGATTCATCCTCCTGGCCTATGCCGGATGATCCGTTTTGAATTCCGGATTCCCGTAGTATTGTCAAATTTTAAAACTGGAGCTGACTTTATTTTTCTACCGTAACAAGAAGATCAAGATCAAGAAAAATCTTCACCGAAATTAGGGTTATGTAAAATTCACACGCCGTACGGTGACTTGAACTCTCAACCAACTGATTGTCAGGATGCTGTCTTACTAATTGAGGTAAACTGACAAGTCTTAGATATTAACGATTTATCATACACGCACGCAATAAGCATACAGTTTAATTCTAATAAACACACACACACACACACACACACATATATATATATATATATATATATATATATTTTCAATAACTTTTAAGGTTGATACCTATGTAGCTCCTTGACCTCACCACCCCTCTTTCTACACTACCCCAAACATACCAAAAAATCTAACTTCACATCACTACGCCCTACCTTGACACACTCTGCCCTCCCCAAGACCAACTGCTGCTGCTTTACCAAAGACCTGATACCTACTGGACATTCTTCCATTCAGCAGGAGGCCTCCAGCAGCCTGACAGCAAAACTCACCCACAATGCATAGCTCCTGGCAGTGGACTCTGGTTCCACATGGTACATTTTAATACACACCCACACAGCACACACCACTGATGATGGGAAGAATCCCGAAACATGTATGGACTATTTACATATAAGGATTAATAAACCTTACCACCAAACACTTCACTCCCGAGTCAGTCTCACTTTCTACAGTACACATTATATACACATTATATATATATATATATATATATATATATATATATATATATATATATATATATATATATATATATATGCAATACAAAAGTCGTAACAGAAGTCAGAGTGAACTTTGGTCTTGCTGCACCCAGTCTTGTTTTAGTATTTTTATTCCCTAGTTTTTGGTTCATGTATTTACCATGCCAATCATTTGTACAGTTCCAAGAAGATCACTTTTCCTCCCCAATCATGTCTATATTTATACTTCTATTGATCTGATTTACTGCATTGGCATCGGTGGTGTTCACTGATGTGTCCTATCTTAGTTATAATATAATTTGTTCTTCCAGAATTAATCTAAGTCACCAGTAGACATAGATCATTTCTCTGTTCAGATATCGTCTACACAATTATGTCCGTGACAATCTTGTTTGCGATTTGTCTTCCTTGTTTCTTGGAATATCTGAGCAATCGTCTTTTTCCCCCGTGTTTGACTTTTCATTTTGGAGTTTCCCAGTCTTACACTAGTCTGCCATGAGTAGTCTTCAAATACTTAGCTAGAAAAGTTGCTACGACCTTCAATGCTAAGCCCTTTTCCTCATTTCATTGTCAAGCCAATCAACGTTGTCTCAATGGTATAGGGGTATTCCATTCAATGTTCTCAAGTCTCAAGTTCTCTGTTTGACTTCAGTCCAATTTAAGAAGGAACACTAATATCATAGTACGGATACTACCACGGTCGGATTTAGGTGGAGGAGGTAATTGCCCCGGTCCCAGGGTCTAAATCTGGCATGTATACTACCCAGGTATTTATGCCATTAAGCTTGTTTCTCTTTATGAGTGCATTTTTTTTTAAAAACTTCCCTCTTCTGAGATATTCTTTTGTTATTTTTTTTTCTCATTTCATTTGGTCTGCTCCCAATATTCTTCGATGTCTATATCTTCCATTTCTGCTTAACATCTTCGATGACTGATGCACCGCTGTCATATACCCATACTGGAACAAAAAAAAAAGTTAACCCAGGGTTTAGAAAAATATTAAAACTCTCGTTCATTTACTGCGTCAATCGAGAGACGCCTATTTTCAAAACACGAAATAATACTGGAAGGGAAGGCTCCATATCTCAGGAAATGAAAAATGGTCAGTTTTCTCGAATGTACCCGTGTTTTTATAATCTCTACCACGTTGCATTGAGTTCAGGTTAATCCCTAGATGGACCCACCTTTGTCCCAATCTGTAGGACATTTTTCAATGTAAAAGTGATCATGTATGCCTTCTTATAATTGTTCTTATGGAAGTTATCTAACTATAATGTGTGCTTTTTATATTGTCATGGCGATTATATGTGCTTTTATGTTGTCATGGTAACTATATGTGCTTTTTATGTTGCCATGGTGCTTATACATGCTTTTTATATTGCTATGGTGATTATTTGTGCTTTTTATATTGTCATGGTGATTATATGTGCTTTTCATATTGCCATAGTGATTGTATGTGCTTTTTATACTGTCATAGTGATTATATGTGCTTATTGTATTGCCATGGTGATTATATGTGCTTTTTATATTGTCATGGTGATTATTTGCCATGGTGATTATGTGTGCTCTTTATGTTGCCGCGGTGATTATATGTGCTTTTTATATTGTCATGGTGATTATATAGGTTTTTTTCCGTTGAAATGGTGACCACGTGAAATTTGGTCATCGTAATGGTGATTATGTTTGTGACAAAATATATCTATTATCCGAACAATCCATTTGTTACGACACTAATTTGATCTATCTTTTGGGGTTTTGTTTTACAGAAATCACGTGCTCGAAACCGCTCCTATCGAACCACACCATATTAACGAACAAACAACTCAGATACCTACCCAAATATGTTGCAAACTTCAAGTGCGCCAGCGGCTACAAAATGATCACCAATCATTCCAAACTAGTCTGTCAATCGGACGGCACATGGGACAGAAGTATCCCGACCTGCGATGGGACAAAATGTGACAAACCGCCTGAAATTGAAAACGCCCAGTTGCAAGGAAAGATCCTGCAGAACTATTTTGTAGGTGACGTTCTCAAGTATGAGTGCAAATTCGGTTTCACTCTGCAGAATGGTACCAACTCTGACGGAATACTTCGCTGCCAGCCAGACGGCCTATGGGAGAAGTCGCTTCCAAAATGTGGAATCATTAACTGCGGCTCGCCCCCTAACATCAAACACGGTACAGTTAATTACACTGGCACCGATTATTTAAAGAGGGCCACTTACACATGCAACACTGGTTACAAGATCTCAAAAGATGAAGTTTTAGAATGCCAAGAGGAAGGGCTGTGGATGCCGAAGGCGCCAACTTGCAATCCTGTCGTATGCAAACAGTCGGAAAAGGTAGACAACGCAGAGATCATTGCAAGTAACTACACTTTTGGCAGTATTCTTACGTACAAATGTAAGACAGGCTTCCGATTGGTCGGCGTGGGCAAACGAACATGCTCAGCCAATGGCGACTGGACAGACAAATCTCCGATCTGTGATCCTATACGCTGTCCAAAACCAGATGATATTGATAACGGGTACGCTGTCCCCACCAACTATACGTACGGCTCGATCGTTCGCTTCAAGTGCAACCCTGGCTATTCGATCTCTAACACCTCGGATATACTATGCGGCAGCGACGGTAAATGGCAAAATCTCCCTCCAACGTGTACTCCAGCGAAATGCCCGCCGCCACCGACCGTGAAATATGGTAATTTCAACGCCACGCCAGACACTTTCGTCTTTTCAAACACCGTTGATTATTCTTGCGAGTCAGGTTATATTCTGAGCGGTGCGAAAACGTTGAAATGTAACGCAACGCTTTTATGGAGTCCTGCCCCGCCCGTATGCGACCCTATAAAATGTTCAGAACCCGAGAAGATTGAAAAGGGTATTGTGCAAAGAGATGGTTTAGAATTCGGTCGCAAGGCAGAGTATGAATGTCTGCTGAACCACAAAATGATTGGGGAAGAATCTCGTATTTGCACGGTTAATAAAACGTGGAGTGGTGAAGCACCTAAATGTGTCCCACTGACTTGTAAAGAACCGTTACTCATTGATAACGGTTCTGTAATGTATGGTAACTTGAGCGTTGGTGCTGTACTGAAATACAAGTGTGGTATTGGATATTATCTGCTGGGAGACATTGACCGGATATGTTTGAGTGACTTGACCTGGAGCGGCTATGCTGGAAAGTGTCTTCCAGTGCTTTGTCCGGAACCGGACGAAATATCTAATGGATACCGGAATTATAGCAAAAAAACCTACAAATCAAGTGTTACTTATGAATGTAATCTAGGTTATAAATTAGTCGGAAAAAATAGTCGGTTATGCACTGAGAATAAAACTTGGTCCGGTTCCGTTCCAAAATGTGAAGTAGCTGACAAAGTTTGTCCTAAACTCATAGTAGCGAACGGACGTGTAAGTATCAAGAAGATTGGTCAGAGAACAGAGGCTCATATTGTTTGCAACTATCGCCATACAATCGTCGGTCCGAACATACGAGAATGTTTTGCCAACGGTTCCTGGTCGGGTGGCAATGACCCAATATGTGCTAGAGACTGCTCTTTTGCCCCTTTACTAAAACACGGATCTGTAAAAGGTTCGCGAAGCTATAACAAGAATGTGACTTACAAATGCTTTGATGGTTACAAGCTAGAGGGGGATCCGATTAGGAAATGTTTACTGAATGGAACCTGGTCAGGCGAGACTCCAAAATGCATCAAGATTACCTGTCCCGATCCAGTTCAAATTCCCAACGCCACGTTAAAATATCTCAATCTTCTATCTGAACGGTTAGTAATCTACAGATGTATGCCAGGTTTTAAGTTGGAAGGACCATCGAGATTAACCTGTAGTGCCAATGGTACTTGGACACCAGCAACAACCCCGAAATGCGTTGAACAGTTATGTCCAGAGATTCAAGTACCTCCAAACGCGACCTTAAGTACCTCTAAGCGTCTAGTCGGGACGAAGGTTTACGTGCTTTGCGATGAAGGTTTTCGATTGCGTTGGAACATTTCGCTTTTCTGCAATCCGAGTTTGGAGTGGAAAGGAGCAAAGCCGACTTGTACACAGTATGCATGCGTTTTACCCAAAGATATCCCCAACGGCTACATAGTGCGGCCCAAGACAGCCGAAGTAACGCCTTTCGCCAAGAAGATTTTCCAGAAATCCACCTTATTCAGCAACAGCCGTCTTTATAAACTAGGATCAACTATTACTTATAAGTGTAAATCTGGTTACACCCTTCAAGGGAATGCCACCCGGAGATGTGGCCTGCCTTATAAATGGTCAGGAAAAGAACCCGAATGCGTGACCAATAAATGTCCTGAAATATCAATTGTAAACGGTTACGTAGATAAAAATCATGAAAGACATCCCGGAAGTACAGTCATTTTTAAATGCCTACGAAACTATCAGCCCCTGGGGAAACCTATTCTTCGATGTTCAAGCGAGGGTGAATGGATAGGAGAGAATGTGTGCAAAGCAAATACTTGCCCTGAAATTCCGGTGCCGCCCAACGCCTATCTCTCAAACCAGAATCGAAATGTACGAAGCCAGGTGAGAATTTTGTGCAGCCCAGGCTTCAAAAGTACAGGTCAGACCCAAATCGCCACCATATTTTGTTTGCCGAATCTCAAATGGACCTCAGCAATATTACATTGCAAACCAGTATCTTGTGGGAAGCCACCATCAATTGTTAACGGTAAAAATGAATTTGGTTCCAATTTTACGTTTAACAGTACAGTGAGATACGAATGTAACGAAGGTTACGATCTGATAGGCAATGAGAGCAGAACATGTCAGGCAGATCAAATCTGGTCTGGTGACACACCCTCTTGTGAAAGAAAGTCCTGCGGGGAGCCACCTCGTATAGATAATGGTTATCACCAAAAATATCTTCATCACGTGAGTTATTTTTGTAATGAAGGTTATAACCTCACGACAGATTCTACCGTAGTTTGCGGCTTGGATGGTAAGTGGAATTTTTCAAAGATTCCAACTTGCGAACCAAACCGATGTGAATACACTGCCGTAATTAAAAACGGTAATCTGAAACTTTTGGCAGGAGAGGCAGGACGTGTAAGTTCTAAGATAAAGTTTTCATGTGATATTGGATATCAACTTCGAGGTGCACAAATTCTTCTCTGCTTACCGTCGGGTCTATGGAATGGAACCTGGCCAAAATGTGAACAGATTTCTTGTCCAGATCCTCCTCTCATTGACAACGGAGGCTTTAAGCCACTTGGAACATTTTATTATGGTCAACAAGTCACTTTCTTCTGCAATGAGGATTACGTTATTAGCGGTAATGTCGTTCCGATGTGCCAAGCAGATGGAACCTGGTCGGATATATGGCCGAAGTGTTTGCTGAACGTTTGTCCGATGCTGAAATTCCCTGAAAATGGCAAAGTAAGTTCCACCGATCACCATATAGGGTCCTCTGTTTCTTATTACTGTAAAGATGGCTATACATTGAAAGGTCTCGCTAAAAGACTGTGCTTAACCAATAGAACTTGGAGCGGCAAAGATCCTATTTGTGAGAAGACAAAGTGTGAAAACCTTACCGCCCTACATGGTCAGGTCATCGTCAAATATTCGCCAATCAAAGATTACAGAGCGTATCTCGAATGCGAACCTGGTTACAAGATCAAGTCGGGGTTACCTCCTTGGATAACATGCGTAAAAGGAAAATGGGTTGGCTTGCAGCCCTTGTGTGTCCCACAAGAATGTCGCACACCTCCAGCTTTAAAGAACGCAGTTCCCGTAAAAGGAGTATCAGCTTTCGGAGAGAAAGTAATTTACACGTGTATAAGTGGCTATGAATTCGAGGATGTCAATTTTCTGGTGTGTGGACCGAAGGGAGAATATGTTGGCAAGATGCCCGAATGTAGAAAATCCAGTTGCGGACCACCGCCGGGTATACCATATGCTACGATGACAATGGATACTTCGAAAGACGACGTGATTATAGTATGCAACCAAGGATATATACTCGAGGGACCAGCCATGTTACATTGTCTCCCGAACAAGACATGGCCAGCTTCTGATGCAAAGTGCGTACCCCTGGACTGTGGACGTCCGCCCAAGCTGGACAGAGCGTCGGTGAATTTACCGAATGGTACCATCTACGGAGCATTTGCTGAATACACCTGCTTCACCGGCATGGTCCTGGTCGGTAGATCGACGTCCATGTGCCAGATGGATGGAACATGGCAGACAATTGAAGACACATCATGCGTTCTGCAGAACTGCGGGGAGCCGCCCACAAACGAACATGTCAAATATATAGGCTCCCGCTTTACGTTAGAGTCATTGGTGTTCTATGTATGTGAAAAAGGTTACATGGTAGAAGGAGCAACGCTAGCATTCTGCCTTAAACGTGGAGAATGGAGTAATCCCAGTCCGACCTGTAATCGTGAGTTTCGCTTTTTTCTTTAATTGGGTTTATATCTTACACCTGTGAAGGAAAACCAAGCATGCATGATTACATGTGAATGGATAAGTTGCCCTTTGAAACAAATTTCTAAACAAAAAAATATGATTAAGTTGTCTCGTAAAACAAGCAGAAACATATGTTCTATGCAGAGAAATATACTTATATTTCTAGAAAACAAACACAATTATGAATAGGTTTGCCTCTTGACACTAATTTTGAAACAAAAAATATAAATAAATTGTCTCATAAAACAAGCATTAACAGAAATGTACTTATATTTCTAGAAAACAAACACGAATATAGATAGGTTTTGAATTAAAGCAAGTGGTGCCTTAAAACAAGCAGAAATGTATGTTCTCTCTTGAAACAAGCTGAAATACTGAGATAATTTGCTCGCTCTATTTTTTGATTTGCTCGGTTTATTTTTTAACTTTGCTCAGGAAGTTACGGAAAAGGTCCTTCAGCGTTGTTTGAGGCAAAATAAAAAATTATGCTTTTTTTAAATTGATTTAGTTTCAAAATAGAAATTCATTATGAAAATAAAACAGAAGTTAAATTGATAAGGAAATAAAAGAAAAAATCATGATTGAATACTAAATCTTGCTGTTTATGATATCTGTGATATCATGGGTAGAGTATGTGTTGCACAACTATCTTAAAATGTTTGTTTACTCTGATTATCGCACACACACACACACACACACACATATATATATATATATATATATATATATATATATATGTGTATATGTATATATATATATACACACATAGATATATATATATATATATATATATATATATATATATATATATATATATATATATATAACAACGTAGCAATTATTGAAAGCCTATATAGAAATCCATGGAAAATTATTTTACTCTAGAAAATTAGTTTACTATAAAAAAAATCATTGAAAATTAGTTCACAGTAGAAATTCATTTAAAATTAGTTTGCTATAGAAATTCATTGGAAATTAGTTCACTATAGAAATTCATTGAAAATTAGTTCACTATAAAAATTCATTGAAAATTAGTTTACTTTAGAAATTCATTGAAAATTAGTTCACAATAAAAAAATTCATTGAAAATTAGTTTACTATAGAAGTTCATTGAAAGTTATTTTAATACTTCCTGATGGAGTACCCCGATATATCATGGGAATGATTTATTGCAAAAATACGTCAAAACTTTAATACACTCCGCTGATAACAAACGACTCAGCAAATATTATAAGCAAATAGGAAAATCAATTGTCAATATTTTGATTCTAGATGTTATGGGTAGGATTAGATGAGGACAAGATTTCAGCTTTTCTTTCACTGCCCCTGACTTAGTTATTACTCCATCTGTATAACAATTGTCGTTAGCTATTTTCTGTACTGACGATTGACTTTAGTCATTTCCTGTACTGACAATTGGCTTTAGTTGATTTATGTACTGACGATTGGCTTTATTCATATTTTGTACTGACAATTGGATTTCATCCTTTTCCTTACTGACAATAGGCTTCAGCCATTTTCCGTTCTGACTATTGGCTTTAGTCATTTTCCGTCCTAACAATTGGCTTTAGTCATTTTCCATACTAACAATTGGTTTTAGTCATTTTCTGTACTGACAATCGGCTTTCGTTTTTTTCTGTACAGACAATTGTCTCTAGTCATTTTCTATACCAGCAAACTAAATATTCCTGGCCGAAGTGAAAAAGTAACACCAAATTTTGTAATTTTTTGCCTATTTTTTTTCAATGAGTTTTTGAAACTTTTCTGACGTGCTTTGAAAATGGTGAAGAAGCAAGATTTTAAATTCCCAAGAATTATTGCAGGTGCTACTGACAAAATAAAGCCGTTGTACGTGGCTTGATGGTGAAAAATGAAAAAAAATCATTCATTTCACCCGACAAATATCTATTTTCCAACATAATCTTCACTTTGTCAATGTACTTAATTCAGGGGTGCATATCAATCACATAGATTGAATATTATCCTGTGAAAATTCCCGATCGAATTTCAGCTAGTAACTTCATATCCGTTCTTGTAAATGAATTGCAGATGTAGGAAATGCATAGTGAATTATTTACATTAGAAATGGGTCGAAAATTAGGAAAATGTAATTGTAAGTAGTCAGGGGCAAATATAAGCGTTACTGACTGAATAAGGTTTTAGATACATCTCTGAAGTTAGAACAAAAACCCAACAAACATTGTATTCTGATTCAGTAGCTTAATACATAGTCCCTAAACGGCTAACTCGAAAAGTTTTATGAAATTCACTCCTAGTATATCTCTGAATTTTTGAGATGAGGTATTATTATTATTTCTATTATTATTCGGACCATCTTCATCTTGGTTGTTTATCGGGAGCGTTGCGGCGGGAAAAAGCAGCAATAAGATGAAGAAAACTCGTCCAACCAAGATGAGGATGGTCCGAATATTAATAGAAATAAATTCACTCCTGTTATTTTCCATGGCAAGGAGACAAAAGTCCTGAAAAAAAAAACATTTTGAACCGTTTTGAAATGAATATTAATTAATCATCGAAAACTAAGCATGTTCATTGTGAGTAGTTAATTCGTGTACTCCATTGCTTTTTTTCAGCGGTGTCATGTGGTGATCCACCGGAACCCCCTTACGAAGGTTTGATTGTCCATTCAGAAGGCCATCATTATGGGAACATTGTTGAGTATGGTTGTTATGGACGAATGATGCCAGATGGACCAACCATTATTCAATGCACTGAAGAAGCAACTTGGAACGGGACAGCACCCGGATGTTATGAACCACCAAGTAAGTTTCATCCCCACTCATTCATAAATACTTCGTTCTATCAATGAATGGATGTGTCACAAATTAAAATCTGAATGTACAGTATAATTAAGATAGACCGTCTCAGAGCCTTAAGCTGCATAGAGTATCATTACTACCAATATAAAATAGTCATCAAAATCGACTATTATTACAGCTATAAGACAATCTACAACGTACAGAATTATGACTACCAATATAAAATAGTCACCAACGTAGACTATCATTATCACAGTCATCAAAATCGACTATTATCACAGCTATAAAGCAATCTACAACATATAGTATTATTAGTACCAATATAAAATAGTATTATAACTTCAACTCTGAGTTACCAACTCAAAGTAAGGGAGACTGGGGTTAGTTGAGCATCGAGGTTAGTCGGACTGCATGTTTCTATTTGACACCTAACAGGTTTTCAGTCACTTTGGTCACATGACTGAGTCATATGATCACCTTCCGTCTTGCACCGGAAATCTGGTGCGTACGTGTTGCAGATTGGTGGGATGAGTGGTAAAAAACTGAATTCGACCATTAAAAGTACACTTGTTGAAGATTTGTCCGGACCAGGTTTCAGTGAACAGAATCATGCGTAATTGTATATCAAGGGTATCGTTGGGGAATAACTGTCACCAGCCATCCTCATAGATATGTCTGTTTGGGGGTAGGTTGGTCCATTTTTTTCTAATACTGAAACGCTAAATATGTGCCTTTGATACATCTCTGATACTGATGATAAGTATGAGAGATGTTCCAATGATCTGTAATGAGGACTTCTGTCTCTTCCTCTGTCATTCAGTGCCAAATTAAGACAAAAGTTTTCTCTTCTGATAGTGTTCATTTGATTACGTCTCCTGGTCACATGGAAATTCTCAAGTCATAAAAAAATAAAGTTGAATTCTTTTTTTTACTTATTTCACCGTGCTTACTGAAGGAGTGCCAAATACTATCGTACCCTAAACAACGATCTTGATCCTGCTAACACCACAACTGAATTTTTCTTAGTATATCTCGGAATTCTTGAGATGAGGTATTATTATTATTTCTATTGATATTCGGACCATCCTCATCTTTGTTGTTTTTCATACAAAATCTCCCAGATGATACCTGACGAAGGCCGTAGAGTGCAACGGCCGAAACGTTGTATGAAAAACAACAAAGATGAGGATGGTCCGAATATCAATAGAAATAATGAATTTTTCTTATTTTCAATATTTTTTTGTGGGGGAGGGGACATAAAAAAAAAGATACAAAAACTGCACAACTCAGTGTTCTTTCGAACCGTTTTCTGCTTATTGGAAATGAGGGACCGACTAGCCCCATACTGGAGGGAAAATTACTCGGACATGGGGCAAGTGGGTGTCTGTGTCACCAAATCAACTATGAGTCAAACTAAGATGTTACAATAGTTTTACCACTTATTGATATCACAATTTTTGGCAAGGTATTGACCTTCAGTTGAAACCATGAATAATTCCTCTGACTCAATTGAAATATTCTCTGCAATGTTTTGAGTGTAAAGAGGGGTCAACTAGCCCGAGCCTTTTACTGTTACCACCATAAAGTACTCGCCAGCGTTGAGAATTGTCACTACCACTATAAGATAGTCACCAACGTTGATTATTATTGCTACTGCTATAAGATAACGTAAAAGTTTATTACTATCGCTATAGGATAGTCACAAACGTAAAGTATTATTATTAATATCACAAGGTTTTCACAAAGAGGGAGTATCATACTATCACTAAGATAATAGCCAACGAAGTCGGTTGACTTTTTTCTGTCGAGTAAGAAGAGAAAGTCGTGTTTAAACGCCGACCGATGTTCATTTCTGTCAGATCAAGTGGTACTCATTTCGAAAAGGTCTGAATTTTGTTTATAGTATGATGTACAAAATTTGGTGGATTACACAAGTAATAAAGAGATGAAAAATCTTCAAAGATACTAAAACATTCTGGAAACATCCATTCGTTATTAGATAGAGCATACTACCAACAAATTGAGTCAGAGCAAACGCTATGGGTATGCTTACGGTCTTCCTAATAAGTTGTACCTCTGGTGTTGGAATATCTACGTTAAAATTAAATTCAAAGTACGCTATTTATGATATTGCTACATTTTTTTTTTTTTTTTGTTTATTGGTCTCACTGGTGGTTCAGATAGCTGCATACTTCTCGCCAGCGGTCAGTTTTCGAGCACAAGTAGAAGCCAGGGTCTCGAATACTGATTTTTTTGTCAGTCAAGTCAGCTCCCTCTATTTGAAGAAGAAAATGGTTCAGTACAATTTTCGTGTCCACGTCTCACCATATATTGCTTTCAACCATGCTAAGCTTTTGAAACATTTATAAAGGAGCCTTCCCCGTGGCTTCGATAGTTTTCTATTTACCACCGTCTCTGGTGGTCGGTGCACGAGCTGAGATAACAGTCAGGATTTCGAATGCTGACTCTCAAAGCTGGCTTGGAAGATTGGCACAAGATAATTTTTTTAACCGTGTTTCTCCTGTCTGTTAACTAAGCTTGTAAATTTATCATTCTTTTTTTTTAATTATCGGTGTTCTATCAATATTTGACCAGATTTTAAGACCTTATCATTACTTTTTATCACCAGGTTCTAGAGGCTACTTCTTTATTCTGATTTCACGCTGCTTATTTTCACGGTCAGGTTGAGGGCTTTATCGGGAGCGTTGCAGCGGGAAAAAAGCAGCAATAAGATGAAGAAAACTCGTCCAAAATTAAATAATAAAAATGATTTCATTTCTCCAATAATAATGCTTTGTTTTTCTGTAGAGGTCGTGTGTGGCCCTCCATTGTTACGCGAACCACAAAACATAAAACTTATCGGTAGTTCTTACACGGAAGGAGACAGTGTGTTTTATTTGTGCCGCCACGGATTGTCACCAAAGCGGAGACCTTCTATTCTGGTTTGTCAATCCGACGGAACCTGGGACCAGGAAGCAGAATGTAAAGGTAAGTCTGCCATATCCTCATTTCCTTATTATATAAAAGACTAAATAATATTTGTAGGTTTGCTGGTTTGTCTGTTCAGTTATGGGAAGAGAGAGAAATCATTTTATAAAATCATGATGCATTCTTTCTAAAATCTAAAAAAATGGAGGAAAGAAAGAATAAAGACGAACAACACGGCTGTCTACCGATATTCCCCGCTCGATACCCTAATGTCGATTACCTTACACTCTACTCCTCATCCCCAACTGACACTGCTGAAATCTGCTCGGTAGGCAGTTTCTAAAGAGCTTTTTAAAGGTACTAATCCACGTCTCCCAACAACTTGAATCTGACCCACCGATATTCTCTCTTCAAGTTTATTCGAGTTTTATTTGTTATATATGCAATACAGAGTTTGCAGTAATCATCTTCAGTCGCATTAGAAGCTTAAGTAGAGTTCGATTCTACAGTAGCTAGTTTTGTTAATGTTAATGTTTCGACATCTATCACACTGGTTTCTGTTTTTACTCATTTACCTACTTGAATTCATTCAATGCATGAATATAAAAGAAAACAAAACTTTTAGGTATTTTCTGATGCTTGCAAAAGTAGATAGAATAGACAATGAGTTTAGCTCCTAATCTATCTTTGTTCGATTGCAGTGTCTTGCAAGTTTACCTGTCGTAATGGAGGGATGTGTATTGGATATAATCGATGTAAGTGCAGGCCAGGCTATGCCGGTTCACGCTGTGAAAAACGTAAGTATTCTCCTCTACTTTCTTCGTTTATATCAGGCTGAAACCAAATAAATGGCCGTTTTGACCACAAACTATAGAACATCTAAACTCGGCTCGAACACAACTTTATAAGTCTAAATAAGAATCATTAGAATGAACACTTGAAGTGTCTGAAGTTGGGCAATATTATCCAGATCACTTTTCATCTACAGTAAACACAAGATCAAAAAAAGGTCCATTCTTTAAAACTGTTCAGCAAATTGCACAAGTGGCTTAAGCTAGCCAAGATGTTGATCATCTGTCAAATTATGGGGTATCAAGTTTGGCACTTTTTAACCTTGCTGATTTGTGCCAGGTGTCTCCCAACTGTTGTATGGGTTAAACCCACCTTTTCTCCCAATATCCGAATGTTCGTTAAATTCAAATATTACTTATTTATCTCAAAAAGTTCTATGAATTTATTTGTACCAACAAAACCAAAGTTGTGACTTATCTTCCTGTTACGTTTTTGGGGTAACTCAGGGTAACGCTACATTGTGACTTTGGTACCTTTATTCATCTTCCTGTGACTTTTATTCCAGGATTCTTTATTTGAATATAATATAGACTCTGCAGTTGTCTGAAAAAAAATTAAATATTCGCTCAAAAACTGATCATCGAAAAAAAGAAACATAATCTAATTTGAAAGTTTTAAAACCTTTCACTCTCCATATTTACGTCTGAAACGTAGTTATCAAATAAAACTGAGTTTTAATAACCGAGAAATGTAAAGTTTTATAAAAGGTAATGTTTGGGAGATTCTTAACAGAATCATTTCAATTTTTTTAATTGGATACCGATATTCATTCAAAATGTATGGAGGATCGGAATACAATAACTTGCTAGCCCCTTTGCTTTTTTTGTATTATTAATTTTTAAAAAATACGCAAAGGTAATTCCTTAACGGCTAACTTAATGACGACTTATGACCATGATCAGGCACACCTTGGAGATCAAGATTATCAGAAGCGAATTTTTAGAACCAACCACGCACAGTTCGCTCTGAAGCTGACACATTTATGATCGAAAATAATTTGGAGAGGATAAAGTATGTTGGTGCCTACAGATATTTGGTTGCCCCTCAATTTCCAGATCTTATTTTGCGTGGTAAAGCCAATCCCCGGATACACAGTGGACTCTTTGGTTAATTCACAAGGAATCACTCGCATCGAATTATGTAAGTCATTCGATGAATCTGGTCCTGGAATGTTGTGAAAACGGTTAACTTTATTAAAAAAAAAAAAGTCGGCCATTGAAGGCAAGATCTTTTTTAAAAGAACCGCCAGAAAATATGAGCGCTAAAGAAACATCTTTGTCGTAATTCCACGACTCACGATTTCTATCTTGTGACGGTTTGGTGTCCTGTACGTTCGAATCGGACTTTACTCATACCTTGAAAACGAGAGTCCCGCCTATGTTTAATACTTCGCGGATTCAGATTTTTTAAAAACCAGATTATCATATTTGCTTTATACCATTGAGAAGTCGAAAGTGTTAAATCTCTCATTGCTGGGAAGCAAGATACACATTTTTAAATCAATAGAGAAGGTTTCGACCTTCAGATAAAAACTATAACTATGGAAAATAAGACAAATGACGACGATGCAAAAAGAGTGTTTCCCGTTGTTGCAGTCGTTTGTGACCTCAAATAAAGTTGATTTCTCTTCTCTTAATATGTTTTTAAAGAATACTTATTCCAGCTTAATAAGAGGTTTCAAAATATTTCCAAGAAGATGATTTGCATGTATTCATCGAGCCAAAATTTTATCTTAATTTATTTTAAGATCCATTGAATCCAGAGAGAGAAAAATTTTATTGTGAAGTCTTACTACAATATATTGAAAACTCAATTTGCCAACATGGAATTAACTGAACTTTGGATGTCTGTAAAAGATGTAAATTCTCTGCTAAGTACTGAAGCCCAGCAAATCCTAATTCCATTCATCATCATCATCATCATCATTAGTCTTTTAACGTTCGTCGTTGGACATAGGTCTTCCCCAGGATTCGCCACACTTCTCTATCGTAGGCATCGTGGCGCCAGTATTTTCTGAATTTGTCCACTTCATCTTTCCATCTTGTATTTTGTCGGCCTCGGTTTCACGTGTGATCTCTGGGGATCCATGTTGTGAGTCATGATGTCCCTCGGTTGTCTGTCATTCTTGCAACAAGGCCTACCCATTGCCATTTAAGTTTTATGATAGATTCTATGATGTCTCTGACTCCCGTTTTCTCCCTTATATAATGTGCTGTTTTGTGATCTCTCCATGTGAGGTTGAGCATGAGTCTCTCTTGTGTGCGTTGCATACTTCTCGGTTTGCGAGTCTGTGCTGAAAAGCTGGGATTTCGGCGGTAGTTGTGGTAAAAAAAAGTAAGTATCATAAAAAGAATCGACCCGGAGTAGGAAATGGCTACCTTTAATTCGATCCCAAGATTTGGAAAATTGCGTCGTTAACAACAGGCACATGCATCCCATTAAAAATTCTGATTATTAAGAGAGGAAACGAATACATAATTTTTATGGATTTAAATTACAAAATTAATTATTTTTTACCAACTAATATAACCACACGTACTTGGATGCAATTGTTCAGTATTTTCTGACTTGGGCAGCCACGAAAAACCCTTATTCACTGGGAGTGACTTGATTCAAAAAAGTTTGGTAACCACTGCTTGAGGCAATGAAACAAGAAAGTAATATATCCTAAGCTCTAAATACACCTCTGAATTTTACGCTCTATGAATACGGACTGAAGAGGAATTGAACAATGTAGTTTCACGGCTTTTCAAATGTTTTACTTTGGGATTATATTTATCATATCTTTGAGAAGGGTCATCAACACTCGAAGAGTTTTTTTTTCGGCGATATTATCAAAGACGCGACACACATCAATACGTTGACTGGATGTTTAAGCCAGAGACTCCTTTTTCTCAACAGGGACAAAGTATTGAGATCTGAGCCCAACAAAGAAAGGGAAGGAAAATCTTGTGTTATGAGCATCGCTACCATTAGATAAGTAATGTTTACCACCATCCTACTCAGACGGTATACCTGAAGGAAGCCGTAGAATGAACCGGTCGAAAAGCTGCATTAACAACACAAACAACAAGAAGGGCTTCAGTCGTCAGAAAAAAAAACTCTGAATGTATTTATTGTGTTGTTCATACAATGAAATGCCTCCTTTTTCTCTATTTCAGCTGTTTGCATTCTACCCTGTCTGAATGGAGGGTACTGTGGTTCACCTTTCAAATGTACCTGTAAAGCTGGATATGCCGGGACCCGATGTCAAAATGGTGAGTTGCTTCCTAAGTCGACGAGAAGGCTTAAACGCAACGGTCTATTAAGAAACCATCAACACGATGAGAAAGATCCTTCAAGGACAACTTCTAAAAGATTAACGAAAGAGTTGGGATATTGTTTTGATCTTAGATGCATTTTAGCACATCTATCCACCTGGCAGATGATTATATCAAAACAATTGTTCAGAAAGAATCGGGGACTGATCAATGATTTTGAGAAAGGGGGAGGTCCAAGTGGAAAATTATTTTTTTACTTATAAATACATGAATATCAAAGGTCAGTAGCAAAACTTTTGTTAATAAACAGCGTTTGAATTTCTTAATGTAAAATTATTTTCTTGAAATCATGAAATCAATATTTATTTTTATTTTTATTTCCGTTTTTGCAGTTCATTGTCGAAGAAAATGTGAAAACGGGGGCAGATGTATCCATGGTGGGAAATGCCATTGTCCTGTCGGCTTTCGACCGCCGTATTGTTCGGATAGAACGTGAGTGATCTAATATAAGCTGGGCAGATAAAAGCTTTGATCAGAAACCCTAAAGCAAATACAGTTTGAACAAGCCTGAAAGTCAGACTATAAATGTATAAGTTCTTTTATCGTGTTAACATCTGTCAAGGAAAGAGTTGCTAACGTTATTTCCAAATTTACGTCTAAAAATTAGACAAAAAACATCTTTGAACACATAGAAACATCAGAATTCTTCAGTTATGTATATAAGATCTAGGAAATATATAACACATTACTAATAAATTAAATTCAATCTTCAACATCTTTTAATGAAAATATCACTTAATTTATTAAATATATTACATATTTCATTTTTATTAAAATAAACATCATGTAAATAACAATTTCTGGAGCAGCCAACCGGTGAGATTGTGTCTTAACTCTTCCATGTCATGGTAGAGAAAGAGCTGAGCTTATTTATTTACATCCCTACGACAACAAATATGACACGAGGTTGGGATTAAGGTGGGGTCCCACACGTTCGAAAACGTGCTGGTACAGGGTGCAATGAACCTGAGTCCTCGCACATGATTTCGTGAGGATGTCAGGACGAGCTAGACAATGTCCACAGGACGAATCCTGTAGAGCAAGAGCCCCTAAGTCTGTACACGTGATTTCGCGGAGTCATTAGAGCAGTCTTGACTTGGTCCACTAGACGGATCCTGTTGATGCTCTCGGGACGAGCCTGGACATGCAGGTCAGTGACTCTGGGATGGGGGGGACAGTCTCGAACAGTGATCAACTTCCAGATCGAGGGCGTCAAAGAAGAGATACTACACTTTGATCTTAGCCAGAAGGCCGAGCTAGTTTGGATCTGTTGCAGGCACATGCTGATCGGTAATGTGGCCCTTTTTTAGGGTTTTTCTTTAGTTGAAATTTGACCATTGAAAAAGTTCGTAATTCCAACCCCCTGAACATTTTGAGATGGGGCAATTATGGATTTTAGAAGCATGACAAAAGATTCAAAATGGTTGACAAGAGAAGGTCTCCCTTAATTACTAGCAGTGGTATAGTGCCGTGGGAACGGTGATCCTTTGCTTTATGGGGGAGGACGGTGTTTCCTCTCTATCAATATACTACTAAGATTTTTCTGTAGCCACAAAATAGCCGAAACAGTGCATTGTAGCTAATTAGATTGAATCAACTTAGTTAGCCTGTGTCCAAGAACTCATCCTGAATGGCCTGAAAACGTCTCTGAAATTAGTTAAATTTCAAGAGTTTTCTCCGGGGGTACTTGGATAGACTCACCACCCCGAACTAACCAGCTGTAGATCCCTACGTTCCCACCAAGCCTATTGGGTTTATCGCATCAGGACAATGTTAAGTGATCATCATCCTCATCATCATCATTTGCTTTCTCCGTCTGCGACAGAATGCGCAAAAACAAGGAAGAGTCCTTTCCAAAGACATCGATCTTGTGAAGCTATGTTGATTAAGAGAAAGGTCTAGTTCGGTCCAGTGATAGGTATTGTCCCGTCAATGGCTTCCCAGTCTAACTCTTGATCGAACACTTCCGATCATTCCATCGAGGCATGCTTCTGCGATACCAGACTTGTCTCTTTCAATGTGACCAAAGAGTCTAAAAGGTTTTGGTTATTTGGATATTATTTATTGGCTCTCCGATCCTAATGTGATCTTGGAAATGGTTTCCTGTTATAAATGTTAGGGATGTTATTATGGAAAACTCCAATTTTATATAGAAGCACTTCGGTCCAGATTACACATTCCAGCCCTTATAAGATGTTATGTGAACTGGTAAATAATTACAAAAACCGACTTCCGTAAGATCATTTCTCACTTCCGTTCTTTCTTTGTCATAATGTCTTCTATCGATTGTAGGTTAGAGCGCGGCTCGTTATCATCTCAGCAACAGTGGGCATCCCAATCACAGAAGCAAAAAGTGTATTTGCCGATAAAGTCCTTATTACTGAAAGCTGAATCAACAACAACAACGACGGCGACGACGGCGACGACGGCGGCGGCGACGACGACGACGACCACAACACCGACGACGACGTCTACAACAGCTAGAAGCGCAGCTTGGTTTGGAACCTTATCTTAGAGATGTTTGCCTACAATCGATTATAAACGAAGAATATAACCCAAATTGTTTCGTGTAAAATGAAAAAAAAAAGAAACGTTTTTCTATTCTAATCCTCTAATCCGTCCTCGTCAATACAGACGATGTAATCAAAAGACGTGTTGAATATAAAATACAGGTTTCCCCCGCTATTCAAAAAGTAGAGAGTGTTCCCATAATAAAATTTTAAAAAAAAAACCTTTGTAAGTGTAAATTGTGTTAAGCAAAGAAGCAATAACGAATAATTTATGTGGAAAGAACCTTGAACGTTCCCAGACCGGAAAATATTGGTGATGGTTTGTTCGACGCTGGTTTCGCTTTTCGTCTTTTTTTTTTTTGTAAAAGTGAAAAGATGGCGTAAAGTGAACCTTCGAGAAGCCCAGAATACCTTCAAGTACTTGCACTGGTTAGAATTTCACTGTATTAAAAGCTTCTCCTTTGTGAGTAAAAGTGACAAATCTCACCAAGTTTTGGAAATTCAAACTCACCTTTGTTCGTAAATGCAAACATACTACAGCACCTGCAACAAACGTAACATTGATTCTTACCATCAAATACGTCGTAATAATAAAATGATCTTATTATATAAAAGCCTGAATCAAATTTGTTGGTTTGTCCGTTTGTCTATTTAGTCACGGGGAAAAATGAGAATGATTTCATGAATCCATGATGCATTTTTTTAAAAATCTAAAACAAAGAGGTAAAAAGAAGAAAGACGGACAACACGACTACCTTCTGATGTTCTTTACTCGATGCTCCACTGTCTGTCACTTTATACATTACTTCCCAATCCCAACTGCTACTACATAATCTGATCAGCAGACAGTTTTATAGAATTTAAATTCAAAGTTGAATAAAAAAAATGAAGTACATTTCTCGCGACAACTTAACCCAGATTCCCCAATTTTCTCTCTTCTTCAATTTCCTCGAATTTTTTGTTTTAATTTGAATGAAAAGAAATTACAATCTCCATTTTGTTTGCAATAAATATATTTTTACTAAAATATATATTTGTGTAATTCAACAATGCGTGAATAATCACGTCATTTTTGACGGGTACCATGCTCGCAACATAATAATGTTATGCCTAATGGGGCTATATTGATTCGATTCTAAACCGTTCTTACCAGCTGAGTATGGAATTCGAATGTGGCTAAAATAAAGGCCAATCACTAAAAAAAAAATGACCTAGTTGCTTTAACAGTTATTTTTATGCATTCATCTCAGGGGGAAAATAGCATTTGAGAAAAATAAACTTTCACGTGAGAACAAAAAGACAAGTTACAGATTAGCAGTCAGTCAAGTGAATTTAAAGGTTGCGGTGGTAACATTGGATAACTATTTAGAATTCGCCTTTTTAATTCGCGCAAGTAGTGCCTTTAAGAAGTCCAGTTTATGGCAGGTTCGCTGATAGCGTTGTTCCAAGCATTTCGTGTTGGAATGAATGTCGTGGCTAAGAAAGGGTTTTTTTATGTTTACTTTTGTTGGTGAAGACACAGTTGGTTAGAGTTCCGTACAAGTTTTGTCGTCTTATATCGTGACCGGGTTTGTGCTCTCGAAAAATATCTCTGAAGTCGATTTGGCACAAAACACGAATCAACCACAATAGGTACAGTGCCTTAGGTCGAAGAAAAATTTTTTTTAGGCCGACAATAATTTTGAACCTACTAAAAGTATATTCCTAATTATTTGATAAATTCAAATATTTAAATATTTTTATTTCAAATGTATGCATTTGAAACATTAGTGAGACCAAAGCTTTGATCCAGCCTTGTGTGCTGGTGCCGTCTTGACTTGAATTTTCAAACAGTTATATTAGTATAAAAATTATTGATATCTATCCAGTGAATGAGTATTTATGCTTTTGCCATGGTTTTTGCATGTTGGTCTATTCCAATGAATACATTTGTGCCTTGTAAATTTTACAGAACTGGTCACTCTCATTTATAAATTCGTACAGTGTACACATGTGATGTACAGTTTGTTTTTGTTTTGTTTTGTTTTGTTTTTTGTTCTTGTTTTTTTTTAGTTTTTTTTTGGTTTTGTTTGTTTTTTGCTGTTTTTTTGGGGGGGGTTGTCTTGTTTTGTTTTTGTTTTTTTTGCATTCATTTGGCTTCGGGGGAAGTCCTGTTTTTAAAAAAGATACTGACTGACTGATTATGGTTTTCTTTTGTTTACTTTAAGTTAGTGATTATAAGTTTGTGATGATTAAAATGACTTATATCAATTATTGTGTTCTAATAGCAAAAAAATGTTTAAAACGGACAGATATTTCAACTTCAATCTTTTTTTCATCGTTTTTGTATGAAAAAAAATGATAAATAAAAATCAATCATTTCCAGTTTTTCAATCTCGACGTACAGATACCATCACCAAAAAGAAGCAGGCGGAAAAGGTTTGAGGGATATTTGTTCATTTTTATTTTTCCTTTTGAATACAAAGTGTGGCTTCACCAAACTATTCTAGTCAAAACCCTTTTTGCTATTGTCTACTAATTTAACGTATTTGTTTACAAAAGTTCAATGAACTTGTATTAATGATAAGAAGAAACAAAAATAAAATGTTATATTCTTTCAAAATGAACTTGGTGTTCTTTTCATTCATGAAGACCCACTGCGGATGTCGTTGCTCTGATCTATCTCAGAGCCGGATACCTTGAACAATCATGTTGGTATAAATAGCTACAAAGCAGAACTTGGCTCACCGTGTGAAAATCGAACTTGCTGATGGCCTGTGAGACCAATATATCACGACGAGGTCCTAAATATTTGTGTAGAATGCTTGTTCTAAATAACTATAGAAAATGGCTTATGCACTCAAAACCCCAAATTCCTCAAAATATCTATTGCCCTCCCTTCCCAATGAGCAGATGAATTTTCCTGCAAAGAGAGAACACCTTCCCACGGCTTTCTTGGTCGTTTTCCTCACAACGCCTCCTTTAATCATTATAGCAAGTTAGAGTAGTATTCGGTACAACTGGTTGGTCCTCGCCCCCCCCCAAAAAAAGTAGCCATGACCTCCCCGGTTGACTTTTATGTTTTTGAATTCCTCTGGTTGTGGAGAACCTAAGTGCTATCACTGCATTGATGGTTATTTAGTCACCGGATCTCATTGGTGGAAGCGTGTTTCATCAGCTGTGACAAGTCGTTTCAAAATTGTGTCACAAATTGCTGAAAAGCCTTCAAAATCAACTTGGAGGCGTTCACTTGATATCGTTTCTAATCGACACTCTAACACTTTGGTACTTACTTGGCTGACGGCTTCTACGTACCCAACTGCTATTGAAGTATAAGCCAAATGCGTTCCCTGGATATCTTTAGTGTTTCAGCGATTCTTTTGGTCGAGGTTTTTCAGTCGAACAAAATAAGGTCATGAAGATGATCTACAATTCCTGGAGTTAATACCGTTGAAGCCCCCACCCTCCGGGCCGTATTTCATCTATGATACTTTCACTTCTCGTAGGAATATCAGCGGTTGTAACCATTTCAGTTGCTGCTTCATCAATAGTGACTTTAAGGCCTTTACGAACAGTAATATGGAACAACTAGGCTTAAACATAAATTAATACTAGGTGCACGCTCTTTTGTTTTCCGGGATAGCGGGAGACCAGCAATATGTTGATGTTATTGATATTATGGTTATCATTTTTTTGCACTCGTTGAGTTTTTACATCAATCGTATCTGTTGGCTCTCGCTGTAGATTAAGTGCGAGTAAAACTCCCCAATGCTCCAGAATTTTTCTCGGTATTCTTGATGATTTTAGCAGTATTGTCAACTGGATGACTTCAAATCTCTCTAAGATTTTCAGTTCTTCTAATCAAGGTTTCAGGACTCTTTGGAACTGTTCCAGGTGTACCAGTGATGATGAGTACAGCAGTCGTCTTCACGTTTTACAATGCTCTTCAGTTCTCTAGAAAGTCCAGATATCTATCCACTTTTTTCATTCTCTTTCGATTTCACTCTTTGGTCTGCTGGAAAGACAACGGACCGTTTCTTTGTTTATGATGATTAGATCTGCTCTCCTGTTTTGGGTAGATCAACTCCCCTGGTCTTGGTAGATCCACTCTCCTGGTGTTGGTGGATCTATTCTCCTGGTCTTGGTATGATCCAAAGAATTATACCGTTCCCGTTTTTTAGAAGAACTTCTGGTGTGTGTTCATGCCATTGGTCTGCATGGACAAATGGCAGTCATTTACACGAATCCCAGTGGATCACCATTCCGATCCAGAAATATCTATTTTATTTATCCATCAGGCAAAATTTGCAGGAAGTAAAGATGGCCTAACGGTTAACGGCACGAATAATGGAATCAGCGAACCGAGTTCAAGCCTCAACGACTGAGAAAGTTTGCATTCACTTCGCACTAATGTCCCTGGAGAAGACATGAATCAGTCTTTCTAGCCCCGAGTTATGGGTAGATAGTAGGGCATGCTGGGCTCTCTTGCCATGGTTGGCAACCAGTCAAGGAGACGAACAACTCTGATTCTCAAAGACATCTTCAGGTGTACATAAACATCTTCTACAATTTTGAGGAGAGTCATGATTATTCCAATAGTTGCTTGGTCAATTGATCTCATTTTTTTGTACTCGCTACAACGTTTCGGTTGGTCCATTCTCCGGATTGCTTCAAGAGGATATCAATGTGGTGTGGGTTTCTTTGCTTATCAAAGATAAAGGTTTGACGGACAATCCTGCATATAGAATATCATGTTACACATGTTGCTGTGAGTGGGTTTGGTCTGATCATTACGTTTGCCCCCTTCCGCCCCCTGTGCCCATTTTTTTTCTGCTGACCGACATTTTCTACGTTACCTTACCTTTAAAAAAAAGAAACTTTCGAAATGGATTGTAAATCTGAAGAAGGCCGTAGAATTGAATGAAGTGGGAGGAGATGACGCATCAGAACTGGCGAGCGAGTCGATTCAATTGACCTAGGGACTACAGAGAAATGAAAGATTAATTATGTTGGCCAAAAGCTGAAATAGAATTAGGAGGATGAAAAATCTTTCGAAAGAAAAACAAGAAGAAGGAAAACAAACAACTGCATGGGCATTTCATGGAGCAAACAATAGTAATTGCAGAAATTACAAATGTCATAAAACATGGACATCACTGCTAAGCGGACCTTTGAAGAGAGAAACCGAATCTATAAGAACCATACATAGTAATTCTAAAACTAGCTAAGATTGTCCATTATCTCATCTCTCTGATCTTTTCTCACCCTCTACCTGTATCTTCTCGTTCTCTCCCTCACTTCCCCCAATCTTCGTTGACGGTCAATCATTCTATCTAAATGTTATACAAACTGATTAGTTTCATATGCTGAGACATCCTTTCCTTTTCTACCCTTTCCTTATTTACCCTTTCCTTTCCTACCCTCTTATTTATCCGTCTTCTTTCCTCCCTTCTCTTCTTACCCTCTTATAAAGCTACCTAACCACCCTTTCTTCCCATATCTCTTCCTACCCCTTCAGTGAACTGCCTTCTATTTCTTACTCTCTTATTAAACTACCTTCTTTCCTTCTTTCTCTTCCTACCCTCTTATAAAGCGACTTAACCACCCTTTCTCCTTATCTCTCTTCCTAACCCTCCAGTAAAGTAACTTCCTTTTCTCCCTTCTTTCTTTCTGGATGAAATAAGAAATATTTCTGATGAAATAATACTTTGATTTATGTTATCTACATGTTATAACAATTGAGTTATTCCCATGCAGTAGGACCTCAAGTTCAGTCCAATGTTATAACCATTGAATGATACCCATTCAGTGAGACCTCACCATTTTCAGTCCAATGTTATAATAATCATTGGGCAATTATCATGCAGACCTATGTTATAAGACTGGATTAAGCAGAGACGTTCTATCTATTAAAGTTGTTGAAACACAACGGGGGCGCAAGTTTTTAGGCTTGTGAAAGCCTTACGCTGAGTTAGAAATCCCGTGATTGCCAACACAAAACTGTGAGTTAATGGACGCCATTGTAGCTGTAAACCACAAAGTAGAATTGAAAACTGGAAGAATATCTGAAAAGAAGTGAAAATATTGTGAAGTATAGAAATTTTTGAAGAGACGTCTTTATCCGTCATTATTGGCATGCTTGAAAAAAGCTTGAAGGATCTTGCAAAAGAATCAGTGAAATTGAAAATCCGAGGAAAAATTGAGACCATCCAGACGACTGTAATACTGCAGTCAGCTAAAATACTGAGGAGGGTTCCGAAGTATTGAAGATACTTGCTGTCACTTGATGTTCAGTGAAAACGGCAAGTTACCTCAGGAATGAAAACACAAAGTATACAAATATAGTGTAGATTCCCAAATTATACAGCAGTCAGTCTCGCTAGGAAAGGCTAAAATTCCCGAAGTTGAAAAAGACCCGTGTGAAACGAAAGGAAAAACAGCGAAAAGAAACGAATTCTCAGTTGTTTATACAGCTCCGGGGACTATACCCGAGCAGTGACGACGAAAGATGTAAAAGACAGCCAGAACATGAAGCCAAAGGCTTTTCACATCTTCAAGATGAATATTCTTTGTACACTAGATATGTTTCAATTACGGCAATTGTAACATTTTCCGTCTTAACATAACTGCTGTTCAAGCTACAGAATAACAGACACCAATGACAAACTAACCCTAACACTAGAAATACTTACCCTAACCCTTACGAAATGCATTATCGCATACATACATTCAACGAACTTATAAAGGCATGAACATTAACCTCTCATGGGATAACTGGATTTTACGTTCGTTATATATTTTAAAGGACTCTTTCTTCACAGAAACATTTAAGAGCCTTTGATTAAATGCTTTCCAGACAAATAGTCATCGACGTTTTGTTTTGACTGACTTTCCGGTGAAATCCTCCATTTTCTTTTGTCGAACTCAAGTCCAAACCTAGAGTTGACTTTATTTTCCTACCACAACAAGAAAAACCACACTGAATTTAAGGGAGTTAATGTAACATTCCCCTACCGCGATTTGACCGACTGATTGATAGTCGTCTCGCTTACCGACTGAGCTAAATTGACGAGTCTTACATATCGACCGACTTTGAGGCTAGAAATACGCAAGGGCTTATTTCATCCAAAATACTTTCATAAAATTGGTATTTTCCAAACATGATTTGAAATCACGACGAACTGATTGCTAGTCAGCTCCCTTATCGACTGAGCTAGACTAATGAGTCTCACAAATCAACAATATTTATCGTATAAATACGCAACGGCTTATCTCATTCTAATAAATGAAAACAAGAACCAAAAGTTCAATGAGGCGTCCACTATAAACACCATTATTGTCAGCCAATGTGACCCTGAGTAGAAGATAATTCTTACCAAGAAACACTTTCTATCCAGTTTCAAATCAATTGGACTTGAAACAGCGGAGAAAATCAATGTTTTAAATAAAGTTTGAACGCAATTATTGGCAGATCACGTGACCTCAAGAGGTAGATCTTTTTTTAGGTAAGAAGCATCATATCAAGGAACATCTTTCTATCAAGATTCAAGTAATCTGACTTAAAACAGGTGAGGAACAATATGGGCACAGGCCTACCCACCGACCGACCGACAAACGGGCAGACAGATCCTATTATAAAGAGGCGAGGACGCATCTGAGAAAGATATTTTTTTCATAATTCAATGTATACGGAACACAAAAGCAGCAATAATCGTCTTCAGTCGGAATAGAAGGGAGAGTGAGCGACCGGGCTTGCTTTCGTCTATTTCCCTCTTCATATGTTATTCGTAATAGAGAATTTCGATTTTCTCATTTCAATTACGACTGACTCTTCATCTTTCCTTTCTCGTCGTAGTGAACATTGTCATGTATGATACTTTTCTTTCTACAACTTCTATTCGGCTAAATTCGCTAACACTTCCGTCTGCCTCTAGTTTCGCTAGACGAGGGGGTAGAGTAGCAAAATAGATCCTACTATCCTTTCCCTCACTCGCAGATATAGTAACAACTCGGCAAAGCAAATATCTTACGTCTTATATCAATGTAAATTTTAATATTTAGATTATGATATTGGTTGTTTGGACGTAGAGACTCATCACCAAATGTACCTTACGTTACGATATTCCAAGGGAAGTAACTTCAAAATTCGGTCATGGTTATGTCCCTTGCATCACGAGGTTCATGAAATGTTATGGTCATCCTGATGTTGAGAAAAATATTCATAGAACGTAGAATTTGAACAATAACTCTGAGGTCAGGAACAACATTTACCACAGCAGTGTACCGGACATTATTCATTTCTAATTATAGTGTATCATTATCATTTCCCTAATTTGCGTCGTCCGTAACCTGGAAAGTGATTTACTTATTGAAAAAAAACTACAATTATATTTTTTTCGTAAAATTGTGAACTCCAGGACTTCAATTGAAGTTGACTGGTCAACGTTTTGTTTTGTTTTTACATAGCTGAATCTGTTCCTTCGAATCAAAGATCATCAAAGCAGATATCGTTCCACATCTTTGTGCATAAAATAAGAAATGATCCAATGTTAAACTTTCTGGTTGCAAGTGTTTAAGCTCTTTGTTCAATTACAGCAATATGAGATACTGTAACTAAGGGTCCCATGAAAAATGCTTACAATATGAAAGCCCACACAAAAATTCCTTTAAAAAAAAACACCCAGTCATAAACGTGTACAAGAAAAGTGCTCACAGAGTTTTGTCGTTGTTTTTTTTTCTTTTTGATAAGGCCCCACATAAATTCATTTCGATATTTCGGAAACCAAAAGTTCTCTTTACAATTACATTCTATTTACGTAGGTATTTGAGAAAATATGTTGAACCATTTTCCTATTTTGGAGTGAGGTGAAGCAAATGTAAACCTATCAATCTTCAGCAAAGGTCATTTGAAACTCAATTAGGGTATTATACTCTTTACTTTTGCCATTCGATGAGGTATCTTGTCTAGCGTGTTCATTTTTTTTTTTATTGATCAATAGAAATTGTGTACCACGAGTTCGTATGCCACTAATACTCCGCTAGCAAAGCTTTGGAAATTAATTCTTGGTCTGTCTCACATATTTACTTATTGGTTCACAAATGTAATTGAATTTTTTTTTTTCAATTCTAGAACATTAGATTTTGTTAAACTTTGCATTTCTCGATTAATAAAAGCTCTATGCAATACCAACGTTTAATGATTATTCAAGGCGAGTAAATATTTTTTAAATATTCAAAAACATTTATCATTAAAAAATGTTTTTGAAAGAATACTGTTTTAAATGTATCTTTTGAGCATTTGCACAATTTCAGAGATTACAAAATATTTCAAATATTTCATTTAAAAACAAAGGCAACTACAAATTTTCCAAGCTAAAAATTATTTGTTTCATCGTATCGTGCTTCACCGGTTCATGTCAATTTCTGCACCCCTGAGAATGATTATTGTAACTGATTTAAATTTCCCGTGCAGGGGAGGCACCAATGAATACGCACATATTAAAAGTGGCGTTTTTATGCACACCAGAAACGTGACAGGTATCTAAGTGAAAGGTATATTTTGGACCATATAAACGACAAGCACCCACGGAGATCGTGAAGGTTTTTTTTAGCAAAAAGGACGATGTCGTCTGCAAATCTGTTATTATTTCAACTTCAAGAATTTACTTCAAGTTTTATGTTCGTTGTTACTTCTTGTAAATACAACATCTAGATAGGATATTAAAACAGTTTTTTTTTTTTTTTTTTCCAATTTTCGTATCTTTCAAACAGATGAGCAATTTCTAGGTTGAAGAGGTAGCAATTTTTGGATTCCTTGACTTTTATTTACCAAAATTGATTCAAACCCTTTTTAGGAGGTACAGCTGACTTTCAGTATAATTTTTACATTTTGTCCTGGCGGTATTGTTTGCTGACATTATAGCTATGTTTACGCACAGCGTGGACCCATTGAAATTTATCCGATTCCTCGGTCTGCGCTCGTTCATTCATTCGGGTCCTACACCCCATGGGCAATTTTGTTGACCTGATCACCCTAATAACAGCGCTATCGAAAATAAGGAGAAGGCCTTAGCCGAATACATCCTTTGGTGCATACCCGGAAATATCCCTTTGACATCTCGCCCACCTGAAAAAGCGGCTGCTGACGCCCTTGTCCCAGGGGATGGACAATAGACTACAGAATAAGTGATTAAATTGGAGGGTTCAATGCACAATTACTTCCCCTGACAATAGCATCGGTAGAGACATGCGCTCTCAATGCTTTCTATTTTACTCCTGCCAACGAATCTCCATGAGACTCTCAAAAGAGGAGGAAATTAAGCGAAGAATCCACCTAGGATTGCAAGCCTTCGGCAGAGCAAGCTCAACTTTCAAAAACTAGACAATTCCAATAATCCTAAAAAGAAGAGTATGCAATCAATGCATTCTCCCGATAATCACTTATGGAACTGAAACATGGAACCTAACCAAGAGACAGACCTACAAACTGAGAAGCATGCAACGTGCGCATGAGAGAATCACGCTCAACCATCGAGAGATCACAAGGCAGCACAGTATATAAGGAAGAAAATGAGTGTTCGTGACATCATAGAAACTATTAAAAAACTTAAATGGCAATGTTGCAAGAATGAAAGACAACCGATGGACATCACGTCTCACAACATGGATCCCCAGAGATCACATAAGAAACCGAGGCCGACATAACACAAGATGGAGAGATGAACTAGACAGATTCAGGAAATACTGGCTCCTCGACGTTCATGATAGAGAATTGTGGCGAATCCTGGGGAAGGTCTATATCCAACGTCAGACGTTAAAAGACTGATGAACGAAGTTGAAGAGGTATATGTATTCAGCCGTGTCTTTCTGTCTGGCTTTCTCTCCATCTGTCTGTCTGTCTGTCTGTCTGCCCACAAGATAACTCCAAAAGTACGAGATGAACTTCAATTAAATTTTGTGGGAGGGTGGACGATGGGATGAGGAAAAGTTAGTTAAATTTCGGGTCGGATCCAGGAAGTTTCTCTGAGAAATATTTTTTCCGTTTCATTTTTCCATACAATTATGAATACACTCATGACAGTCCACATGATATCTCCAAAAGTTCTCAATGAATTCCTATGACATCTTGAGACAAGGTAGATAATAGGCTTAGGATGAAATGATTGAAGTATTAGACGGATCCTTGCACAATTACCCCCCCTCCATCGTAGTTATGTCCACACTACATAAAATTGCTACAAGTTCATGTCTGAGAACCTCTGGAGATATCTGGTGGAATATGTTGTGGGTTTCCAATTTTTGAAGTGAATCAGGCTGCAATTCAAGACTGTTCACAGATGGTGATGAAGGCAATAAAAACAATGGTCGTCCTGAAGCAAATGACATGTGCATGACATGAAACAAAAATATCCCAGTTACAAGAGGTTCAGAATAGAGGCCCATATGAATTAATCGAATTCAGGTGACATGAAATTAGCTTTTAGTAACTTGGTTGAACGCAAAATACAATATGAAAATCAGAATGGTATAGTGAAAGAATTGTAGATTTTTAAAATATTTCTGAGAGTAACCCCCCCCACCCACGCACACACATGCGCAAGAAAAAAACCAGCAATTTTTAACCAAAATCTCTGGGAATCAGTTATCAAAACAATTCTACTTCTGTTGAGGTACCAACTCTGTGTGCATGACTTATGAATTTAGATTGAAAATATCAAGATCTTTGTCATTGTGAGAAATAGATAAAGATTTTTTGGGTAAGAAAGCCTGGCTGCCACAGGGTCCAACTTCACTCCTACTTCTATCCTGACAAAAGATGATTCCTGCAACTTTTTATTGTATACATAATGAATTTTTTAAATTATAGAAAAAGTATAATTTTAGCATATATACATGTATATATATATATATAGCGTTAATTATTGTGTCTTCCACAGACAGCTGTTTCATTGTATTACAACTCTCCAATGTGGCTTTAGACAATCCATTATCCCATCCAGTACCACAAGAAAGGATTGAAACCTTCACTTGAGACCTGAAGGCTAGTATCCTACCACTGGGCCACGGAACTGAATGGTCAGTATGGCTGAATTTAAGCAATATATCCATTTAGCCTCATAAATTCCATGTCCACCAGAGTGCTCTATTCCTATGGAAGAGCATTGCATAAGCTTACAATGAACTAGTTACCTCACTGAAAGAGTGCTCAACCCTGAATAGAGGAGCGTTAATTATATATATATATATATATATATATATATATATATATATATATATATATATATATATTAATATTAGAATTAGCCAGCTCTCTTACCAACTGAGCCAAACTGACATGTTTAACATAAACAAAATTTACCTTACAGATATGAAAGGGTTTATTTCATTCTAATATATACATATATATATAAAGTTAAACAACTTTTAAAGTTGATATAAATCAAATATCAATTCTGTGCTAAAATAGCAAAGAAATTCCTTCCACTGCATGACTGTATTCTTTCTAATGTGAGCTGGAATTAACAACCAATTATATCTAAATTTGAAAATTCAATTGGTTTTTTTTTCTCAAAAATTATTTCTTTCTGAAGCCTGATACCATTTTTGATCATTTCCATATCTTGAAAAATGAGTTTTAAGAAGTTCAATACACTGGTAAATATAAGGGAGGATCAACGTCTGTAACCCTATTATCTGGATTTTGATCTGAAATTATCTTTGTATAATGTTCAATCTATGTGATTAATGGAGTTCTAAGTTCAGTGTATCAACAAGGAAGGAGATTATGTTGAAAAATGAATATTTTCTGTGCAAAATAAATGTTTTTTTTAATTAGGGTACAAAATTATTGAATTTATAGAATTATTGCCTTCACTAGAATTTGATAAGCTTGTTTTCAGTCAGAAATGTTACTTTTGAAGCAACTGGTTGATATCACAGACAAGGGGATATTGAGTGACTTATGTGGATTATGTTTGATTCATTTTTATTTGAAAATATTTCATAGTTTCAAATATATCAAAATGTGCATTATTAATAAGCAGTCATCAATAGAGTTAAAATAATATGACAAGATCACAAGCCAAATAAAAAATTTGCCAAAACACATACACTTAAAAAGAAAAAATGATAATGTATTTAGAATGTTACTTCAAGTTTTTTGAATTATATTTTGTGGATTTCTCGTTTTTAAAAACTTTTTAATATTATTTATAGTAAAATATGTCAAATGTGTAGAACTCCACACTGCATAGAGCAAATACCAAGTCTCAATTCTAAAAAGTGTTTTATAGGTTTTCCCCCACTGTTCGAGATTAGAGCCATCCAATAAAAATCATTTCTAAGCCAAAATGGTGTTGAGCAAAGGAGCAATTACCATTAATTTATATAAGAGGAAAAATTTTAAGCATCCTTAAATTCCCCAAATGGTGATGATGATATGTCAGGCTGTCTTGTCAGAGGTTGGAGTGGTGGGAGGTACATGGAACTTGAGTGCAGTAAAAAGAGGAAGATGGTATATGCTGGCTCTGTAACTACTTGCAGAAAAAAAAAAAAACACTGAACATTATTCGCTTTTCGTCTTTTTTTGGCAAAAGCAGAAAAGCCGTGTAGAGTGAACTTCAAAAAGTAGGATGTACCTATATAACTTTTTACCAAAAAAGCGGATCCAAACATGCAACTGCTTCAACCAATCAGAACTTGACTTGAAAATCAATTTTTTTTTCAACCAATCAATTTTTGCTGGTCCAAGCTGGCCCTCGGATCATAACTACTAATATAAAAATGGGATTCCAACTCATCCGCAGCCAGTTGTCTTCTGGAAGCTCATTCTCTCTGTAAGCTCCTTTCATATTCAATGTGTCCATATACAGACTCATCAACCCACAATGTCGATACTCATAGCCATTGGTAGGATTCAAAATTATCAGGAACCATTTATCTTTTCACATCCATAAATTAAAAAAATCAGGAAATCAGGAGCCAGTTCTTTCTGGGTTTTTTTTTATTACAGCCTTAGATGTTTGTGTATGGAATAGTGTGACATAAACAAACAAATAGCAGCATCTTTTTTATAATGAGATAATTCTATTTATCATCATGCTTGAAATATTTCCATATTGAAACTTGATTATCATCATACATTTCATTGGTTGATGGTTAGACTCTCTTATTCTAAGTCGACACCAAAAAACCTGACGTTGCTGAATGATCAATAGTGGAAGAAGTAGGGTAGCCATCTTTGTTTATTGAAATGTTGGGATGTTCACCTCCAGAAATCGATAACATGGGCTGACTTGTTCAGTGTGTGCTAATGCTTCTTGTTATTTTTTTCTTCTTTCTCTTAGTGAATGTGTTTCCCAGTTTTAGCTGTATTTCTCTCAAGGGAACCTATCTTCTCTTTTGTTCCTGTTTTCGTGTCTAGTTGTAGCTATTTCTAGTAACTTTACAGATTCGTTTTGTTGCTGATACTCGGCAACATTTCTGATAATTTCATCCTGATAAATAAATTGAAAAAATAAAAATAAATAAAATAATAATAATAATAATAATAACAACAACAACAACAACAACAACAACAACAAAAATAACAAAAATAAAAATGATAAAAATAAAAATAACAAAAATACAAACAACAAAAATTGAAATATGTCTGGTTAGTCACCCGATAGAAACCGTCATGCAACCAATGTCTTTTGGCTGTTTGGGTGGGGATCAATTAAAAAATTTGAAAAAGGGGTATTCAATGAATAACTTTGCTTGCTCACCTTTTTGGGGCAGTGATTGCTAAAAAAAAGTCTCAATTTTCAAAAATAAACAAAGGGATCAATTTACCATAAATCAACATTGCAAATTGAACCCCCCCCCAAAAAAAAACAACTTTCCAGAGGAATTTTAAAAAACAAAAAAAAAAGTTTTTTCTCAACATAAGAAGTGAATGAATAAATTTTCAACTCTCTCTGCCAACATGTCTACAAGCATACCATCTTCCTCTTTTTACTGCACTCAAGTCTCATGTACCTCCCACCACTCCAACCTCTGACAACACAGCTTAACATACCATCATCACCATTTGGGGAATTTAGGGATGCTACACCACCTTAAAAACTGAGAGAAAGTAGTGGCGACAGTTTTGGTTTACTGTTTCTATTAAATATGAACCAAGTGAATGACAAACTTAAAGAAACTGATATCAAAGAAAGTAGAAAATACTGCTCTTTTTTTTAACTTCCAGACATGCATAAATCCCATGCGTTTAAATTTTATAAAAACAGAGTAGACGTGACAGCAGCTTTTAGATTAATATAGTAAATTCAACGACAGTTATTTAGTAAAATTCAATGTAAAAATTGTTTGTGTCTGAGCAAGAGTTTTAAAAATCATGAACAATGTGAAATACAAACTTATTAAAAATGCCAATAAACTTAAATAAAGATTTACAATATGTCTCTGAATTTTTGAGATGAGGTATTATTATTATTTCTATCAATATTCGGACCATCCTCATCTTGGTTGTTTTTCATACAACGTTGCACTCTACGGCCTTCATCAGGTATCATCTGGTAGATGTGGGGAAGTAACGAACCGAACCCTTTATTAATCCAATGGGGGTATATTGACCGTACTCCCCTGTTAGCATTAGTAGTATAGTTATATTGTCTCGCACAAGGATCGAACCTAGAACCATCAGATTACTTTACAGTAATTTGTCTGATGCTGTGACAGGTGCTAATTTTTAGGAGCCTTAAACCTCAGGTGACAGTTTTTTGATGATTTTTGATGTTATTTGACGTTATTGTTTTTCTGTCTTTTATCATTAGAGGTTCCCATATGGTTCGTTACTTCTCCACATCTACCAGATGATACCTGACGAAGGCCGTAGAGTGCAACGGCCGAAAAGTTGTATGAAAAACAACCAAGATGAGGATGGTCTGAATATCAATAGAAATAATAATAATACTTCATCTCAAAAATTTCGAGATATACCAAAATAACATGTGTTGCAATTCCTAGCTGTAAATGAATAGAAAAGGGCCACTTCAACAGGTTTTCAATAGATATTGAGTTCTGGATTATCTTGGGTTGGAGTAAAATTGTTGTTTAGTAAGATCACCATCTCAGCTATTTATGCATTGACCAAGTCCGGAATCTACTCCAAGATCTAATTCTTCAAAGTGTGATTCTGATTGGTTCAAAATGTCTTTGAGTGATTTGTTTTTTTTTTTTTTAGTTATCTTCACTGGGAGCCGGAAGTCTATCAGCTTGGCGTCACTACTTGTTCTCCTGATTCAGCATTTGTTCTGTTGGTGAGGTGGTAACTTCTGGTTCAACCTCCACAATAGAAACACTAACAAGCAAATAGGCAAGGGATATTTAAGATCTGGTCCTGTGAACTCATCTTATTTACTAATCAGTCTGGGTCCCTTGAATCCCATCGCTTCTTATAGCCCTAAACTTGCATACTGACCTCCTCATGAAATCTGAAACCCACCAGTTGAGTTATTGTTATAACAATTCAGTCAAAGACAAACTCTTGATACTATTTTAACACATTTATGAATAGCAACAATAAATCTATTTGTTACTGTTTCTATAATTCTGTCTATTTCTGACTTACCCTTACACAATATGTGCCAAATTATTTTGCAAATAGGTTATAATCATTGTAAGTTTAGTATCACATGAAATAGAAAAATAATTTGACATAAACCAAACATTGGCAATAACGAGCCGCACCAATATGGCAAAAATGTGTAAAAGTAAACAAACAGAAGCCACTTTTGTTAAAACTTTGCATTTGAAGGGGTCAAATTATCATGTCCAATGCAAATGTATTAAAACATGAGTTGTAAAAGTGATTCATTGCAGACTTAGAAGAATTCTATCATCGTGAAAAAAGCAGTACACTCTTTCAAACTGCTCCACAGAGATTGTCGTGCAGTGAAGAAATATGTTGATGACCCTTGTGCATCATGTAGATGATCAGATAAGGGCAAGTCCAGGGTAACAACACAGCAGGAAGTGTCTTGAATTAAGCGTATTGTCAAAAAAAAAAAGAAAAAAAAAAACAGCCCTGAGCAGCAAATCTATGTTCAAGATCTCAAAGCTGAAACCTCCATCATGTTGCTAAATGTGTCAGGCCTGATATTCGACCATCTTTGAAACCTAGACACAAGTTGAAACATTTAGGAATGGGCTAGAAAGTATTTGGAAATCAACAGTTACGTTGTTCTCTTTACTGACGAGTACCGAGCTAACGCTGTCGGACCAGATGGATAGAATGTAAACTGCATTGCAAAGGAACGTCCTGTACAACTAAGCATTAGCAAGGTAGCGGATGAGTTATGTTTTTGGCTGCAATTTTAATAGACAAGTTCATCGGACTTTGACGTGTATCAGAAGCAGTGAAAATGAGTTCCCTGGCCAATCTTGGATTTTTGAAAGACAATTTTCAACCTTTGTTTAGGAACAGGTTTTTTGCCTATGTACAAAGCTCATCTTCGTGCAAGACAATGCCTATTCGCACAGTCGAATACCTGACTGAAATAGGTTTTTAAAAAAAGAGATTAATGGACTGACCACCATTTTCCCCAGATTTCTGGAGAGTCTTCATGGGAAGGTGTATGAAAATGAACAGGTCTTGGTTTAGGAACAGGTCTTTGGGCCTATGTACAAAACCCATCTTCATGCAAGATAATGCCTATTCGTACAGTATGCAAACAACTGTTACCTACCTGACTAAAATAGGTTTCAGAAATGGTAGATTAATGGACTGACCACCATTTTCTCCAGATTTCAACCACAATTGAAACTCACCGGAAAATCCTCAAGGGGAAGGTATTTGAAAATTGGCATCACTTGGCTACCAAAGAAGATTTATGGCAAACTATACTGAAAAGTACAAAAGCTTTCACAGGTGAAGAAATCAAAGATTTATCAAAATCAATGGATTATCAACTAATATCTTTGATTCGTGGGTAAGAATCTTACATTTCAAAGTAAATCAAAAGCTTCAGTTTTCCATGTATGTGAGTTTTTTTATAGCTTGTTCAAACTTTCTTTATTTTAGCCGTGTCCTTTTTTGATGATTTGATCAAAATATAGTGAGTGTATTACTCTGTTTTCTACCAATGCTTGATAATTTGACAAGATAAAAATTGAGGAATTAAAAAAGAATACTCCATATTCTTCACCACCAGTAAAATCAAGTTTGATATTTACAGGAGTTGCATATCAATGCTTTATGAATATTTGTGAGGAAAATAAGTTTCAATTATCATAACAAATAACATGGGAAAACGACCATTAAGGAAAATGAATTATCTATTCATTCAACAAACAAGAAAAATACATGTTTTGTTGATGTTTTTCTTTCTGTGAGTGCTCCTTATGTTTTAGTGTTGTTTGTGTGTTTGTAAGGGTAAAATTGAAGGAAATATATATATATATATATATATATATATATATATATATATATATATATCAAGATGACATCTGATCTCATCAGGAGCATGGGTCTCAACATGTGTCTGGGTGGGCAAAGTGAGAAGGAGGGAAGAGAGAGAGAGAGAGAGAGAAAGTATTTTGCTGGATTACTTGCTGGTGGGAAAAGAGGAAGTTTCAAAGATTTTGCCTGCTTGCTACTGATTAGGGTTTTAGGGTATATTTAGAGATATTTATTAGATGGGTATCAATTTTGGGCTAGAGATTGCTAATAAGGGAGATGAATGCTATTACATCTAATTACTATTGTTTGTTTTTTTGTTTTCTTTGATAATTTGTATCACTACAAGCTCATGTAAACTTGTATAATAAAGACAAACAAAAATATGGAATTGCAGAGGTTGATTAGGGTTAGGTTGATTAAGTAGTTAGTATCCAGATCCATGAATCAACTAAACCCTCCTTTGCACTACAATCAAAATACCTATTTCTACTCAAAGTAGATCAGGTTGAGAGTCTCGAACTCAGCAACCTCAGAACTAAGGGTGTCTGAATTTTGGAAATTCCCAAGTTGTTAGGTTAAGCCTAATTTTAGCGCTACAAATCCAGGTCAATAACACTGTGAAGTTGCTTGAATAGCCCAGAATTCATGAGCATACTGAAAGTACCAAAATATAGATCGTATAGACTTCACCAGTGAATCAGAAATAAATTGTAATAATAAAAGTAACAAGCTTGGCTGTGCTGGGGTCAAACTCCCTCACTTCATTGAAATCTAAAAGATTTTAAAGCAGAATCAATTTCTCCATACAATATTATTCGAAAACAATGAGTCTCATTTCAACACCTTTGGTAGTATTTGCTGCAAATGAGATTTGGAAACTTTAGCAAAATAAGTCGACTTGAGATTGGCTTCAGAAGTTGGAGTAAATTTGTCATCAATTTTTGTGTACATCACTGTGTCGCTGTTATTCGTGCATGACATCACTGGTTTTTGTCTAGTCATTGTCATTTGTCATTGTCATTGTTGTTAAAAAGGGAAATAAAGTCATAACTAAAAAGTAAGGGTTTGACAAAAAAAATAAAAATACATTTCATATTGATTTATTAAAACGAAAAGTTGTTTATAACAATGAATGTAAATTGTTCCAATTTTCAAAATCCTTTGCTTAAAGTTATCTGCCACATATTATTATCTAGAAGACCCTGTCTTAAAGTGATCATAATATGCAACTTCCATCATTTGAATATTTTTTGGTTAAGGACAATGTACAGGCATTTATTTGTTAATTTTATTCTTTTTCTTTTTCAATTAAGGAAACCAATGAAAGGGAGTCTTTCAAGTCTAGTTGAAAGAAAAAAGATCCTCTTTAAAAAAAAAAGAAAAAAGGTCCTACTTTAGTTAGGCATGAACACAATTTTCACCAAAAAATCAACAACTGGGAAATTAAAAAATCTGGCAAAAATCAGCATATTATCCGATTTTAATAAAATTTTCAATACTTATTCATTAAAGAACGAATTTTGAAAAAGATAACATTTCTTTCCAAATTGTTTCATACAAAAATGAGGTCAAAACTTAATAGTAGGAGTTTGACAGACGAAAGAAAAAGTCTTCTAAGCCTAATAGTTGATACACCATTTGCCTCGAAAGCAAGGAAGAAAGAAAGGGAAGGTTTACTCAACTAATGGTTAATCCAACACTGACCTCAAAAGCAAGGGAGAGAGAAAAAAAAATGTGTCGTTCTCAGTTGGATTTGATTCCCAAGACCTACAGGTGTCTAGCAGAACATTCTAGACCACAGAGCCAATGACACATTTAGAAAAATTTGGAATTCATTAGTGATCATAAATGATAGATCTTGGTCAGATGGATAGCTAAAAATCATGGACGAATATTTGGCCTTTAAAAAAAAAAATTCTAAAATTCTTACATTTTCAGATTGTTTAATGGCTCTGTTATTATATCAATTGTTTTAATGACATCTTTAATGGCATGTTTTTTCACCCAAAAAAAAAACAAATGAAATATACGTACTTGTTGTTTTGTAAAAATGGTATTTTTCATAACAGAAAAGTTTACAAAAGAATTCCTAGAACACACAGCCGTCATAACATTCTTTCTGTTTTCCCTCTCTCTTTCTCTCTCTTAATCATGTTTTAAATTAAAAATTCTCAAATTCCAATGTCTGAAATTTCGAAGTCTGATGAATTTACGATGATAAAATCAACTCTTTGTGTTTGACAATAATAATGTATATATTTACTTCTTATTCCTCCTCATCAAATTGTCTATTTCCTCACATTTCACTTTGTGTGGTGATTTTTCATTTCAACGTACGGAGAGGATGATGTTCTCAATAATATAAGATTGGTTAGGGATATTTTCGCTACATGGCTTTCTGAGGGAATGGGCGCCATAATTAGTATTTATCAGAGTAGGCCTTTAGTAAAAATGACTCCATAGCAGAACATAAAGTAAAGGTTTGTTTACTTTTATCATAGGTTAGACATTAGTACATCATAGTTAATGTTCGACAGTTATTTGAAATGAAATCTTTATACATAAGTTTTTTTTTTCTCCGACATCAATTTCCAGCTAAACATCTATTAGCATTCCCTTGAGTTACATAAGCGTCAATTAAAACAGTTTTTAGGTGTCTCAAATTTTACATTTTTGTCAACAACAAATTACTTCAAACAGAAAATGTAAACCATTAGAAATGTTTATTTCCATTAATATTCGGACCATCCTCATCTTTGTTGTTTTTCATACAACGTTTCGGCCGTTGCACTCTACGGCCTTCGTCAGGTATCATCTAGGAGATTTGTATGAAAAACAACAAAGATGAGGATGGTCCGAATATTAATGGAAATAATAATAATACCTCATCTCAAAAATTCCGAGATATAGAAATGTTTAATTAGAAATCTTCCAAAAATAAAGTAGAGTCCGAAAATTGATCGGAAAAAAAATTAGTTGATTTAGTAATCCATTAACTGGATTTAGGAAAGAGTTGAAATATACCAAAAATTACACTCATATACAGAAGGTAGAAACTCAATAGAAACTGTCACATGACCAAGGCAGCATGTCATGTTGAGGGTGATCAATCAAAATATTGGAAAAAAGTGTGATATATGAATAAATTACTTCTTTCCTATTTCTTTGGGCTGTGGGATCAATTTATAATAAGCTTACATTGCAAATAGAATCCCCCACTAAAAATCATTATGGGGAGGAATTTTCAAAAAATGAGAAAACATTTTCCCCTATTCATTGAGGGGAGTGCGTGTACAAAATTTCAAGTTTCTACTATGAATGGTTTGGGCTGGATGAAGTCTAGATACATAGATATAGGGTAATCTAAAGGAATAATGGTAGTATTTTGACAAAGTGGAAGAGAAAGATTTGAGAAAAAATGTATTACATATCAAAATGTTCCGTCATCATAGAGATAAGGATTTAAACAAGCAAATATCACCGTTTCCATAAACACAACAAACAGCCACAACGTATGAACCATGAAGATATGTGCAATCAGTGAAAAACCTAGTAGGTGATGATAGGATACACATCCAAACCTTAGAAAAAAGGGGTGACGTTGCTTGTCATCATGGATATACACACCTGCATCCTCAAAGCTCCATTTGTGCAGGCTGTAGGCACGATACATACATAGCCAGCCAGACTAACTTGAAAACTGAAGAGATCTATATTTACAGTCTTGGAAGATACTTCCTAATACTGAATAATTATTTAATTCTAAGACATTCAACCTGTAGTAGCTACGACTAAGTGGACATTTCATCAGGCACCGCTTGCTTCCACTGTTAATTCTACCATTAGGCAGTTAACAAAATGCTTATGTATCTTCTCCCTCATTATTACTTTTTTTTCCAACAACAAGACCAAAATAAACACACGATTGTTTGTAAAGAGATATCAAAGAAGTTTGCAATAATATAGAAGGAATATACATGCATTGTGTAAAAGAATGGATTCAATCTGCAGAAAAGATCTTTACTAAATGATGAATATCCTATGAGGTTAATATTTCCACGTAAATAGTGTTTGAAAGTGTTTGGAAGAGAGCTCTTGAGTGTCAGAATGTTTCATTGCTGTGAAAATGTCTTTAAGAGAGAAAAGTCAATAGTTGCGTTAAGAAAGTCAAGAAAGTTCTTCAGCCTGGAATTTGTATGTAAATGGCGGTAAGTTTGTGTGTGTGTGTATGTGTGTGTGCCATTATCAGCAGTGACTGGGGAAAAATGCTACTGATGAGATGCGTTGATTTAATTGGGTGGGGGTTCGTAAATTTTGTCGACTCTATTAAGATAAGTTATACAATATGGTATCAGAAGGTTCCCACAGATAAGGTGGCTGTTATCGTTCAACTAAGTAGAGGACAAGAGACAAGTAGACTAAAGAGGCAGATCACAGATGAATGAACAACAAAGTTTTCTCAGGTTAAATGCTGCACTATTTATGTTTACATGAATTTCGAATAAGAGAAATTATTTTTTTGTGGTGAGTTGTAATTTCAATGTGTAAATATAAAGTCTGGAATGAAATGAGGCACTAAGTTGTTTTATACACATGTTGATGATCAGGAAATTTTGTGTGAACTGTCCTCTTATCTCTTTACTTCACCAGAATAAAAAGTTTTTGTTTTCTTAGAAGTTTGGGCCTTTTACAGGGAATTTTCACCATTCATAATCTTATTTATTTTACCTTATTTCGGCAATTCCAGGAATAATGCTTAACCTTTGGTAGATACTCTGGCGTGTTTCTGTTTCCAAATTTAGTCACTGTCTTTTATGGTAAATAGACATATGAGAGACAAAAAGTGAGAGAGAAAGAGAGACGGTGTGTCTGTATGTGTATTTATAGTATGTTAAACAAAGATATTTCATTTTGTTATAACTTTATTTTCATAAAAACTTTTTTTTAAGATATATTTTTCTTATTAAATTGTGATCACTACAGTTGTATTAATAGGGAAAATAGAATTGGGATAATAATCTTAATTAATGATGGGAGAAGTCTGAATGGTTTTGATGATCATTTTGGCTCTCTCGTAATTCTCAGTTATCTGCATACAACTTGAGTTTCCCCTTGTTCATCTGGTGGTCTGAAGTCTTTTCCTAAGACAGACCGATTTCTGGTTTATACACTTTTTCTGGGTGGGCAGAAAGATGTATGATGCCTCTGTTTTTATATCTAATTATTGATTGGGGATCTATCAGTGTGGTCCCTACAAGATACAAGAAAGGTGATAGAGACTCTCTCCCTTTAATATGGGAAAAAAAGACAGATGTTAACACTTACAGGAGAGACAGAGACTCAGCCAGAATAGTCTTTGGGTCTGCAACTCCACCTTTTCAGTCAAAAAGAAAGCAGTTATTGCAAGTCCTAGCATTTTTTTCTTACTTTTTCTCATTTACAAAACTGTTGAGAGAAGGTTAACCTCTTCTTTGATTCTGCTGGAGCCAATTCCATCATTACTTGGAAATATCTTACAAACTGTCCTTGCAAAAATGCATACATCGGACGTTTCATCGGACATTCTATTTTTCCATTTGTATTTGGGAAGTCCAACATATGACAAGCACCCCTTTGCGATTGGCACCCCTGAGCAACTGCCTGTATTGCCAGTTACTATTGCAGACCCTGCCACACCAACTGACCCCAACCTACGTAACAATATGATATATTGTTGATCTATTATGCAAGGACGGAAATTACAAGCAATTTCTTTTTAATTAACGGCGATGTCCTGTTTCTCTCAATTAATAATTCAATTCTTATGTTATGACATTTAGGAAAGAATCGTTAAAGGTTTGCTAGGCATCTAAATATCATCACTAAATTTTAAAAATGGAGAACAGGTTTTGACAAAATAGGAAGGACATAAAACAGAGACTCTGTTTCATTACCTGAGATCTTAAAAAGAATTATGGCAATAGTAAATGACTATGTGGAAAATGAAAGATTGAGAAGATGTGTGTTACATCATGAGATTCATCATTAAGATATTTCCATAGAACTTTCTCTCTCTCCAAGACACAGCCAGTTTCTTCGACTTTCATTTATCAATTTGTATTTTTACTCTCAATATGTGATGGGCAGCAACGAGCTGCTGATTCGACTATTTTCTGTACTGCAACTTCTGATGATGACTATAATAAGGCGAAATGCATGAAGTTTCATCCTAATAATGTACGGAATATGGACAATAAATCAACTATAAATCACTTTTAAGAAGCTAATACACTCAATTTAGTTTCTGAAAGGATTTAACAAACAAATTTGTTATTAAGATTGAAGGGAATAAATTTGTTTTTATTCTATAAACAAAATAAAATAATATTTACATATCAATTTGTATGTGTAAGTCAGGGGTTGCTTGATCCAGCAGGCAAAATCCCGGTGGGCCAAAGTTGCCTGGCAGGTAGTCAGTAGTCCAGTGGTTCTCAAACTGTGTACTGTGGCACAATCATCATCATTTGCCCCTCAATGTCTGTCATTGACCTTCCTCAAGAGATCTGCCAGACCTTTCAATAATGGGTGTTGCAGAGCCAGTATTTTCTAAACTTTTTTATTTCAGGCCTGGCATCCTTTTTTTCTGTCGGACACAATTTCGTATATAATCTGTGGGGATTCACATTGTGAATTAAAATGTCCAACAGTTGTCTGCCATTCTTGTAAGATGACTTCCCATTGCCATTTGAGTTTTCCTATAGTTTCTATATCTGACTCCTGTTTATTCTCTAATATACTGTGCTGTTTTGTGTTCAGCATGATTCTCTCCAGCTCACATTGCATGATTATCAGTTTGAGGGTCAATCTTTTGGTTAGGTCCAATGTTTCATCAATTATCAGGAGGATGCATTGGTTGTAGACCCTTCTTTTTCACGTATTTTTTTTGAATACGCAAACATATTTCAAAGCTTGAACGTTTCCAGTGGAAGTATTGTGCCTGTCCCACTTCCACCACAGAGTTGCCAATCTTGTGGTTTTATCTACTTTAGCAGTGGGTGAAAAAGAAAAGAGATGATGAGTACGTATATTGGTATGTTGATATAAAATTCAGTTCATTGACTTCTGAAATGATTTGGTATGATTCATTTAATTTTTACAGTTGGTATGCCTCTCAAGTCAAGCATATTTGTTAGTGTGCCACTTTACAATAAGGTTTGAGAACCACTGCAGCAGCCTTATAATCTCAAATAAATGAATGAAAGCAAATTAATCTAACTGGTTTATGTACCGATTTCAGGTGTTTTGAGATATTATCAAAATCTACTTAAAACTTTACTTGATAAATACCTCCATACATTTTTGATGAAAAAGGATAGTCAGCAAAAAATATTCAGAACTTGTATAATACCCAATCTCATTGTAATAAAACTTTGTTCCATCACTAAGAATGATGATTGGAAAAAAATTCTTATATAATAATTGTTTCCAAAGTTTAGAACCAGAGGATTTGTCTTTAGAAAATTGTTTATACTACCCAATGATGAGAGGTAATTTTTTGTCAAAACAAACCCAGAATATAAAATAATACCAAAAATCAACTAGTTATCAGATTTGAATGAAATTTCCATCATCTATTCGTTTATGAATATATCTATTTATAAAAAGTGTATTTTCTAACAAAAATTTGGAAATATTTGTCAATTTAATCATCCCCCTTTGTTTGAAGTCTCTATAATATATACACCATTGCTAGATTTAATGATTACTTTTCTATAAAGATAAATCCCCACTAAAATTGAAACAGTTAAAATCATATTCAGGACCTCAGTCTGAGATTTAGAAAAATATGCTACAGAACTAAAATATTTTTTTTGTTTTGAAAGGTTCATGGTTACTTTTTCTCTCAAAATATATCGTAAACTTTGGGTTGTGAAAAAAATCACTCAGAAAATAATTTTCAAAGATTTTTTTATCAAAAACTCAATTCATGGATAAATGGTTTTTTTAGTACTTTTAAATCCTTTATTCTTACATCTGAAATGTTATTAATATAAGTTTTTGAAATTGAGAATTGTGAAGAATAACAAAAATCAATGTTCCAATGATTTTTAATAGAATTATTTCAATCTTTTTAGTTAAACACAGGTGTTATGCATTTGAACTGTATGGAGGCCCAAAACACAATAACAAGATTAACTCCCTTGTTATCAAAGTCACTCATTCGATGAGAGAGGACGTAGATTTGCCCTTTTCATGAAAGGAACAAAAATTCCTTGAATCTTTTTTCGCTCATTTACTATGGTAACAGGCCATATGGACTAAGATAACTCTCCCAGTTCATGATGAAATTGACCCTTACTTTATGTCCAAAAATTTATAATTATTTCAATTCACCGAATATCTGTCTGTCCTTCTGTGTTAACATAACTCAAGGACAGATGGAGCGATAGCCACCAAAATTCCCATGGTTGCTAATAGGACTCTCGAGCATGTTTTTCACATATTAGTCTGAAAATTTTTTTAAAAAGTATGTATTTTGAGTTTGCGCTCTCCCCAATAGTAATGATCTGCTTGCCATAATCTATCTCTATAATACTAAAAGTTTGATTCCGTTTATCTGTGTGTAACCCCTAGTTAGCCAAATTGGTGCATTGTAGTCAGAGACAAGAATTAAGGCATCCCTAAAAAAAAAGAGGGAAAAAAATGAATAAAAATAGATTTGACCTTTTATCAAGGCCAAAGGTTCCATTAAAGCAAGAATTAGTAGGAAATCTACCAGCGGGTATTTCAGTTGATAATGATGAATCATGATTAAGTGCAAAACTAATAGTAAATGGCTAACTGAACTTGTGGAAATTCTATGGGTGTTGACAACTTCTCATTCTCTCCTTTATTCCTTTTATTTTTCGTCACAGGTCCTGTTTTCATCTGAATGTTGTACAAACATGAAAATTTTTCAAGCCCCTCAGTTAACTACCAAACTTACTTTACCTCATTCTCTCTTCCTACCCTCTTATCTAATTACCTAATCTTCTCCTCATGTTATTACTGAAAGCATAACATTCGATTGCAGGTAAGGAAAGGCAGAATAATACTATAGATGATATCTCTATTCCCAATCTGCAAACACTGCAATTCTGCAGTAAATCTTTCACTTAAATCATTATTTTCAACTATCAATGTTTCCCACAGCCTTGCGCGAGACTAAAAAAGCCTTACGTAACTGATGAAGTGTGGTGTGCAAAAATTAGTTTTACTTTTGTGATGTTCATTGATTCTTGGTCGAAAGTTGAAGAAACAAACGTCAGTTACTTTTAGCAAAAAGTGTTGAATAAAAGAAATGTTTTATTCAGCATATTGGTTTTACTTCATTATTTATTTATTATTAACTAGTCATGTGATATATTTATTATTAACTAGTCCTATGATATATTCATTATTAACTAGTTCTATAACAAGTGGTATTGAAATTTTACTGCAAGGCATAATTTTTCCTTGTGTATGGCTACACAGCTTTTAGAAAACACTAGTCTCAAAACTTTCTTTTTCAATGAATTTCAATAGCATTTTATGGAAGGATTGGCTGTAGGCTTAGAAAGAATTGATTAAATTTTGGAGCAGATCCAGGATCTTTTTACAGTCATCTCCCTTGGTATATATCCACATAATATCTCCAAAAGTCTGCAATGAATTTCAATGAAATTTTGTGGAATGAGGGGCCATGGGCTAAAGTAAAATTGCTTGAATTCTGGGGTGGATCCAGGTATTTTTTTTAGTTACCTGCTTTACATCGTAGTGAGATGTGAACCAATTTTTGTTCAGTTTCAAGTTGGGTGTATGGTGTGGGCAGAAGAATGCACACAGTGCTTTCTAGATTTACAATTTGTTTCAAACTTGCAAGGTTTCTCTTTTTACATGTCCTCCCCACGACAAGGGTGGCATCCAGTAACAATGAAATTAAAAAATGAATTTTTCATGCATATCAAACACACAATGAGGAAAGTATATTACTGCAAATAGCAACAAATAAAGAAAACAAGTTTCAAGTCAACCAGGGCAGACATTGAGAAATTAGGCCATAAAAAGCAAAATAATCTGAGCCTGGTTTATTTCTAATGATTACTGACTGCCCTGTCTAATAAAAAAATAAAATCAAGATAATATTACAATTTTTGCCTGAATTTATAAACAAGGGCGGATCCTAAATTTTGAGCAGGGTGGTGTCCTAATGGAAAATCTATTTTTACAAACATGTGAAAGCAAACAAATTTGAAACATCAAAAACAAGGGAATAATTTGATACAGCTTTATTCACTTACATTCAAGTCAAAGCTTTTTAGCCCTAGAATTGATGAAAGAAAAAAAATTATCAAAATTTCCTGCAGAACCAATTAATCAAAAGATTCTAAAGAATAAGACTGAAGACATCTTATGTAAGATGGAAAAAATTGTTTGAAGTTAATACAGGATGACTCGGGATTATTTTTTTATTTATGCAATTCCCTTATCTATTTATTTTTTTTTTAAAACTTAATTATGCTTAAATGTCCCTATAATTATTCAAATTTCTCTCGGGAAGTGGGGGGGGGTACTGCAACTGAACCCCAGCTGTTATGGCTCACAGCCAGAATCATAGCCTACATTATTGGGCTTATTTTAGGTGTTTGTCCAAGCTGTTTTGGGCTCCCGATCCACCCCCAATGTAAGTACAATAGCAGGTTCTGTTTTATGATAAAAGTCAAACTGCGAATATCCACAGTGAAATAAACTGATTATTGTATTACAGGGCTTCCATACATTGCTAAATTCATGCTTTCTCTTTGACAAAAATTATTATTAAAACTACAGATGATAATGATTCTGGATGAATTCCTTTATTTTTATGTTACTAAAGCAATTAATTATCATTTCCTCATGGCCTTCCTGGAAAGCATGTCCTTAGCAACCTGTTTACCGGTTCAGTTGTTAGGGATCACAGTTGTAGACCTTGGATAACAAGCATTTTAATCAGTAAATGCTGTGTTCTCCAACCATCTTTAGAATAAAACTTTCATTGAACTGAATTTCAATTTTTCCATACCTTGCATGAATGAATTACCAAAGCCCACACATCATAGCAGTCTTTATAATGATTGATAAATTGCAACATAAAAAAATGTTTGTAAAAATTATCATCTAATTTTTGCATTTTAGTAATTTCATTTTTCGATTAAAAATTTCATAATCTGTTTTTAAATTAAAAGATAATCCAGTTTTATATTTCCAAGGAAATTTCTGAGAAATGGTTTTAGGATTTTGAGTCAAATTACCAGAATTGAATACTTCATGATTTTAACATTATGTTTTGTAAATGAAAGGAAATGAACCAACAATAAATTTCCATCCCTGATTTTTATAGTCCAGTTTGATAGATGAGTTTTATAATTGGGCAATAAGATTTTGGATGGAAACTTCTTTACAAGGAATTTTCATCCTTCATCGATAAGTGACAAAAATCTCTATTAAGATTCAATAATAATTGATTATTGGTAGTTTTTAAAAATTGGTATATTTTCCATCAACAAGTATTTTCATCCATTAAGTACAGGTGAGCAACCTTTCATAATCAATTTTCAAAAATATCTTCATTTCTATTGAGTTAACTCAGAGAATGATACCATTAAATTGTTCTCCAATCTTCATTCTTGCTAATGTCATAAAAATTTTCACAATAAATTTTTTTTTATACAAGTTTGGCTTTTTTCTCAAGATGTTGATTTCTGGCTGAAGATTTTTGGCCATACCTATAACTTACAATACACATAAAATAATTATTTTAATGTTAAAATTTAACGTTAAAGTTCAATAATGTTGAAATGAACATAATTTTGATCTAGTTCTTGAACGTTTTTGCTCCAAATTCTGTTTCCTATAGAGAATTTTCACTTCAACCAAATGAATCCATGAAGGCAGAGTCAGAGAATTTTTGAAATCTTTGACACCTTAGTTTAAAACGTAATTAAAATTTTTAAAATGTGTTCTCAAGTTTTTTTTGATCTTGTTAGAAAGAGAAGTTCAAATGATTATAAAAGTAGGAAAACGAATTTTCATTCATTACAATTCCCAATTTATCTTGAAATAAACGTTTACTGCTTAATCTATGAATCATCTTTAAAAACCGAAATTCTGAAATTTAAAAAATCTTTAGATAATTTACACTTTCAATGGATATTTCTCAATTTGCAGAAGGCAGTTTCATCATTACTCAACTGAAATGTGCTATAAAAAATCCTCAAAAACACCACAAGCTCCAAAAAAAAACAAAAAAAAACGGCTTTTTCCAACAGTAGGAGTTGGTATAATCCTTCATAAGAGATTAACAGGTCAGAAGACGACGTATTATAAGGACTGAAGCGTCGAAAGACAAAAACAATGGGGTCGACTCAGTTCCATTGTGATGTCCGAAAACACTTGATGGTGTTAAGAAAAAAATTCATCATTTAAAAGCAATAAAATGACCAGTCTGACGTCATCGACGTACATCCGGTTCCAGAGTTCTTTGAATTAACAAAGGAGACGTCACATTTTTTTCTTTCTTCGCCGATTTTTCATTATTCCGACTGAAATTTGGCATAGTTTGTAAGCGAAGGACCCAGGACAGCTAGTTTCTTCTGTGCTAAAATAATTAAAACCGTAGTGAATAACATGGCACAAGATAAGTAAGCAAATTTATCTTAGAGCTCAGAGACTTAACTTTTTACCATGAAGTTGAAAAAAATGAGCCGTTTTCAATAAAATGTTTATTAATCATTTTCGAATGAATTGCAATGAAGGATATTTTGTAAAGAAAAAAAAATGGATGAAAATATTTTTGTAAGTCAATCAATGAGGTTATCTTTCGACTTAAAAGGCCGAATTTATTAGATATTTTAAAGAGAAGATGCATTTATAAGGAAAGTTTTTTGTTTGTTTGTTTTCGTTTAGGAAAAGATTTTTTTTTTCTAAGAGAAAGGTTTTTCACCTTTAAAACTAAGATTAAAAAGAAAAAGGATTCTTTTTGAACTTCTAAGTACAAAAATATAAGTAGTGAAATCTACCAGACGAAAAATAATTATGCTTTTCCATTCAATATAAATTGAAAAAAAAACAACTATAAATTGTAGAAAAAACAATCAACCAAGCAAATCAGATGCCAGGTATAATCCAAAGCCCTTTCAAAAACAAGGACACCATTATTATATTCACATCAATTGCTCTACAAAACCTAGGTCAGACCACTTGTAGAACATGCAAGTATTATCTAGTCTCCGCACACCCACCCAAGATACCAAGAAATGCTTGGAAGGCTAGAGAGAAGAAGCGCTACCAATCTGAGAGTACGACTATAAGACCTGCTATAAGAAAACAGCCTCGGAATACTACAAATGCCCACTCCACAATACAGAAGGTTGAGAAGTGACCTGATACGCATTTATGAAATAACGCACAGCAAGAGAGAAATGGACTCAAGATACACACTGTAAATTATGCAAACAGGGTAAACCCACACTGCAAAGAACAACGAATAGAGGTCACAAATAACAAATACATCTTTATCCTTGTATTTAAGATTTAAGACATCTCTTCATTCTGGAACTCATTATCTAAAGTAACTCTAGACTCAATCTTCTATTAACATGTTGAGAAAAAAAACCTATCTGTAGAAACTAGTTTACCAGACAAATATAAAATTTTATAAAATACTCCCGCCTCAAATTCCTACCCACATTACAACTATCTATTCGGTGAATCTATATAGTTGGTAACCTTTACGACAACTTGGTGAATACATCTCCACTTTTTCTACTTTGAAAACACATCTCCATTTTATCTATGACTTTTTTCGAAATAAATATTTTATTTAAAGAATGAATTTATCTTTGTTTTTATTTAATATATTACTTAAATTTGTTGTTTTCGTTAGCATTTGCTTTAAATGTACATCATTTTATTTTTAAACAAGGTCCGAAAGTTCAAAGAGGCGGTCACTGTAAAGTTTGAACGCCATTGTTTTAGATGAGAAGTGTTTTTAATCAAGGGACACCTTGCTGGCAAGTTACAAGTTGGACTAAAAAACTATCCGGAAATCCGGACAGGCCAACCTACTGACCGTCCGAGGGACACAGCCTCTTCTCAGAGAGGCTGGTTTGCCTATAAAAATCTTGAATTTTTTAATTAATGTTAATTTCTTTTTCCTTTTACTCTTATTTGATTAAAAATCTACGCTTATGTTCTTCCGTAGCAAATATCGCCAATGGTTCAAGTTAAATAAATTGAAACGTCATGGGTACCGCGTCGGAATATGGCCGTGTTGATTATTAAAATAATTTCAAACGTTTTTCTCCAACTTGTACGTGACGAAATTCATTCAAAAATTAATTCTTTTCCTTTTTTTAATTTTTTTATTTCTTTAATAGACTCTTTTTTTTCAACTTCAATGGCAAAATTTTACAGTGTCCGAGTTCTGGGATGAACATACTTATCACCATCTCTAACACGCTACTCCAATTTCTGTTATTTAAAAGTGTAAACATTGTCTGCTCGTAGCTCTGGAGGAAAAAAAACGAATTTTTCAAAAAACCGATAAAATGATTACAAAGTTTTCAATACAGTTTAATGTGGCTGTCATATGCTTACAAATTATGCAAAATCTCATTCAAAATAATGAAAAAAATCGGCGAAGAGAGAGAAAAAATGAGTGATTCCTTCACTGTATTAATTCAATGAACGCTGGAACCGGATGTACGCCGATGACGTCACGATTTGGCCACTTGATTATAAATTTAAAATCAAATGAATTAAGTGGGGGAGGGGTCAAGAAAAATTTAAATAAAAGTTTTCTTCGCGAAATTTTGAATGAAAAATTCTTTCTCTTCAATTTCGTCCTTTTCTTCAAAAAAAAGTACAGAAAATTTTATCAAAATCCAATGCTCGATTTTTCGTGAATTTTCAAAATCTACGCGTTTTGCTGCCTGAAAACTACGGACAATTTTTTAATGCAAATAATTTTCTACGCAATTTGTTATTTACACTGCTACAGCTTTTTGCACTATTTTTTTCCCCCAAATATCTCTTGTGTAAGGTGTGCACGAATAATTTTTATAACTCAGATGTTTTCCCCAATCTTTCTCCTTATTAATGTCATAAAGATTCCGACGAAAAAATTAGATTTTAAACGATTTTGTCGGTTTTTCCCCCATAAGACGTCGATTTCTGGTAAGTATTTCAGTGAAGTCCGTGAGTCTGCCAAGCCTAAACTACGTACCATGTTTCAATTAAAAAGCGTAATTCTAATTTTACTAATTGTTTATTTCGCTACTATTGTCACAGTCATTACTGGAATAGCGCTGTACAAGCAGGGATGGACAGGGTTTACACAGGGGGTACGATGGCGTATAGTTGAAAAAAAAAACAAAATCTGATGATGAAAAATATGTTCAATTGAGACATACTCAATACCCCACACCCATCTCCACTATTTGCAACGAGTATAAAAACAATTGCTAAGTATTTTGTACGGTCTAGTGCTGTTGGAGCAGATCATGAGTTACCGCACTGGGTGACAAAGCCTAGTGACGCCACTGTCCATAATGTTAGCAGATCTTCCACTTTCCCAAATACCTATCGCTCTACCTTGAACTTTGACTCTTACTAAGTAAATATAATAAATTTTATAACAGATCAATCAGATTATTGTCCTTTTTTACACCATCTTCGAAAAATGATTTAGTTACAGAATCAAAATGATCACGGTATCACCCGTAGCAAACCAACAGCTCAATTCATTACATAATTATTGGGGGGGGGGTTACAAAAACAGAAAACTAGAATAAATAATGAGTTCAAACAGAGAGACATAATTTTGAAATATATTCGTATTATTATTGACCCAGTTGAAACGACTCAATTTTCGACGGGTTCTATGCTAGTGAAATGATAATTATGATTATTGTTGACTTGCGATAAAACAAGAAATATTGACTCCAGAATCTGTCCGTAAAAAAAAAAAAAATCTAAAAAATCCATGTACAAAAGATGTCAATGTGTCCTAGGAATTGTTTCATGCTAGCGCTCGTTGGAAAAAAAAAAGATGATTTATTTATCAAAAGAAAAAATTAGAAGGAAGGATTATTTATAAAAACAAACCATGAGGATGGGTCGTCAATGTCTGACAAGGACGACCATTTTTACCACGTGTGGTTATAGGGACCAATATTCAGTACACGTAAATAACTTATGCTAATTAATTGAGATCCTAAAAATGGTAATTTATAGTTAAAATTTCACAACCATGAATAATAATTTGAAAACCCATCAAACACGTTTTATTTTAAAAGATGTCAAAACTGAAAATCTTTTGAAAGTGTAGTCGTTAATGATTAGAAGAAACATAAGCTGTTTAGTATTTATAATACGTAATAAAAGGATTGTTATTGGGTGTGCGTCGCTCTTTCAGAGAGTTATCTCCCCTTGTTTGCGTGCTGTGATTAACATCTAAAATATTTTTCGAAAGATTTTGCTAAAATTGGTAATTCATCACTAACAGAGAAAAGAGCAGTGGATTAAAGTTGAAAAGCCTCTTAAATTAATAACTAAAACCAGTTAGAGAGCTGTTAAATGCAGGATTACATTTTAGCATTACTATTACTCTCACCGTTGTTCGACGGCAGTAACTTGCACAAGAGAAAAATACCTGGAGAAAAAACTAAAATAAAAAAAAGGAAAAAAAAAGAAGAAGCAAGCAGGACAAAAATTTTTTTTAAAAAGACCGTAGTATGGAAGTTGATGGTGAGTAAATGCTAAAAATGTTTCAACAAGGATATATTTCCTTTTTTTTTTATTGCTTGATTTTGAAAAGATTTACGATCATCTTAAAACCATTGCCCTATCAAAGAGTTGTCTCCTCTTGATGTTCGTGTATTCTTCCTCCTATCTTGAGCTTGAAAAGCGGGAAAGTATAACCAAAGCAAGTCTAGTGAGCAAGAGCAGAAAACAAGGTGGTCCGGGGCTCATTTTGATTATTTAAACTTTGTTTTCAGTCCTTTCCTCTACTTTTTACCGGTTAATTATCTAATGTGATACTATATCAAAGGCTTGTACAACGTTACACTGCAACCTTACGTTACGCTTACGCCGCTGCACCAGAACATCAGCAACATCACCAACCATTGACCAACAAAGGCAGCCAGTTTAACATTTTGGGTGACGGGAAATAACAGTGAGTGAGTACCGTTTATTCTCTTTCAGATGATAATTTCTTTTTAAATAGCTCTCGAAAACGGGACCTTACATCGACTAATCTGCCCAGAATTATATCTCTTATTCAAAGGAAGACTCATGCCTTACTTCCACAGATTTCCTAGGTTTCTTTGTGCTTTCTCTACTTCCTAAATGTGTGCAACATCAAGCAATGGTGGTTGCTATTTGTGTTGTGTTTCTGGTCCATTGTCGTATCGACCAACTCTCTCGATTCTGGAGGCTGATCCAATAGACTCGGACTGGACGAAATCACTTTAATTTCTTACGCAGTACCCCCCTTTTTTTTCCTCATCTTTTTTTCTTAAAATTAATCCTTTCTATATCTGTGAACAAGATGATCCAGACACATGGTTCCAGGTTGAGCTTTTATCTTTTTTTTTTTTTTTCCTGAATAATATTGTTATGATGTCATTAAAAACTTCGTCGTCGTCGTCACTGACTGACTCACAATTTATCAATTTCTGTTGATAAACTTTTCTTCTTTTTTTTCATTTTCAATTATTTTACCATCGAGGATTTTTGTTATACGGTCCGATGTAAAAAAAAAAAAATTATGTATATACGAAACATCTGCTACGGAATTACGAATTGTTGAAAAGGGATTTTAATATTTTCTTTCAATTTTTTTTTTTTATTGATTCAAGTTTTCTTCTCCTGAATTTTAAAAAGTAGGGAGACCTGTAAAAACATTCATTAACCCGAAACGAAGAAATCTACTTTAATAAAAAAAAAAAAGAAAATACTTTTTTTTTTTTTCTGTAAGATCTCCGTCTTTTAATTTTAATATTATTTATTATTTTTTTTTGTGATAGATTTATTATCAAAAGTTTTTGCCTAATCCAATTTTAAGTTGACTGAAATATCCACTTGTGAGGAGTCGTCGTTGGTCTTCTCATTCCACTTAGTTCTATTCGTCTGCCCAACTTTTCTTCCTTCTTTCTCTCTCTCTCTCTCTGGCTCATGATTACTGACCATGTTAACTTCAGATGATAAATAGTTGTAGACTTGCCCCGTCTCCTCTTCAACCTAGAAAATGTGGACCTTGATGTTTTAAAAGGAAGAACGAGGCGACTGAAGGAAAGATAGAGGAAATAGATAAATAAAAACTTATCCCCAAAAAATGGCGGCCACTACCCGTGGTTCTGTTAATTCCTGTGGTCATCGCACCTGGTGACACTTATTTTTTTCATCTTATTTTCTCGTCTAACGATTTTTTGAAGATGTTTTGACTCAAAATATCTGATTAGTAATCGTCAGCAATAAAAACTAATGAATTATTTATTGCTGTTCTTGCTTATTATTGCCTTTCAACTTCATTCATTTTCTGCTCTATTCAACTATTTTGTTATTTGTTAGCAGATTGATGCAATTTCTTTTCCTGTTTGTATTATTGTGCTCTACGTGAAGTAGTTAGATTGCACCATCTTTCCATATGTAATCTCTGCTCATTTATTTATTTATTTATTTATTTATTTATTTATTTATTTATCTTTTTGCGTGACTAGTTTGTGTTTCTGACGTCATCCCGTATTCCGTTTAGGACCTTACATACCGTTAGTATCTTTAATTTTTTACTTGAGTGAATGATTTATGATTGCCATTCCATACTGGAGATTTATGCAGTTAGTATGAAATTGATGTATTTATTTTTCATGTTACAAAAATAGCTATCTTTGCAATTTGTAAGAAAAAAAAAGCAATCTTAGCAATAACGCACTTGCGAGAGCAGCTTTTTTGGAATGGTTAAATATGGCTAGATTGTTTTCAAAAAGGGCTAGAATTGGAGAGATTTCACATCCAGGTAATGTATACGCTTCAAAAAGTATTAAATGAATATTTCTATAAATAACCGTAGCCCTTAGTTTGAGAATAACGTTATTTATCGTCAATATCTGATCGATACATGTTGTATATTTGTACATTTTTTTTGGTACTTTTTGTGCATTTGTACGAGGAGCGTGTAGTTACTTGGAGATGAAATCTACCCGATTGTAGCCATTTTTTTATTCTATTTTATCCTTTCTCTTGACAAATCTAGCCACTTTGGTTGTAGCCATTCAAAATGGGCGTTCTCTCAAGTGCGTTATTTTGCTAAGATCGCCGTCTCAAAATAATCAAAAAAGCAGTCACCGTGTAGCATCCCCCCCCCCCTAAAAAAGATGATGAACTGAAATAGTGGATTAATGAAATTCTGATCTTAGAATAGGAGAGATGCAAATTAAAGAAAAAATTACATCCCTTTTTTTTGACAAATTTGAAAATTGCTTGTTTTGATATATACCTAAAATATGAAACACTTATGTGACTTCACAATGCATATATATTTATCGGTCACACAACCTGCTCTCATTTCAGATTGATGAATTGTAGTTATGGTAACACAAACAGAAATGGGGGATTCAAATAAAGTTGAAATTCTTTCAGTTATAGAGCTACATTATTATAGGTATTGATGGTGTAGTATTAGTAGTGATATTTTGAATGAACCGTTTGCCATTGATGAATTTCATTTGTTTTAGTTTTTAAAAAATCTTTTTCCCAATTACAATAAATGTTGGTCATATCAATCATATCTTCCTTCTTTTATTTATTTATTTATTTTTTTTTTTTTTACTCTCTTTAAAATCTCTCCCAAGTGTGGTTGTTTAGGATAATAGTTATGGTGTTGTTGGGTTAAATTTCTTGGATATTTTTCATCTTTTATAGCCACCCTATTTTAGACTTGGATTTGAAACTTAATATCTTTCAAATGGAAAGTTTCTCGATGAAATGAAGGTCATGTCCATTCAAAACACATCAGTCAGCCAAAAGAAAATGCTACGTAATACTTTGTCTTTTCTTTTCTTTTCTTTTTTTTTTATCTGTTCTTTTTAGGCTTTAAAATTATGAACGTTAGTTTTTGGCTGGACCCAAAAAATCCCTTTTTTGCTTCCAGATTCATGGAACTCTTTGGAAATATAGTTTAGAACCTGCCCCCTGGTGAAATATCTAAAGCATAGAACCATTTATTGAGGTAAAAGGCAATTTTCAGGGAGAAAAATTGCTTCAGCCACTTGGAGCAAATTTCCATTACTATAAGATTGCAAGAATCTGATAAATATTTTGTGCTTTTGCCTTCAATGGAGACGCTAGAGGAAAGGAAGAGACGTCTAGCAAGAGAAAGAAAAAAGCGACAAAGAGCTCGTCAAACTGCTGAAAAGATGGCTGCTATAAGGGCTGTCGATGCACTTTATAGAGCCAAGAAACGAAGTTATGAAACATTAGAAGAGGCTTTAAGAAGGCGAGAAGATATGCGGAAGAGACAAGCAGAGCGAATCGCAAAAGAGACAGAAGATGCGGCTGAAAGAAGGCGAGAAGATATGCGGAGGAGACAAGCGGAACGAATTGCTAATGAGACTGAGGAAGAGGCAGATCGCCGGAGATTTCACCATGCGCAATCAATGAAGCAGCAAAGAAACCATATAAATACAACACGTGTTGTCAATAATTCAACATTCACGGAAATTGATTTTGTGCAACACAGCTGCGGTGAGATTAATATACTTTGCACATTCATTGCTGAAAAAGTTACACTGTTCATTTTATGTGTATGTGTGTGTATGTGTGTCCCCTCTCATAAACAACCATCAAACTCATATGTAGGACATACAAGGACAGCTCTATCGCAGTGCCTGATCTGTCATCATTCAGATTGAAGTGCGATCCAACACACCTTAATAAGCACGCACTGCTAGGCATTGACACCTACACATGCCAAATACTCATTAATAAAACACCTGTCAAATCTACGAGATTAATTGCAAAAACTGGCTACTAATCTTGAAAGCACTCAACATAAAAACAAGAAACCCCACACTTGACAAAACCTTCTTTTGCCTGGGAGCAGGTATTTTAAATGTATTCAACAGCCATAAACCCACCCCAGAAATTATTTGTTGTGCTTACCACACAACATCACTACAATGCACCTATGGCTCACAGTGAATTTAAAAGTGGATGATCCAAGTTTTTCCCCAATCTTGATAATGGCCAGTTATTATGGCTGGGAGTGCTCAATCACCACACATGTTTGAACAGCAACTATACACACTAGATCCATCCATATATTCAGTTGTACATAAACCAGAAAAGCTAACCGAGAAAAAAAAATTCTTTTAATTCCTTCTCTGTTATTTTTAATCAAACCTGTACTTGTGCCATTGATTTTGAGTCTTGGATACAAAATGTTTTGGGGACAGACAGAAATCTTCCCTCGGATTCCCACGGGACAAAAGGATTTTTTTTTTTTTTTTTTTTTCAACTGTTGCTTTTTCGAATTAGAAACTGAAACTAGAGAGAGATACAAAGCCTGAAAAAGAATACAATTACATACATATATACACTGTATATCTATGTAAATAAATATATAGCCCTTCATTCAGTACTTTCACCTCCCTCTATATGTTAGTCTGATACAACCCTGTGAAAGCACATCCAAATGGTGGAGGGGTGGCTGCAAGGCACTTGGACCTCAGTTGAAAGCAGGATTGCCATCTTATGGCTAAATTTGTCCCCTTTGAAAAGCATTTGGCCATATTCATTTTCTGCTTTCATTTTAAGAAAAGAAACGAAACCATGTTTAAAACTGCATGGCTACTGAATTGTTGTTATTATTATTAGTATTTTCATGTAAATGTTGGGGGGGTTGAGGGATCGAGGATTGCATGAGGGGGGGGGTCGGTGGTCTTGAATATTTTAGGAACCCTTGCTTTAGGAGGTAAACTGATTTGGTTGTTGAAGTATTTTAAATAGATTCTTACTCTTGGAGAGCAGTGTAGTATTGCAATGTTTTTCAAACAATTTGGCCATTTTTAGTCAGAAATGTCTCCAACTATCTGGCAACCTTGATTCAAAGACCAAGAACTGAGGATGTGACTCAGAATCTGGGTTATCCAGTTCATTTGTTCTTGATTCTGTTTGTTTTTTTTGTTTGTTTTTTTTTTTCTTTTGGGACAATGGTGAAAAAGTTGGTCTTGGGCCGTGCCTGCCTCTGAAAGATTGCTGCCTAAATACACACGATGTATGCACTTGTTTCAGTGGCATTCAATTACCCGAATCTCGGATTACTGACCCTTGCTTGTCGCCAATTGATCAATTCTGATTTCCCCCCAAAAAGAAGGGAAGGCAACTCAAAGGCCTTTCTTTCATCGTTTATTATTTACAAAAACAACTTTTCTTTTTTCTTTATCTGTTTACAATATATGGGGTGGCTGCATCTACTGTAAAATTTGCATGTGTGATGTACTGTTTATTTACAATAAGTTTCATTGTTTATGATATGTTTTGTGTGAGATTTGTGAAAAAAAGTTTTCTTTTTTTTCTACTATCATGTGTACATACGTTGGTTAGTTAATTATTGTTCTTAGAAAATCTTCCTTCCTTGCCCCACTCCCAACGAATCTTATACACAATATGTTGTAAATGCTAAATCTTATTGTTAATGAATAGTACATTTACAAATTTTACAATAGATTTTTTCAGTTTTTTTTTTTTTTTTTTTTTTTTTTTTTTTCTCTCTCTCTCTTTTTTTCTTATCAAGTATGAACATAACACCATTGTTAATTTTGTGTGTGTGAGGGGGGTCAACCAATGGTTTTGTTGCAAATAAAGTATGGAAGAAAGTCTCTGGAATTGTATTCCTTTTGTTTTTTGGAGAATTTAGAATTTACCAATTGCTGTCAAGCAAATGAACAGTCAGTGATCTGAGAATCAGAAATAGTACAGGCTTCCCTCAGTTTTAACCTTCTGAAGTTTACTAACGAAGGTTTGAGCTCACAATATTATACAACATAAAATCAACTTTGACTTGTTTCTGTCGGTAACTTGTATCATTACTGATGGAAAAACAATGAACAGTGTGACTTTTTCAGTTTGTTCTTTCTGTCCATAATTAAAAGTAATAATTCTGGAGCATTCGTAATCAATTATTTAAATATCTGCCTGAACCACCAACACTCAAACTTACACAACTTCTACCTTTTTAAAAAATTTATTCAATTTCTTTTATGGTGAAATAATAAACATGTAAAATCTCAAATAGAATTTTTCTGTGATACACCATCCAGGGAACAGTTTTATTACAAAAGTCAGCTTGGCTTCAATGCCATTATTTTCTTTCCTTTTGTTCTCAGATCCTCGGCCATCACGTCAACAAAAAATGTTTTGTTTTTTTTTCTCTCCAAATACGGGTGAACCGTATTTAAAATGGACAGCATCAAGTCCTATAAAAGGGACAAAATCTGTATTGTATTAACCCCTACTGTCTATCATCTAAAGCACCTAAAGCGGACACTCCCTCACCCCATCTCATTAGTTAGTTTCAACAGGTCTACTGTATATCATCTTGTAAAAATTCAAATATATCTATGAATTTTTCCCTGCTAAGTTTTGGAGTTTGTTTTTTGTTTTTCTTTTCACGATTGGTTTTACTTAAGAGTTTTGTTTCTATTTATTTCGTAATAAGTTCACTTGAATGTTAGTTACTAACCACGCCATATCTGGGGATACCCAGACCAAACGTCTTTGATTAAGTTGAAGCATAGTGAAGATGTGTGACGAGAAAAAATTCTGCTTACTATATGCCATATTTTTTTGTATGTAACATGGATAGGTTCGGTCAGTTTTGTTTCAATTTTTCTAAATTATGTTTACTAGCTGGAATGTCCGTCTAATATAGAGCTGGTAAGCATTATTTAGTTTGAGTTACACTTTTCAATTGAAATATACACACAGCTTAAATGGAGGCTCTAATTAAATCCAAAGATCTTCTCAAAGAAACGGGAATATTTTTTCAGAAGTTATTTTTTGCGCTTTCAATCCATAAGACCTTTGTTTTCTCAGGAAATTCTATAAGTTTTTGGAAAAAATTGATTTTTCAAAGATTTATGGAATGGTCTCTATTCATAATGTAAGTATGATGCTAGATTGAACGCTTACTTCTCATCCATGTACGGTTTCAAATTATTAGGTTACTTTCCTTGTGAAGGTTATGTCAACCCAACTGCAGTGTCATATATATATATATATATATATATATATATATTATTTCATTTGCTTGTTTGTATATGTGTAACGCTAGCAAAGAGACATAGAATTCTATAGGGTAACCCAGCCATGTTTTGATAGCACGACTTTTTAGTTAGTTGTTGGTCATCTTGACCACTCAACTACAGTCAGTAATTGAAAATAATTGGTTGAAATTGGGTTCATATCATTTTCCTGCATTTGATTTGATTGACAACTATTTTACCACACCTCCATTGGCTAACTTATCGTTTCCCTGAGTCTTCACGTTGGCATCTGGCAAATTCCTCCAAAAACAAAGAGGAGTCCATTCGGGGTTATCTTAGGTGCTCCATTGCATTTTCAAAATTACCTGTTGACATTTTATTTTCCATAATCAGTGCAATGGGGTTATTTTTACAATTTATGGGGAAACAATTTTGCAGCCTTTAATAGGGGAGCTCCAACATTTAGAAGAATTTCTTTTTTTTTTTTTTTTTTTTTCTTTCTTTCTTTTTCACAATTTTCCGGGGGGGGGGGGGGTCGACAATTTTATTAGATATATAAACATTCACCGTGGAGCATTAAAGAGAACCCTCAAATTGCCTCCCTTTGTCTTGGGGGAATCCGCCAGACGGTAATATGATGACTAAGGGAAATGATAGATCGGTCACTCAATTCAGATTCCGTGGCTGGGGGGGTGAATGCCACCTGTTGAAATTAGGTCCAAGTTCTTGCAGCAGTTGTGTTATCAGCAGCTACAGATATGTTATGAACTGCTGTTGTCAGCAGTAGTATTAGTAGTAATATTTTTCACAATGTAAAGGAAACGTCATGGAAAATTTGGGATTAAGATATAGCATAGCAAACAAGTGATTTATGAAAATATATTCATCCTATGGTTTACCATTTACAATGTTTATATAATACAGATTGTCATTAACAAATTTTATTTTACTATTTTGCTTTTGTTTGTTTTTTGTCTTGGGTTTTTATTTTGGAATATTGATATGACTTGAAGTCATATCAATATTCTTTTTTTTTTCTCTCTTTTTTTTCTTTTCATTGTCCTGATTGTGTTGGTTTGAGGTTAATTTCTTGAATATTCTCTCAATCTTTTTCAAGTAACCATACTAAGTATGAATTTAAAACTAAATATTTCTCAATTTTAGAATTTTGCCTTGGAATTAAGGTCTTCATTCAAATGAACACATCAAATTGTGACACTTTCAACAATTAACCCTTAAAACCAATTAATCCTTCTGAAAATACAATATGTATCTTGTGTCTTTAAGCAGACATTTTAGATGTAACTTGTTGCCAATAGTGACCCGCACTTTCAAATAAAATCTGATCTTAACTCTATGATGGCTACAAAGTTTGTCTGTTTTTACTCTGAGATGACAGATTTTTATACAGAATCTTGTCCCACTTTTTGACAGGTAATTAGATGTGATAAACTCTCACTGCAACACATGATTTCATGTTGATGAATATAGAATGGCTGTCAAGTTATATTTTGGCACTTCTGATCTATTTCAATACCTCTCTTCCAGTTAGGATTGTCATAATCAATTTAATAACCTCCTTTTGAGCTTTTATTGTGATCGTGTCAATTTAATGTTGAAGTTGCAATGAGTATTTCCTGTTAATGTTGCATGCTGTTTATGACCTGATTGACACTACCATCGGCTGTTTTGTGTGAAGCATGTTATTAAATCCGTCAACTGACTTGATTTTTAATGATTTGTTTTGTCTTTTATTTGAGAGTGAAGATGGTTGGTTCAAAATAAATGTGGCAAAGTGCTCACTTTTGGTTTGTTGGTAGGCTGCAGTTCAATCCATTGCAGAGTTATATCAAAGTCCCTAAAAATGGTAATCAATGCCTTTCTACGCACTCAGGCTAGGATTGAGGAACCCCTTCCCTAGGCTAAAGCGTTACAGCCAGATAATGCTCAATACACTTGTTCTTGTAGCTCAACCTTGGTTATTTTACTTCAAGCTTGGTCAGGATCTAGGTAAATAACCATTTGGGAATACCAGATGACGTAAGCAGAATGAAGCATCGACGGGCCTGACAAGCCGGGCATGGGTTTTAACTGACCTTGTCTGTGTGAACTTGACTGTGCAACCTCCTCAATGAGAGTATGAATGGACAACAATCATACACGCATCCATCCAAAGATTTCAGCTAGGTTTTGTTTGTAGATATACTCCATGCTGTATTAAAATCTTGTGTAGTGATATGCACACTATGAAAGACAGGACAACATGAAGTTTATTACATCAATTTGATAGGATTTTAGAAGCACTGCCATTCTAATTAGTTTGGTTGGAGAAATCTTTGGCACCAATCAGCTTTTCCCAATTCTAACCTTCTCTGTGGCAATCTTTTAAATAGTGCACACAAACTAACGTAGGTCATTTGGTAGGGAGAACTGCAGATAATTGTTCGATACCACTGAACAACTCTGTGCTGTCTGATCATATCACCTGTTGTCACAGCACTCATCACATGCTATGAACTTTCAATCTTGGTTTGTGCCAACAGGTTTCCCACGCATTTGTCTCACATTTTGGCCTCATGTTGACAGCAATCAATAGTAATCGTACATGGTGGTAATAAATCAATTAGTTGTTAAAAACTTTTTGTTGGTTTCATCAGTTTTTAAATAGTTTTGCCTGGCTATTCATGCATGTATGTCGTGTACAGGCTGCACCAAAAGAATTGAAAATTTAGACTTTTCCCTTTTCTCTTGAGAATCCCCACCTCCACCCCCCATTCCATCTACAGTATAAGTTTATGCTTAATCGGTCCTCGTGTTTTGCAGTGTGTGACTGATCACTGCATCTAAAGATAAACATTTCTTTCATGTGTTTATCCTATCCTCTCTCCCTCTCTCTCTCTCTCTCTGTTTCTTCCTCTTTTTCTGTCTTTTTTGCTCTCCCTCTCACTCTTCTCTATTTTGTTCATCTCTTTTATTTCCCTTGAATTATTTTTTATTTATTCATTCTTTTTCTTTAAACTTCTTGAATTGTGAAAAAAATCCTCTTTTTTCATTCATCAATCGTTTGTGAAATAACCATTATCAAAACGGAACAATAAAATTTTGTGGGATTTATTTGTTTTGAATCTCTACAGCCACAATAACCAGCATGACTGAACAACAAAAACAAGGTGGTTTGGTATTCTTCCCTTTTCACCTGTCTCGGAGTTGCCAATTTAGATGTGATGTTTCAATTTTTCAATTCCGGAAATCACTCTCAAAATCTAGATATTCTTAACACTAGATTCGTAAATTCAAAACAAAACAAGAAACCTCTAAATTGGCAATTCTATCTGTTTCATTGATCCTGGTTGCATTTTTGATCTTGCCAAGCCATGTAGAGCTCTGTGTAACCCTGTATCTTTGCCCGAAGAATCAGGGTGAGTTACTTAAAGTCTGGGGTAACAGATAGGCATAGTGTGGGGATTTAGTGACAAAAATGAAGCACTTATGCCATGGTGATTCATTTTTTGGCAGATTTGGCAATATATATTATTTTAAATGACTTTCACAAGGGTGATAATGTTTTTGTTTTTTTTTTTGTTTTTTGTTTTTTTTTTAGACCTATTATCACAGATAGCTCTCAGTTTCTTGGAAAATTTACAGATTATTTTTAACCTAATGTACGTGATCATAAACATTACCAATACGAGAAATTATTTAACATTGTTATCTTTTTTATTATTATTATTAGGGTGAAATAGTGAAATATACAAAATAAATGGCAATGTCACTTTCATCAACAATTATTTCTATTTGATTTGCAGTATTTTTTTCCTTTTCATTTCTTGATTTGTTATCTATTATTCAATGTAACAACTGCTGGGCTGAAATTTTCATTTTATTTTTGTGAATGAAAAATCATTATTTGGTGATTTTCTTGGGCATGTCCCAATCTTGATTGTTATAATCACAACATTTAGGATGTTGTAGCCTTTGGTCATCTTCAGGTGTCTATCATAGTTAGTAACCTTCTGTGAATTTCATTTTGAACCCTTCATCAATCTGCAGGGATGGAATGTTTTCATTCCATTACTCATGCTAAAAGAATGCTTATATCAGTTAAATGCAGTTCTTACTCTTGGGAGAGGGGCCAGCTGTTCTCCTCTTTGTATTTCATTTCCACATCTTGAAAGTAGGGCTGGATGAGAAACTGAAAACTGTAACCTGGGGAGGAGTTAGTGAAATCAGACATAGCTGATCATGTGTGGAAAACCCTGTGGAATGAAGTTGGAAAGATTGATAGATAAGGTGATTGACTGAATCAGTGCATGTGCTCAGATATAATAATCTCCCCAGTGGGCCAAACATAGAAATCAACGTAATGTGGGGCTTTTCAATTGAAATAGGATAGATGTTCAATGGAAGATCCCCAAATTTCAATTCCTATTTTTATTACAGAAAATGCAAAAATCATAAATTCTGCTTCTGTTAAGGGCAAACTAACCAATATGAGATGTTATTTGTCATGGACAGTGGAATGAGAACAATGTTCCTGCCTGGATTGATAGAGGGTTGGGTTTGAAATTCTCCAAAGGTTGCTGACTGTGACTCACCTGAATCAGGCCAGAAAATACAATTTCTGAAACATTGTGACTATAACAACCAAAATGACAACACAAAAAAATCAATGAAACTGCTGTAAAAATCCTACTTTTTAGGTTGCATTGTATTTGCTAGTCTATAAGATACTTAGTTCACAAAGGTATTTGGATGTGATACCATTTCTGTAAGACCCATAACTATCCATAATATCATAGTCATAATACCAGTGTATTAAATACAGTGTAATATTTGCATTGTTATTAGTGTGCCTTTTTATGCCTGCAGTTATTGTATATCATGAGTGCGTACAAAAAGCATTGTGCGTCTCATTCTATATATTCAACTGGATTTAAATCCCTCTGAACTACTGACATGAAATTGAATTTTTACTGTTGAAAAGATCTGTTATTTTATCATGCAATGGTATCTATTTATGATCAGATGGTATTTTCCTAAAGGAAATGAACTGACAAACCCACTTGAAATGTGAAATCTTCAATGGGTCATATAAGTAGTCAAACCAATTTAAATTGCAATGACAAGTCCGTAGATATGCATTTTAGTAGACAGTATGTGTTCTAGGCCTTCAATACTAAGCTCTACTACAAATATTTAAGCAATTTTATTTCCCCTTTAAATGATAAGTAGTTGTAGTTCCAATAGAGCTGAACTCCATGTTAGACAAGTTCTTACGTTAACTTTCCTTCCCCATTAGTGGTAAGCCACTGGAACCAGCAGGTAGGTAGCAAGGTTGTATAATCAACAAATAAGGTAAATGAAATGAACTATTCAGAAACTAGAAGTAATAAACCATCTCTTCACCTGCAAATTGGAAAATGTTTGTTTTGCCTGTTTGAGCAAGTCAAGTCGTTGAATGATAATATAAGGTATGTTAGTGTGTTCTTTTTGAAGATAGTTCTAGATTCTTTCAAAGCAAATAAAGTCTACCTTTGTAGGGAATAGACTTCATGGAAACTATCATCCACTGGGAAGCTGTGCTGACGAAAATAAATTTTCTTTCAGTGAAAAGGAAGGTATTATTGAGTAGTGTTTGAAATAAGGATTGTTTAATCCTAGTGTTCATTGCTTGACTTGGTCTTTTGCTCCATATTAACCAAATCTGCCAGCTCTAAATAGCGTCTGGTGAAATTGATCACGGTATATTTTGATTGCTACAGCATAGAAATAAGTATTTATTCTATCTAGTTGAAATAAGGTATGCAATAAATGTATGAAAAGTGTGGGATTTTAGTATTCTAAAACTTGTGAAGGAAGAATGATCTCCTCTGGTTGAATTCTACAATATTGTTCATTGTTGACAGGTCTATTTAGTTATTTAGATCTCTCCATAGGGTGGACCAAAAGTTGTAATATTGATCAGTCATTTCGTAGCTTGGTAACCGACTTGTACTTGGTAGACCATAAGTTACAGAGGAGTTGAAACATTCCATTATTTTTTTTCTAATTATGTTTATTACAAAGTTCAAATTACAATGTGAAATTTAAAGTTTAAATTTATTTTGGAATCGAGTATGGAAAATGATGCCCTCCTGCCTCTGCGCAAAAATTTGCTCTTTTGATATCAAAGTGCAAAGTTTCTTCTCTTTATGGCTTTGATTTCCAACCAATTTTTTTGGTTGCTGGCCAGGTTGTGTAATGCATGTTCCCTCAGATATCTCAACAGGGGAAAAAATCTGAGGTTGTCAGTAGGCCATCGACTTTCTATTCAGAGTTCCTGGAAATTAGCTGGACATAGCAAGAAGGCGGTAGGGGAGGGCATCATTCAAAGGACATGAATTTCCGTATTTGATCCCCAAAATTTAAACCTTAAATTTCATATCGTAATTCAAACTTAATAATAAACAGAATTAGAAAAAAAAACATAAAAGAATGTTTTAACTCCTATGCAATTTATGGTCCACCCTGTACAAGTAAGTTGCTGAGTTACCAAATGACAGATCAATATAACTCAAGGATTCAGCATAAATTACATTCTACAAGGAAGATGATTCTCCATTTGTTTTTTTATGAGAGTAATAATTAGGAAGTAAGATTAATGTTTGATTACATTTTGATTTCAAAATTTGATTGAAAACTTTAACCTTTTCTAAACTCATCCAAGAAGTGTTTCTCATTATTTTTATAACTTTTTGTTTTTTCAGAAGGAATGACTGAAAGCGCAGCACCAGAATTATTGCTTGATGGTTATGAAGTATATGATGAAGATACAAATAATAGCAACAGCAACATAAGTAAGTGATCTCCTTTATGTTTTGAATATTCTTCATAGCTACCATGTCATCTTTTCAAGTCTCTTACAAGTTCTTGAAATAAGATTCAAGAACTGAAACAAAACATTGTGGGGATTATTATGTTATAGGCCTTTTGAACTCTGCTTGAAATATTGAAGCAAAATTTTGAGTTATCTTCTGAATTTTAACTGCTAGTAGTTCTAATGGAGATTAACAGCTTGTGAAAAGACTTGCAAGTTTTTTGTCCAGGGCTTAGAATTGATGGTGTCCTGTCATCTCGTGCTTGGTAGAAAATGCTTGGGACAAAGATCTTCTTTGGAATGCTTCCTCGGCAAAAGTTGTAGTGTTTTTTGTTTTATTTTTTTTGTTGTTGTTGTTTTTGTTTTGTTTTTTTTTCCTCCCCAATGTTGCATTAGGAAATTATTAACTGGACTAGCAGGACAGAGGAATATAAAGTTAAAGGATTTAGTTATATACATACTGCATATGAATGTAAATGTATACTTCTCACTTTTCTCTCCCTCTGTATAGATTTGTCATGACAGGGAGACCACAATTCAAAGCAGGGTTCCCGTTCTGACCATTTTATTATCAAATTCGGCTGTTTTGAAAAGAATTAGGCCATTGACTTTTTGGTTTGGTCATGCCTATTTTTTCCCATTATTCTTTATTGAAAAAGAAATGAAATGAAACCATGACTAAAACTGCACATCTCCCGTAGTAGTAGTAGTACAACAGTAGTCTCTCAAAGTTTGTCAGATGGGATTGGTACATAGACCCCTAGTGAAACAGAAATTCCACAAATAACTCTTCTCCCTCCCCCAAACCACACACTTAGTCGTACAGTTATGAAACTGCACATAATCAGACACAAACGACTGACCGATGTAACCATGGAATCATGGTGGTTTGATCATTTATTTACTGGATTAGAAAATTAGAAGGAAGAAATAACAAGAATTCTGGCATCTGCACAGACTTCACTGACACACTTACTAGAAAATTGACACCTTTGGGGGTAGGTGATAATCATAATGAATTTAGTTCAATCTTCAAAATTTTTGTGTCTTTGGCAAGATATGAGATAACATTGATCAGGGTACACTTTATAGAACTGGAGATATTTTTTATACAGATAACTTGTAACAAAACACTATTTGCATTCAAAAAATTTCCTTTTTTTTTTTTTTTTTTTAACTCGAAAGTTTATTACAACTGCAATTTTGCACAGTTTGTACTGGGTTAAAAATTCATACATCCAAGTCATATTTTTTAGGGTTTTGTTTTTTGTTTTCTTTCTCTTCCCACCCTCTCCCTCTCTCAACCATCAAGCAGGCCCCAATATACTTTTGACCGTAAAACGTTTTGTCTATGAACATGCCCAAATCGAGTACCCATTTTGATTTTATTGTAGAAATCATTGCCTTAAGAAAGACTGAAAAAAATTTACTTCTAAAAAAAATTATTTTCCTAAACAATATAACCTCTGACGTATGTTCAGATACTTATGTATACATTTTAAATGACGGGTCTGAAAAAAAACCCACTGCAATATGATAGTTGAGTTGGCATTTTTAGTCCCGAATACAGACTTCAAATTTTGAACTTTTTGGTTTGGTTAGATTTATTTTTCCCTTTGTTTTTTGTTTTTGTTGTGTTTTTTTTTTTTGTTTTTGTTTTGTTTTTTCCAATCGTAAACAAAGTGAAATGAATCCAAACCATGTTGTAAACTGCACACTTACCTAATTGTGAGTAGTGTACAGTAATTTATTTTGTTTCATGCCTTGGGGTTGATGATGAATGAAGGGGTCAATGATCTGAAAAGTTTTGGACCCTTACTTTAGAACTTCGAATCAAGGATTGATTGAGATAAACTAACTTTGTTGAATAATTTTTTTGATAAATCATTTCTTGTGTGTGGTTGCAGTATTGCAATGTTTTATAAATAGTTTAAAGAATTTGGCCAGAAACTTCAACTATTACACAACCCTGATTCAAAGACCAAGAACTGTGAATTGAACACAGAATTTGGATTCTCCAATTTATATGCTCTAAATTCTGTTTTCTATAGTTTAGTAGGGCTGCAACTAACGATTCTTTTCATTATCAATTAATTTGTTTCTTATTTTCTCAATCATTTGTGTTCTACATGGTCTATGATATATCAAAAAATAGTGGAAATTGTCACTCACTGCTTTTTCCAAAGCACAAGATGGTGTCCTCAAATGTCTTGTTTTATCCACAACCCAAGGATATTCAATTTACTGTCATTGCGGACCATGTTGACTATTAATTTATTAGTCAAGTAATCGATTGCTTGTTGTACTCCTACAATTTACTGATAACTTCAGTTTTGTTCAAAACCAATTTGTATTTATTTTTGTCCATTCGAATAGAGGCAACACATGGGTGCCATAGACACTGCAATTGATGGGCTGTGAAGCTCTGGGGGTGCAATACATCCAATGTACCTGGAAAAATCCTTTGAAAATTTGCAGGGAGGTGCAGTCAAAACTAGTGCCACCAATGATATAATTAGTTTACTTAGTCAACATTTTAATGATGTTTTTATTACATTAGTAACAACTATAGATGATGACAAAACAAAGAACCATTTTTATTTTTAAAAATCCCTTTCACCTTCCCTTCAGGTCAAAACTATTTTTCAGTGCAGGTGAAAAAAAAGTTAGTATTTGTCAGATTACCATTCCTTACCTGTTATTCGTAAACCACGAAAACTAGCAGGTAAATAGCTAACCCACGTATCAGCCCTGAATAAAGGCAACTGAAATGAATGTCTGCAAAATGAAAGTCATTGAAAACTAGTGATTTTTCAGTACTTATGAATGCAATAAGAAAATGCTTCTCATCTTCATTCGGCTGTCAGTTGTTGGTTTATTTTTCCTCTCGTAGGATGCAGAAAGAAAAATATACAATTAACCAACCAATAAACGAAGATGAACGATCTAGCTTGATATTATGATCCAATTTCTCAGTGTTCTCCTATCATCACCCGGTGGGGGAGGGGTTATTCCGAACACGAATCCAAATTCACTTTTTGGAGACTTGTGTTGCAACCCAACTATCTGAATATGACGGACGAATTTCTCACAATTTCTTTGTCGTTTTTCTATTATATAAGAATTCAAAATCATTGACTGATACCTAAGATGCTTGTTCCAGTTCACTCACTACACCTTCCTGCATCAGAAATGGGTTTTCTAGTATTAGGTGTCGTTAATAATGTCCTCTTTCAGTTAAGTTTCAGACAAACCATTGAATAGTTGGCACAAGTATATTAACAGGTCCTTTTTTTCTTTTTTCTTGATGGGGCTTTGAGAAACTGCTTCATTAATCCAAGTTTCATATGAAGTGATTGTAGCAGAACAGTATCTGGATTCACCAAGCTGTACATTTGTATCTATTTTGTCTTTCCTTCTTAACCCAATGTAAATACTTGGTTCTGCTGTCTTGTTCGCAAAGAAAACATGTCAATCTTTTATATCCTGACGATTGACCCAATAAGATACATAAAACTTCTGGGTCTCAGCATATGGACCAACAGTGTTCATTTTTGTTGATTGATTCCCCCTTTCCCAGAACGTTTGCCAAATTTTGGTTGGTTTCTTTTTAATGTATCGAACAAACAGGTATTGATGCATTTTCATTACCATTATGGAGTACTCCTTCCACACTTTTAGATGAATCTTATAGTCTTCATTTCTCTTCATTGTTATCTGTCAGGTTTGAATCCATAGGCCAGGGATCCATCTTTATTGAAATGTGGTACAAACCCTTTTTTGTTCGTTTCAGTACCAAAATAAAGTTGTCGATGAATTGAGTTTCATCTTTCAATCGGGGACCCCAAGAGCTCTGCAGCATTTTTCAAAGAGGCTGAGGTCTCATACTAAATCCTCAACTTTTATCTTTAGGGAATGGCTATAGCACATTACTTGATTGCATTGAGACAAATGTTGCTTTAGAAACATCTGTTGCTACATAGAGACTCCCAGGTTGGGTATGGATTGTTGATTTGAAGATTAGGATAAAGAATATCTTTCTGATTCTTTTTGTTGTATTCTTGGATTAGGCAGGAACAAAAACAGAAATCTGAAACTATGATTTTTGAATTTCTTCCATATTCCAATATCAAAAGCAAGAATTCATTTTCTTTTTCTACTCCTGTCCATTGTTCTAGTTCAGAGCAGACACTAAAAAACCCACTTTCTGACCTAATCTCCAAATTTTATTCCAAATTAGACATAGTATGCTTTTTTAACAAAAATAATTCTTTCTCTCTTGTAGTTGACTAATCATGAGAAAGTACTAAATTCAAATGTATAGTCATAGAAATAAAGTATTCATATGGTGATAGTAAATTAGTAAACACTTTGGCGGCAATATCACTTAGTATTCAAGATATGACTCAAGATTTGATTTGCTTTTGTGTGTGTGTGTGTGTGTATGAGTAATATTCAGCCAGAAATATATTTTACATATTTTTAACATTTTTGATAGATTCAAGTTAATCAGTACGCATTTGACGTAGTTGATTCACCTTTCCTCTTCTGCTTTCCGTTCTTCTAAAGTTCGATGTGAAAGAAGGGATTTAAAGAATGAGATTTCAATGCAAGGAGTGAAATGAATTAAGCAAAGCATTTTATAATCAACAGGTGATGAAGACTTATTTACGAACAATGAAACATAGAATGAAGGGAACATTTTGAGCTCCTGAAAAATAATCCTGTGATAAAATGTTGATTAAGATGGAAAGGCTCACTGAACTACTTTTATTTTCTCTTTTTTTTTTTTTTTTTTTTCCCCCTCTCTTCTTTCCATCACCTCATATTTGAGGAATGCAACAGTGTGATGAGAATCAACAATTTTAAAGTCAGAGAAAGATTTTGTTGTGAGTGAAAATGGCTTTTTTGTTAGTTCTTTTATGCTTAAAAAAAAAAAACAGAAACAAACCGGCTCTCTGGGGCGTGGTTTTTTGTTTTGATTTTTTTTTTGTTTTCCTCAGAAATGTTCTACCAAACTCTTGAAATTGATCCCAAAAGATGATCAGTTACACATTAATTGAATCAATTTTCCTGTGCAATCTAATTTTATGGTATTCAAGTCTAAACAAGGCTTTTCCTCAGCTGTGCTTTAGGAGCCATGGAATCTATTTCTGGTTGTCATTTGTTTCACTTTTTGTTTAGATTTCCAGGAACATCAACCCAAACCAGAAACAGTTCTGTCATTATAAACATGGTTTAGTTTTAGAAACCTCCATTGCAATGTTTCTAAGGGAAGTGATCTATATATTTTAAGATAAGAAAGTGTGTGTAAAATTGTTGAACAACCGTGGCATAGGGTTCTATCCCTTTTCTATATTTGGGTTTGTTTGTTTTGTTCCAGTGCTCCTGGCCATACTGTTTTGTTTACTGAATTTAAATGGTCTCGATATTCCATTAGACCCCTTTGAAAAAAAAGTTTTTTTTGGCTCTTATTCTGACAAGTTTATTAATGTCTGGATTCTCCAAAATCTAGATGTTTTTTTTTTTTTGTTTCTTTCTTTCTTTCTCTTTCTCTCTATTTTAGATGTTTTCTAGTGGGGAAACACCAGTGATATCATAAATAAAATTTATTCCTCAATGGTGTTTTTTTTTTTTTTTTTTTTTGTTTGTTTTTTTTTTTTTTTTTTTTTTGTTTGTTTTTTTTTTTTACATGACTTCAAAATTTTAACATATACAATTATTGTCTGTGAAGGCAAGTTTAGGTAATTTTCATTTATTTGAACATTTTTGTTTGGGTCTTGAATTACTTGAGTATTTTTTTCCCCATTTTTTAATTCCTTTCAAAAGTGTTGGCTATAACTGATTCAGACAAACATTTTTTTTATAAAACAAATTGTAGCTAATATATAGTTTTAATTGATTTACAAATATTCATTTGATAAATTTTTGATTTTCTTTTCATTTTATTTTCCAGGGGAAGAAGACGAGTTAATAATAACAGCTACAGAAACATTAGCTCCAATCCAGAACCATGATTTGTCAGGTTTGTCTGATACTCCAAGCTTCTTTATAGATAATAGTGGATCTGTTGACATGCCAGCAACATCCACCACAACAAAGACATCTGCGGACAAAGTTGATACAATCCAAAAGAGTGTCATTCAGTCGTGGCTTGATACGAAAGGTCGGGAGGAAATGAAAACATTATTGGAACAGTTCATAGAGAAGAACGAAATAATACTTTCAAACAATGATGCTCTTTTGTTCAAACCAAATTCACGGACTTCACGTCGGAGTGATGCTCCTGCTGAACCAGAGGAGTCAATATTTTCTTTGTCAGACGAAAACAAATTGAAAGCTCTTCAGACACAGATGGCGGCTGCGTCCAAGTCTATCCCACAATCCCACAATCCTACAAATAAGATATTTCCCACAAATAATGGTGAGGCTTTATTTTCCCTCGCTTCTGGCGCTGCAGCCAAAGTCACCAAGGCTCCTGAGAAAACCGATGCACAAACAGATTACAATAATATTGGTGGTACCATTTTGCGACCCAAGTCGCCCACGCGGAACTGTACTCTTCCGAATGAAGATGTCCAGCACTTCACGAGTGCATTGATAGAAATGAATGTCAGAGAAAAGGTAGCCTCGAAAGTTCTCAAAGTACAGAAGCACGAATTGGTTTGCGCTGTTGGTGCTCCAGTAATGTTCCGTTCGAAAAGTGGTGTCTTTGTTTCCAATATCGATATGACTTATTTCTGGTGTAACTTCTGCCCTTATAAGACTGAAGTGAAAGCCGAATTAATGCAACATGTGATATCGCATCGCTTCCATTGCATCCATTGCAACTACCAATCGTTTTCTCGGGCAGATGTGATCAAACATTCAGCGGATGTCCACCAGGAATTCCAAGAAACCTCAGATTCTCTTAAATATTGTGCACTGCTTCCTGATTATCTGCAAGTCAATATGATACAATCGGGCAATGAAGCCGAAAATGATGTCAACTTCAGTAAGAACCATGACAATTACTTAGTTTCTGTTGATCGAGAAAATTTGAATACGAAGACCACAAAACTTCCTGAAAATGGTGAAACGGTTAATAATCAAGTGACGCCCAGCCCTAGAAATTCATCTATCGAGCCATCGACATCTGATAAGAAAAGTGCGGACGCCGATGGCAAATCTGCCTACAAATTTAGAAAACGGAGACAGCGTGACAGTATGGAGATCAGCGACGATAGTGATGGGGACGACCCCGATTCTTCCTCATCCAAACGAAAGAAAAGTGATAAATCAAAGAAAGCCTCCGAGAAAGAATCTGACTCTGATTCTAACAGCAGTGACTCGGAGCCTATCAAGAACCTGATGGAAATTTACGAGTGTAACTCTTGTGAATTTAAAACTAAGGAAATGCAAAAGGTTCGGGAACATGTCTTCCGAATCCATCCTGGCGGCAAGTTCTACTGCATTGATCGAAGAATTAAAAAGAATAAGGCGAAACGTTACATTTTCTTCTGTTGCAAGAATAAATGTCCGTTTCAGTCTACTGATCCAATTACATATATTCAACACGTTGATCGCTGTACACCTCTGCCTGTTATGACTGCTAACTCTAAGAAGTCCAGTAAGCCGACAGGTCTGCAAATGACTGTACAATTCGGTAAAAAATGCTTGCGTAAACTCTCGAAAAATGAAACCAAAAAAGGTAATAAGAAATCTAGTAAGGTTGAAGATGACTATGGTTGTCACTATTGTAAATTTGAAACCGATTCATTGATTGCGGTAAAAAGTCACTTGGCTTCTTCCCATTCGAAAAACAGCTACGTGGTGCGTGATCTAAAGGCAGTCGACAGTCTCATGTCTTTTCTTTACCTCTGCAAATTTTGTGCTTGGTATAGCAGAGACTATAGCAAATTAAAGAACCATATGGATAGAGAGCATCGCATTCCAGACAAGAAGCTCATGGTCTCTTCTAACAGTGCTGAAGCTCATAAGATGAATGAAGACAAAGATCAAGGGATAAAGGTGGTGACCGAGAAAGCCATCGACGACAATGATGAATTGAGTTACCGCTGCTACCGATGCGAGTTCTGTACCGTCAATTTAGATAAGATTAAGATTCATTTAACAACTGTACATCCCAAATGCAACCTTACGGCGTTCAGCTGCAAAAACGGTAGTTTACGTACAATGCATTTTTGCCCGCAAGCAGATTGCTTATTCACAAGTCCTCACAGAAATGAAATGGAAAGGCACAAGATCGAGAGTCATAACGTGGAAGACGTTTCCGAAGGTGGCAAGAAGGCCAGTCTATGCTATGCCCAAGCTTACAAGTGTCTCTCCTGTAACAACACCATAGCAACCACCTTAGAAGACATGAAAATCCACTACTTGCAGCAGCACCCGAACGAATGCATGGTGATTCGTGATTGCGTGGCTTTTGACTTGCAGAAGCCGTCGCAGCTCTATCTGTGTGATTTCCAAGATTGCATCTATAGCGATTTGAACTACAAAAACTTTCTTTTCCACAACGTGGCCCATGAAGGTGGCATCGTCTTTGAGTGCGCCAACTGTAATGACTGGGTGAGCAAGTACAGAGAAGATTACAACGCTCATGTTGAATCGCTGGCCGACATGGAGCATCATATAATGGAATCGACTGTTGAAATGGATCGGAGTGGGAGCATCACCAGAAAGATGGGAGATGTTTTCATCAAATTTGAAGAACCCTAAGAACATTCTCATCCTATATAGCCCCCATCCCACCTGAATTCATTACCAATTACCTACCTACTGTAAATACATTTCTCTTTTTCTTTTCTTTTTTTTTTTCTTTTTTTTTTTTCTCCCCCCACCCCCTCGTACCGACCCCCCAAATGTTCTTGTAGTTTTGTCTTTAAGCACTTGCCTGGTGTTGGTTGTAGTGTAATCCATCAGCTGCATGTTAATTCTCTTCTTCATTTTGAAATATTTAGGTTTAATTTCATTTTTATTCTTTCCTCTCTCTCTCTCTCTCTCTCTCTCTCTCTCTCATTGATTCTATTTGAAACGTTATTCCAAACAGTTCAAATTGAATTTTATTTCTCGTTAGTCTTATTCAAAATTTAGTTGAATGCTTCTGGTTATCGAAAAGACATTCCAAAGGTGAGCTCCAAAAAAAAGAAAGAAAGGAAAAAAAAAGGTTGAGAAAACCCTAGCCCCATCATCATTGGAAGGCTTAAAAACTGGGATATCCAAATGCTTAAATGACCACAGCATTAATTTTTTTTTTGTTTCTCAGTTATAAATCTTGAATCACATTGAAATTTGATTTCATAATTGCAAGTTTTTTTCTATTTTTTTAATATACACACACACTCACATACATATATACCCATCTTGATGATATTTGTAAAATAAGAAATGAAAAAAATAAAACCTTGTAAAATCTTATCAACTTTCCAACAGATATTTTCTCTTTGGAAGTTCATCAAACTAATTGCCTTTTTTTTTTTTCTTTTTTTTTTTCCTTTTTTTCCCTTTTTTCTTTTTTTTTTTTTCTTTTTCTCCCTTTTTTCCCTTTTTTCTTTTTTTTTCTTTTTCTTCCCCATTCTACTCAATGGTGGGAACTTGAATCTCTTGGAGTATTCAAGACATTTTCACTTATTTTCCCTCATTGATCCAACCATAATGCATCACCTGTGTCAACCTAGGAATACAACTTTCTACTTTATCATACTGCATATGCCAACGTATAAGTCAACTTGTTAAGCATCAAGTATTTTCCCTAATGGATCATATTAGTCTGTTTAGACCCTAAGATCGTAACTCTCTGATGGACACAATGCTGCCTTATGTTGGAGGGTCGACTGATATGCCCGCACGTACATTGTTTTTCTCATAGATTAATGTTTTGTAAATACTTATTTTATTAGTCTGCTGTAAAGCTGTGCAAAGTGCTTTTTTTCTTTTCTTTTTTTTTTTGTGGATCAATCTATTCTGTGTTGTTCCTCTCCTTAATCTCCAAACATTGATGCATAAAATTAATTTTATTTTGTGTTTTTTATTTTATCCATGAACAGAAATAAGTCCCCTATTTCCCGGCATCAAGGGTGTACTCAGATTCTTACTTGCAAAAATTTTTTTTGGTGGGGATAAACCTAGAATTGAGGTCTCAGAACTGTATTTGACCAATATATTTTATGGGTGTCCTTGTGACATGTAGATCCTCTTAGCCACATCTGGATTTTTTTCTTCTTCTACAGAGACATGGTGATTTTGCTTCTAGTGTACTTGATTATGCTTGATTGGGATAGTCTTGTTATGAGATTTACCAATAAACCATTTAACTTATGGTTACATTTTTGTCACTTTATAATGTTCCCCCGTACAGTCATGATTGTTCAAGGAGAGTGAAAATACCGGTAATACTGATATACAAAATCTACTAGTCTGTTGGCTTGTCTGCTGTAGTATATTGATACAGGAATGAATTTTTGAGATTACTAAGTTCATTTTGTTTTTTAAATCATTATTTACAATACTTTTATTTACTGTTTCATCATAAGTATAATTGGCTCACATTATTCAGATTTCATATGCAGCAGTTCAGGTGACTGTTGAGCATCGATTACCTTCCTCTGGGGGTTGGAATAGGCGTTTGAAAGAAGTAATCTTTGGCCTTCAGGATGTAGGGGAAATTTTCATGTTTATTTTGAGAGGGAAATAGCATCTTTGATTCCGGGAAATATGGTGATTGGATGTCTTTGTTTTTGACCATTGTAGCTGACCAGCTGTTGTCATCGAGTGAGTATTGCATCACATCTACTTGAACGTTTTCAGTTCAGTTTTTTGGGGCCAATTTGTTTTCAGTGTTTTTAATATTTTCCTGGAATCTTATTTGGTATTCCTTCTAAGTAAGCATCATAATAGGCTTAACTTGAGTATCTTGTCCTTGATTTTGTTTTATTATAATCTGTACTCGCAACTTTCTTTCCAATAGTAGGTATGGTTTCAAAGTTTGGTTATTTTGTATTTTTGTTGCCTGAAATATGGTCCAGTTGTGAATAACTGAAAAACAAATTTTTTTTTTAAACCAGAATTAATTGATGTTGTTGCATTCAAAAGATAACGGTATTTGGGTTTTCAACAGGAATTCAAAGTTAACACAGAAAAAGTATTCTAACAGTTGGAACTGAAACTTGCAATGAAAAAGTGAAGATGAAAAATTGAAATTTCGATTCCATTGTAAATTGTTTTCTGAAGTGCAAAAGGATTGTGGAATGTTGTTTCTTCCTTCAAGTTTGTATTCAAAGAAATCTATACAATTTTTTATAATGTATCATGAATATCATTTTAAATGTTCAGAGTATAAGTTAAAACTTAGTAGAACCAGTATAGTGCAGTGATGGCAAACCTTGGTACGGTGTGTCTGGATTTTAATTTTTGGAATGATATTATCGGAGTGTCACTTAACATGTATACTAGTTTTAGGTAAATACTTATAGATAAGCAGCCTATTTTTCTAATATATTCATGGGGGTTTAAAAAAGAATGTAACTTGAAATTTCAAAACATACTTATAAAATGAGGATGATGAATTTGATTTAATTTTTTTTTTTTTTTTTTTTTTTTTTTTTTGAAGTCCATCGCGTGTCACCTTAAAACCTGTGGCGTGTCACTGCTGACATTCGTGTCAGAGGTTTGCCATCACTGTCATAGTGTATAGAGAAGTTGAAAGGGAAAATATAAGTGCTGGGTTTATAGATTTTTGCTGAGGCGATTGAAAGTGCCTTAAATTACAAAGTAAAGTCTGCTCCTGTGGGTACTGTTTGATGTATAGTAGTCACTTGAAAATTTGAGTCCTCTTGTTGAAAGAATTCTCAAAAAACAGTCCCTATTTCTCTCTGTCAAGAAAGTAAATTGACAAGTTATTAAATTGGGACTGGACTTTTGCCTCAGGCCAACAAATAGAATGACATCATTGCTTTGACTCTTTTCAGTATTATCTCCCCTTACATTGCGTAGGAAATTCATATTGAGGCAAAACTGACATTTCAATCAGATGCTAGATCAGGAGGTCGTTGTTTATACTTAATTTCAATTTCACTGTTGTTGAAGTAATCTGTTTGGCTACAACTCAATTGCTCTGGCCATTGTGCAAAGTTAACATTGTCAGATATATTTTTCAGCACATAAGGTGCAGTGTACAGTTTCAAGTTGTTTGGATTAGCGGTTCTCCAGAAACCAAATAAAAAATATGAAATTGAATATCTGTACAGATATTTCTTCATAAGTTTCTATGAGTTATCTCCCCTGAATTCTGCCTTAGACTTCTCTAAATTTAGATATTTCATATCTAAATTGGCAACACTGAGAGATGTAACCGAAATGCTTCAAAGCCATAGCTTTGTACACCAAACAGAAAATTATTTCACGTGACTATTATGGCAGGCTGTTCCACATACCGGAAATTTCAGCCTCTTTTTGGAATGGCCACCATCTTGGTGTTTATAAATCAAGGTGTCTATACACACACTTCTGCACTCAGTTTTGCTCAAAATGTTTCAACCTGATAACATTGCGAATCAGTTAAAAAATGAAAATGAAAACACATTGGACATTTTTTTCCTGCTGTGTGCATCACTTATTGATTAGTTTGTGCAGGGAAACCCAGGATTCTTTTAATGATGAACATACCTCAATTCCTTGATGAACCAAGAAGCAAAATTATCTGAATTGCTTTCATACTTCGGTATTCTACTCCTCCCTCCTCTTCTGACAAATGTTGTCTTGTTTAATGTCTCACTGACTGATGGTTGACTTGTCAGCTTTCAGTGTGTGCTCTTCTTTCAATACTTCTCAACGTGAATGACCAAGAGGCAGAAATTCATCTTTAAACTTGGGATTTTTCTTCTTGTCTGTGTAATTATTTGTGAGAGCAAAAGAGATTTCTTAGCCTTTTAATTAATATTGTTGCTTAATGACTTTATCAAGTTTTTTTTTTTTTTTTTTTTTTTTTCTATTATAAGATTTAATAACTTTTGGGTTCCTTGTTTTTGTTCTTTTGTTTTTGTTACTTTTTTCTACTTGGTTCAAAATAAAATCCTGATTTATATTTCTCAGTTATGTAATCAGAATTTTTTATTCTTTTAAATTTTGGATGAAATTTCAAGTGGACAATTTCTCTAACAAATTCTGTGTTTTTGATTTCCATGTGCTACATGCTGTTTGTGTATTTTCTCTTCTCACTGTCTATAATTTATAATCGAAATGGAATGGGTTAACTTTTTTTTTCTTTTTCATAAAACTTGGTATGGAAAATAGATCTTGACTTTGAATCTCTTCAAGCTATACAAACATTTTTGATCAATTGACTTTGTGTCTTATAACAATCTCATTTTTGGTAATGTTTTTGATTACATGAATACATCACTCAGACTATTTACTTATGGATCAGCCCTTATACCTGGTATCTGTGCACTCTGTGTGTAGGATCTGTTCCACCCCGGTACTTCTGTGTAGTATCCATATGCTCATTGAAAAGTGTTACACACGTGCTCCACCCCTAAAGAAAATTGAATTTTTTAAACAAATGACCTGGAGTTACCGGTTATTATCTCTGAATACTTGAAGTAATTTGAAGCCTTAATGCATGTGTATACTTCATAAGGGTTAAGTTCAGTTATTTTCTGTCAAGTCATTGGTTTTACTTCCAAGCCTTTTCTTTGGAAATTTATTGTGTTGATGTAAGATAATCTGACAGAATGATAGAAGTTAATGATAGTGTTAAAATGAATGATCGAGACATGTTACATTACCAGTTTATTTATAGGATAAAACTATGCATTTTGCCTTATCACAGGCATCGTTAGGAGAGCAGTACAGAAAATTGTGGAAGTAACAACTCATTGCAATCTGTTATATATTTTTGCTCTCAACAAGTAACATGCTGCTGATTCCATGATTTTCAGTACTACATTTCTGATGATGCTTGTGATAAATCTTTATGAATTTTCGTCTTATCTTGATAAATTCTGAGATGTGACTCATCTTCTCAATCTTCCATTTTCCACACTGTCATTCACCACTACCAAAATTGTTTATATAAACTCAAATAGAGGAAAATAAAACTATGAAGTTGTAACATAATATAATTACGAGATCTATTTCAGATAAGATATGAAATGCTGATTAAGACTAAGCATTCATCATTTTATTTATTATATATGAAGCATTTAAGTCATGATGTTGGAGGCACCTCTTCCTTACTCCCATCGCCCACCCTTCCACAAAATTCATAGAAATTCATTCAGCACTTTTGGAGATATTGTGTGGACAGACCGGTGAAAAGGCGGACACGACCAAATACATATACCTCTCCAACAGTTAATTCAAATTCTATGCAGGTTTCATTACTAACATTAACCACTTTGCACCTTTTATAGTGGAGGCAGCATTCTGAGCAAATATCACTTTTTATGTTTGTCTTGCACCACCCAATTGTAATGACTCTGGGCCCAAACGGCTAAACTCTGGAACATAACTGCTGGCATGACTTAACCTATTTATTATATCCTTACCACTGAAACAAAACTAAAAAGAAATACTACATATCCAAGTCTCAGTTTAATGGAAGCTTCTTGATACAATAACTTACTATGCTTGGGATACTTACCACAGAGCAATCTTGCAAGCCAGTGAGTGCTCAAGACTTATGACCTTGTGGTAAACTACATGAAGATTCATGGAGTTTTTTTAATTTTTTTTTTTTATTGGATTTGTGTATTGATTGCTTGTATTTCAAAGTCATTCTCTCTGCACGAGATCAAGATTATTTGAGCATTTTCAGAATTTATTCATACTTGATAGCTGTGACTAGAGGAATATGGATGTGGATTTTAATTCATATGACTGTATTATATTGAAGAGATAATTCAGAAAACCAAAGTTAATGTTACAAATGAGATTTCCATATTCGATTTAGCATTTCGTTAGTCAGAGCTGATATTTCCTGCTGATGTTAGCTCTAATGCAAATGTCAATTGAACAAAGAAATCTCATTTGTTACATCAACTTTGAGGAGACCATTCACAAAGCCAATCTGATACTTGATAGCTATCTATATTTGTATGTCTAGCTATGGATGTCTGAGGTGAATCTCCTACATTTTTCTCACCTGCGATGGCCAATAAGGAATACAAGCGTCTCATAACGTTAAGTCATGTGTCGAGGCTCCTCAGCAGCAAACCACACCCATGTAGACTGACATGCAGGACTGAAACATCTTTGACATTCAACCCAGTGAACTTTTCATAATGATGGAATCGGGTTATCAGCCTCCACGTTGAGGCTCTTTTGGTTTTGTTTCTTGTAAAGCAACTTGTAATGAATTAATAGTGCTGTAGCTACAGTAAAAATGTCGGATTAATAAAATCAAAGATGATTCTTGTATCACTGCAAGGTGTCCTTTCTTTTCTTCGTCTTTTCTTCATCTTTTCTTAATCATCATAGTATGGAGAAGAATGATTGGTTAGTCTTTAATCCCTCGAAAGATAAAAAAAATCCTCTCGCCACCAGAAGTGGATTAGATTTAGAATGAAATACTTACTACTCTAGCTATATCAATTATTTACAGCATCTGTTGTCAAACTCTAAATCTAGAGTTGACTTTATTTTTCTTCTATAACAAGAACAATCCTCATCAAAATTAGGAGTGTAAACCAGTAGGTAGAATCCAAGATCCCCTATCGTGATTTGAACTCGCGACAAGCTGATGGCTGTGCTGAATAATAAGTCATTGATATCAACAAAAACTCATACAGATACGCTTATTTGATTCTTTACATTTATACCAAGAAAAATATTTATGTCTAAACAATACAAAAAAGTTGCAGTAGTCATCTTCAATAGGAGGTGGGGGGGTGACCCTGCAGATGCCAATCTTTTGGTTTTCTTTCATCCAGGAAGCAAACTTGACAATTTTCAATTAAGAATAATCTATAAGATCCGACTGAGATTCTACAAATATATAGAAAAGAAGGCAATTCCACTCTTGGAATTCTGTGTCTGATAAACTGGCACTTGAAATATGAATAGTTGTGCATGATTGGCCCAAAACACCATTCGTAAAAATTGGATTTTCTCTCTCTTTTTTAGAGATACGATGCTCAGTTTTGATGAATCCCAATGCAGAGTAAGCTTCAAAATTAGAAATACTGAGCATTAGCACTAGAAATGAGAAATATAAACTTTTAATGTTTCATTGGGCAAACGTCATATGAACCCATTCATGTATTTTGTGGAAAGATACTGCAGTTGTGGATTTGTATGAGTGAGTAAGCATTGAATCAAATCACTCTCCCATAACTACTCAGGCAGTAGCAGTAAATAAATCAAATTTGTTTTTTTTTAGTTCTTTTTAAAGCTTGTTTTGTACATATTAGCTGCCATCAATGTTGAATAAGTGGAGAATAAAATAAATCTTCTCTGCCTCGGTACTTTTACAGAAAAAAAAATACCATAACATTTTTCTTGAAGGGGGGGGGGTGAAACCAAACTAGGTTACCAAAAATCAAGCCGCCTGTTGCATGCTCTGGAATATCCCACTAACACACGTCCAGATATCTTTCCTAACAATTTCCCTAGATCTGAAAGTTGAACTTGAAAAATCAGCACACAAACATTAGTTTGGATAACTACTATATATCCTGGTAGATCAGACGAAATTTCAATAATAAAAAATGGAAAAACACCACCACCCTTGAACCGGGTCATGATGTAGGCTAGATACAAAAACAACTGATCTTGAAATAACCATCTCTTGTTTGTGCACTATCGACTGCAAATTGATAGTTTATTTTTTATATTGCTTGCCTCTGATTTCAGGAAAAAAAAAATTCATAATTCATTTATGAAAGGGGTACTTAGTAAGAGGAATGTGTGGAAATATTTTTACTTTCTTTTTTTTTTTTTTTTTTTTTTTAAATTAACCCTTTCTGCTTTTGGTTTTATAAAATCTCATTTGGCCATCACAAATATTTGCATCTCGTAGTTATGGAAAATTCCCATTATTGGTAGAAGCAGTTTTTCTCCCTGAAACAAGTCCTATGCTCTAGATATTTCACTGGGGCAAGTTTTGAACTATATTTCCCAAAACTCCCAAAAATCTGGGACAAAAAAAATCTTTTTTAGGTCCAACCAAAAACTAACATCCATAAAGTACTAAATCAAAAAAGGTGGCATTTTTTTTCCGTTGCCCATTAAAAATTCATCAGTAAGATTTTTTTGTTGTTTGTTTTTTTTTTTCAAACAAATACATTCATACTAAAATATATTTTTGTATGATTTATCCTTGCATAAATAATCCGGTAGTTAGGTGGCCTTCTGATGGCGATGGAGAGGTTCTCATGTGGCAGAAGTAAAGCAAAGCTACAGAAAATGCCAAATGTTGTCTTTTTGCCACTGTATTAAGAGAGAGATATGTGTTGAAATTATATTCTGAAATGGGCAAAGAAGATCAACTAGACATGGTTGGGGGGGGGGGGTAGAGACCAAAGTAAAAGTGACGTGTACAAATGAAGTGTTTATAGCTTACAGAGGAAGAATGAAATGGACTGAGGAACTGGTAGTTGTGCACATGAATGAAACTAAAAGCTTGACCAAATTCACTGGGATTGTTGGATTCACTGATCACATTTTGGTCGGGCTAAAACAGGCCAAGCGTCAAAACTATGGCCATAGGAGATTCAGTGATGAGGGCTAAGCTACAAACGGTTAATAAGGCCCAAGATCTGACAGCAAAGGCCACAGTGGGTAGGGGTTATTGGAGGCGGCAACCTTCGAGGAATGAGGAGGCACAAACATTCAGGCTTCATTTGGCTTGGGATTGGAAAGGGCTTGAGCTGGAATTGATCTGCTTCTGGTATGGCCAGGTAGACCACATAGCAAGCAATTGCAGTCATCAGGCTACTGTGCCAGTGGTTCCCTCTTCTGATACTGTTGGAAGCCACTCATACAAGTTTTACCCAGTGGATGTTGGGGGGTGCACATTGACATGGGTTTAGTGACCCCAAAGTTGATGGAAATCTGGAGTGGGATGAGGAGTATAAAGGCAGTTGATGGAAGGGTGGTTAAGCACAGAGATACCAGTACCATAGAATTGATGGTATGCGGGACACAACTGAACCTTGAGGTAATCAAATTGGCCAAATTGATAGATGCGATGGGTCAGCTGGGGTAGCTGTTACTGTCGATGAGGATGAAGCTGAGTTTAGGGAACAATGCTGTGTGTGAGGGGACTGGAATTGTTGGAGAAGGGAATGTTACCTTTTTTTTAGGATTGAGGACAAAGACTTGACAGCAAGGAATGAACTGATGAATAGTTCCCAGAAAGGGAGAGCCTCCTGTGTTGAAGAATTGAGTGAGCTGTCACGTGACCTTTAAAAGCAGGGATAAGAGTTGATTTTGAGGAAGAGATGGATTGAAGAGGGTATTCGCATGCTATGAGGGAGGAAGTGGCATTGGTTCAGCCAAAAAAAAGTAAGGTCCGACCTGTGTTGGCCAATCAACTCTTGAAAGTCTATGGGGACGTGTCACGATGGAAGTACCAGCTACTGAAGTATGAAGGAAGGGCATCCTGGTTAACCAGATTGGGTTTTGGGTCAAACTCCGAGCTGAAGATCATGGCAACAATCCTCAAAACAATATTAGGACAGGTGTATAGGATGAAGGGGGGTCGGGACACCAGTTCTTATATAGATGACGTTTTGGTAAACGAGACTGCGGAAAAGATGATGGGTTGATTGCGACATTGGAGATCCGATTGAAGGAAAAAAAAGGGAAGGCAAGTTGGTTTCTTCAAAGGTTGAATGGGATTCTGGAAGTAATATGAGTAGGCGATGACTGTTTTCAATCCGTGGAAGACTGGTGGGCTATTACCGTATTGCTGGATGTTTCCAAACCAGGTAGACACATCAAGGAGGGCTGATGGATAGGTGGTGGTGTGCATGAGAAGACGCCATGAAGGATATTATAGAAAGGGAAAACCCGTTGAGAGATAGTTGGCATGTAACTAAACCTGAGAAAAGGTTTGTAAGGTGTGGCATTAGTAGCTATCCCCACAGTGTTTTATCCAAGAGATAGGTTATGTTGGGCCATAGCATGGCTGAGAAAGAAAGATGACTACAACCACATTTATGTAGATGAATTAAAAGCTCTATTGAAGAGCATAAATTTGGCTTTGAGGTAGGGGCTGCACGATATCAAAATCCAGACTGATTCAACTACTTACCTTGGCAGGTAAATACCAGTGAAAGGAGCAGTGGGTATGATTATTGAGCAGTCTCTGGGAATCCCAGGAAAGCTAATTGCCAGATTTAATCTGAAATTACATGTAGTTTTTTGTGCCCTCATAGAAAACTAAGGTGGATATTCTGATCAGGGTGAAGAAAATTTGGTTGGAGGCAGTATTTAAGTATGAGTGGAGACGTCCTAGAGTAGTACCGATGGCAACTGGGGTAAGGGCAAAACCTGCATCAGTCCGAATCAGGGAGGAAGTTTGGGTGAAGCCCCTGGTACAAGTTGGGAAGGAAGAGTGACACACAGGCATTCCAGGAACAATATTTAGGTTGACGGTGTCATGTCATATCCTGGATGTCCGTAGGGTGATCAGCTGATGACGCTACTGATAACAGATATAGCAAGGATGAAGTAAGAGTCGTAGCCGCACAAAAGGAGCAATATCTGCCGATATGGATGTTCAACTAAGGAAATTCAGGGGGGGGTCTAGACTGTTTATGGTGGTAAATAGAAATAAAAACATTTCTTAGTTTATAATTATGTGATTTGATCTTTAAATCAGACGGATGTGCAATTCGATAGAAAAAGACTCACATCAAGAGTCAATGAAAAAAAAGGGATTGTCATTGAGTAGCGTTAGTTGTTGCAATAGGGGCTTGTTGTTTGAGGTGTCTTTATAGACTTATCCGTTGATCGAGTTGTTCACCTGTTTCATTGGCCAACTGAACAGTGCTACATCTCTCAAGTTTCTCAAGTCAAATGAAATTTGTGACTTCACACTCGTGTTGAATTACCTGGCAAAGGCAGGACGTTGCCAAGGTAAGGTTGAATTGATTTTCCTATTCTCCCTTCAAGATGTATAATACATTTAGAAATTTTGGTTTGACCAAAGAAAACATTTTTGGTAACATGATAGAATTAAAGGAAGACCTATGGCAAACCAACTGAGAACACATCATGTGCTGATGTGGATTTGACCAGGAAATGCACAAAGTAACCAGTAGGCATTCATAAAGAGGAGGAGACAAAGAGAATTTTGCACAGAGGCCGTTCTTCATCTTTCAAATGCTTTAGGGGAGCCAGAGGAGGTGAGATCATTTGCGGGAATCTTGTCTTTTATTTGAAGCTACTTTCTCTCTCCATTCTATCTCCAAATAAATCAAGTCTTTCAACTATAAATTATAGTTATTTTCTATCTACTACCACTACAACAGGAGATCAGTCTGTTACACATTAGTGTGACCGATAGTACACTAAGCAGGTTGAGCTTTTAGTCAAAAGGAGTAAATTTCATCATCACTATCAAGTACAGAGTTATAGAAACTGATGTCCTCATCTTGGTTTTTAGTCAGGTTTCAATCCTTGGGTCAGGCAGTGAAATTCATATATTCCAGAAGAATAAGCAAAATTAATAGAATAAGTCAAGAAGAATTACCAACTATGTTATATCCTCTCGCACAGACAGCGAAGTCAGAACTATCTACCATCAGAGATTGAACAAAGGGTTTGATTCAAAATTTACGGAAAATTACAAATGATATAAGACTTTAACAACTAAGATGAGGACATTTGTTTGAATGAATTAGTGTATAATCCAACTACAACGGGAAATCTTTATGTATATATGTGTGTGATTGCTTCACAATTAACCAACAATTGACCATTGTACAAAGTTGATATCTGATGTATATTAGTCAGCACACAAGCAGTTTCTCAAAAAATCAAATAAGAATAAATAAGACATTAGAAATTATTGATCTTTCTTCTGTTTTTATGAATCATCCGCCTTAGTTTCTGCTCTCTATATAAAATAACTAAATTGGCTAAACTGTGGAGAAGTGACCGAAATACTTCAAAGCCGTAGATACGTATGACAGACAAGTAATTATCTTACAAAACTATTAAGGCCAGCTGCTCTACACACCTATAAGTCTGGCCCTTTCAAACATCCACCTTTGGAACAGACTCTGCCCTTGCAATGATAAATTCTCTTTGAAATTATTAGGTCAATTTGTGGAAGGATTTTGACTATCACTAAAATCCATGTAATTCTCAGTTTGAAATTCTGAAAATCTATGCTAATACCTTTTCAGGAGTCAATCAGTTGTAAATTGCAAGACCAGACATGACTTGTTAATTAGCCATTAAGGAAAAGAACAAAAATCTCAAAGGTGTAAAGATTTCTGGCAGGAAACACTTGAACAAGAGAGAGAGCAGCAATTGTTTATTAGGACCATAATCTCCAAGATACCCAGTTTGTTTCTTATTCAAACCATGAAATTTTAAAAAACGTTCGTACATTTTCAGTGATTAGGTTCCCAGAAAACGTATACCACAATTTTCACTCTAATCCACTTGGCAGTTCCAAAGTTCAGTTTATTTTGCATATTGACGTTTGGTTATTTACATACAAGAAGTAAACAATTGGGTCAAGTGTAACTCACCATTTTTCAATTCCTAAGGTTTTCTTAACATTTCGGCAAAAACTCAGCAAAATCGGTCAAGATTTCAGAAATCCTCTCATTTGTAAACAATAACATTTTGGCTTATAAAATGTAAACAAGCAATTGGATTGGCCATAACCCACAATCCCAAGGTAGAATCTCTCCTCAAGCCTAGCTATGGATTCATTGGAATATTTTAAGGAATAACGAAGTTATCCAACTGATAAAGGACATGACCGTAACAAATGATAGTCCCTGTCTTTTTTTGTCTGCCAATGGCAAAAATAGGAAAACAAAAACAATTTGATAGTAACAAAATATTTTATTTCAGTGAAATTGGTTTGTTAGAATTGAGAAGAAAATTTTATTCTTTTTTAATCACAGCACAAACAAAAAGGCAATGAATTCTTTTTTTATTAACGAGCAAATCAGCTGAATGAACATTTTTGGTTCTGTTAATCGATCAACTAAGAGTGATGCAGTTGACATCTGCAGATGGTGATCAGGGTTGCCTGAGTGGGAGATTATCAAAGCTTCATCTCAGAGACTTATGAGCATTTGGTTCATAAATCGAGCGAGTCTGGAGGTAGAGGTTCAATACCAACCTCTGAAGGCAGGCCAAATTCAATACAATTCCAATGCCCGTGTTGAGTAAGCCTCCAAGATAAAGCTTCGTTTATCTCCCCCGCTGGTCTAATCCAATAACTCTGATGGTAACTATCTGGAATAAAGCTTTTTGGTTTGGAACTGATAGTATGAGATGATCTTAATAGTTTCAATTGTAACTTTGAATCAATGAAGTTTATAAAGGTTGAACCTTTATGTCTAAAAACTGACTCTCTTTGCCTATCACTATAAAGATTTGTACCACTGGTGAAGGAAGATCAACAATGAAATGATCATTCTTTTATGAACAGAATGGGAATGAATGTTTTCATTGAGGAACTGAGATGAGAAATGGACAACTCTTTCAAATCCCAGAACTCTCAAGTCAATAAATCTGAAACTGAATCAGTTTGTGATCAAGCAGTGACACTACAAATTTGAATCAGGATGGATAAGTAGACAGACAACTGCTTGATCTTAATTGATGATCCAAGCTCAGCAGTAGAACAATCTTTCAGAAAAGTCACCTGACTTATGAACAAATAATTCAATCATCTTTTATTATTTCTATTTCTATTACAGGAATCTTTGTAAACCTTATTAATTTTGACCATTTTTCCTGAATCTAGATTCTTCAATTGCTATTTATCACAACACAAGCCTCGATTGATGGCCAGTTAAGTTGTGATAAAAACCAAAAATTAGGATGACGGAAAATAGAAGCCAAAATTAATCATCAAGTAATTCATCGTTGATAAATATTTCATCCTTGAAATAGTTTTATTTTACTTGAATGAATTCATTTCTGATCGGCAGAAAAAAACCTTCAAATCGAAAAATGCTTTGAACGAGTTATGTATAAAGTCAAATTAATTACATAATTTGCGTATTTTGAAAAGCATCAAATTTTTTGAGTTGACTCTTCATAAAGATGCTTTTAAGGAAAATTATTTCAAAGTTCAACTGCATCAAGTTAGATTATAAATATCTTAGACTGAATTATATCATCAGAAAAAAAGATCAGCTGAATATCATTTTTGTAAACTTTCAAATTAGTATCAAAAATGTTATAATTAAATGGTAAAAATATTGAGTATTGATTCATCGGAAACAGGTTTGATCCTTCTGTGTTTCTATCAATGACTTTACAAATAAAACTGAAACGAATTTGAAAATCATTATTTTAAAAATGTTGATATGTCGATGGTTCCAGTTGAGAATTTGGATCAGTCAGAGAATCACGATAAGAAATATATAACAAATGATAAAAAATAAGTTTGTATTACAAACCCAATCTTATAAGAGTATAAAAGAATTTAATATTTCATTTCTTTTCCAAAAACAATTTGAAGATTGATTTCACTCATACGTTGAAATATTTATAAGTGAAATCAAACGGTAATTAAATGACTGGATTTTTTCAAAATTCATTTCCAATTTTTCATTATAAAAACACTGAATTTAGGATCGATATTTTAACAAATTTTGACAAATTTAAAGCATTCAAAAAACTTGTCTTCTTCCAGTATCTTGAAATGTTAGTAGAAATGGTCAACAAACCATCATCTAATTCAACTTTCTCCTTAAAAAACAATCATTTTAAAATTATGGTCCATTAAATCCCTAAAAAATTGTGAAAAAATAATGGTTTGGTTTATAAAAAAACTAAAACTAGAGAATCATTTTAATGTAGAAGCATTGAAGATATTCGCCTTGATTCTGGTCTGGATACTCAAGAAGTCATTGGAGAAAATTAAACTGCTAAATATTTGGTCATTGTTCAAGATTGAAATTGACGTCCATTTTCTTTGAATGTCTGATGGCAATTGAACAGACACGATTAGAAAAAAAATTATTTGTTTATTAATTAGTTGAAGAAAACAGACGTCAATTTCAAAGCTATGAGAAAACAACGGTTTTAAACGTGTAATTGAAATTTGATTTTTTGCTTTTTACTTTTTTTGCCGTCTGATAAAGAAACAGATGTCAATTTCAAAGCTATAAGAAAACAAGAGATTTTAGCAGATTTAATCATAACGTGATTAGTATTTATTTTACATATATATATATATATATATATATGTATATATATATATATATATATATATATGAAATTCCATCTAAGAGAAGGCTACTCTGACAAAAATGCCGACAGCCTTAGCCGTCTCGGCTCGCTGAGCTACTGAGGAAGGGCATCAAGCCTGAAGAGTGAACTCGGTGTGCACAGGTTGCTCTCCACACTTGAACAACCCGCACAAAACAGGAAGAGTGCAAAATAACAACAACAACCAAATTAACCTATCTTTCTGGTATATGTTCACATCTCTCTTCATCAAAGACGACTTTGCCATTTTCCTTCAAGAATCGGCCAACATCCTCTTCCCACTTCTTCATGTCGAAATCAGGGAAGAAAAATTCTATTTCTTTCTTCGCTGTTTCTTCTGAATCTGGATTTAGAAATTTGAAAAAGAAAACGTGTTCAATTCTTGCAAAAGTAATGAAACCAAGTTTAATACGGGGAAGTGGCTGTAGACAAGGAAAGAACAAAAGAAATTATCATTGTATCATACAAATACGATCATGGAAATTGCACCGTCATTGTCGAAAAGAAGATAAATATTTGTTTTAATTGTCGCAATTATTCACTCGAAGTGATTTGCTGAATGTTAAATATATTCAAAGTATCATGTAATTAAAATTTTGGCCCAATTTAAAAGATGAAGTGGAAATAAAAATAAGTTTAAAAATTGAAACAGCCGCTAATTGTTATCATTTTGAGACAGGGTCCTCTAGATAACAATAACCGGGCGATAACATTAGGAAAAAGATACGAAAAAATGGAACACTTCCATTGTTCTAAATTCATTGTTATAAACAACATTACATTACAAAAAGGGTACGAAATTTGTTTTTTTAAAGGTTTGATTAATTTTCAATGAAGTGTTTTGTACTGACTGTTTTGATAACAATAACTGTTTGATAATATTAACAGTGATTATAATAAATGGTTTCGTCAATATCAAGCATTCTCAATGAAAAAAAAAAAGGCTAACCTCTGTTACATGTTAGTAAACTCAAGAAATGAGTGGCACCCACTCCCACTTGGTGAATTACAAAACATGTATTTCTTCAAAAATTGTTACAATTATGGATCCATTTCAGTTATTATATCATTTCATCATGCAAGCACGTGTAGGTCATCCTGAAGCTTCAAACATGTGCAGAAAACATTCTATCATGACATTTACTTGGCTCAGCCAAGATAAGGCATTACACAATGGAAAGCAAAGTTTCCTTTGGAGAATGTTCAGTCAAGATACCAGGATGAGAGGATTTATTTGAGTAAAGGCATGGGATGATATAGAGCAGATATGCTCAAAGGGGGCAAAACCGCCAACGGAGGGGGGGGGGGTATATTAAAAAAGGGGGGGGGGCTAATATAGAAAGAAAGGTTATGAAACCCTTCCCATTGTAAGGAAAACGTTGCAGGAATAAACCAAGTAAGGCTCATGGGGAATATTTACGAATAGGTCTTAGACAAGTTATGCTGCTATTATTTTGAAAGGATGGAAGGTACCGTATCTGAACCCCCCCCCCTCCACACCTTTCAGCAGAGTATAGAGAGAGAAGAAAATGCATTTCCCTGAATCCTACTGATTTATCATTTTTTTTTTCTTTCTCTCAAACTCCTCTACAAATTCTGGCCAATATGGGGCTGGACAACAAAGTTCACTTTCAGGGCCATTTTTTGAGGAAAAAAGGGATTTCTTATATGCCATCAGATTTGGTGAGTATTGAATTCTCCATCCTGATTTCCAATCCAATGCTACAGCAGCAAATCGACCTGACAAGTACTTAATTCCCAATAATTTGTGTGTCATTTGAGTTCCTGATTCCAATTCATTGGTGTCTCATTTGAATTCCTGATTCCCATTCATTGGTGTCTCATTTGAATTCCAGATTCCCATTCATTGGTGTCTCATTTGAATTCCAGATTCCCATGTTTGAAATGAAGAGGAATAGAAGTGCCTGATTAAGAGAGCCCCAATGGATTAAACAATAAAGCAAATCAAGTTTTTTTCAATCAAAACAACAAATCCTTTACATCAGTTGAAAGAACTATTAAAAATCAATTCAGTTGATGATAATTGAGAATAATTCACAAACCTGAACCATGTGCACAATTTCTTGTATCTGTTAGACCAAATCGACCACGAATTGAATCTGGTTCTTCAAAGATAGTCCTAGAATGACAAATATACAAATAAATATAAACTTAGATATGACTAGTTCTAATTTGGCATAACATATACATTTTGATATTAGATACCCCAAAAAAAGTTTGTACGTGTCTTTTCTGTTTACTTTACTTACTGGTTTTGTTCCCCTAATTTGTATCCTTTTTCTGATGAGGTATAAGTTCAAAAGGTATAGTTTTCACCACTTGTACTGATCCTTAATGCAAACATCTGATACATTTGAAGGAGGTTGATAAATGGACCCACAATTCAAATTCAAGTTGCCATTTGCATTTAACATCAAATGTTTCCCTAAAATTGGGCCAAATTTGGATGAAGCCTAAATTTAAACGAAACACATTTCCTTGAAAAGTGGACAGGTTATTCTATCATCAGAAATTACTTAGCTCTACATAAACTTACTTCTGTAGGAGATATATATGTTACAGTGAGATAGTAAAACTCGCGATTTTGTAAAATTCCTAAGGATTTTATGAAATTTCAGAAAATCCCTAATTTCATAGTCACTGTAGTAATGGCTACCAAGCTTGTGATGCTGACTATTACTTGTCATGAATTTGATCCTCACTGGGTGCCTTGTGGCAAACTAAGCTGTATATACACTGTAAATACTAAAGTAGAATATACTTGATATCAATTAGTAGAGGATCAAACCCACAGTAGTTGGTCATGACACTAATTGTGATACTAGGGATTTTATGAAATCAATAGTTTCACAATCTTACCATTATATATACATATCATATATTATGGATAAATACATGTTTGTGCATGATTGTAAATGCAACAATATGATTACATTGTGCATTGTCTGTGTCAACTCTGATTTAAAAAAAGAAAAAAAAATAGACTATAGACCCGTCATAACATGGCTCGATATAATGCAGGATTGTTTTCAATGCGGTTTGAGCATGGACCCTAATTTTCAAAAGGCTAAACTTGGCCTCCAAAATAATAACTAAATACGAAAATAAAAAAAAACCCTAGTGTTATGTACTGAGCCAATGAATATTGAATTAGGCAGTCGGTAGCATAGGTGTCGTCATATCAAAAATATTTTTCCCACTAGTTTGACAGCCAAAAAGCATTTTTAAAAAAATATTCCCCGATATACACTAAAATAATACTAAACACTGAATCAGGTAACACCGACTGTAATGAATTGGACAAAAACATTTCAGTAGTCAATTAGAAAAACTCATAAAACACTTTTTCCCTTTCAACTGTCGCTAAATATATTACTAATGCTATAATCTCTTTTTGCAATAATTTTTTCTCGCCCTCTTTTTTGTCAACACTCACTACATGATACATGTATCCAAGTTTTATCAAACTGTAACCTTATGGTGAGGTGTCATGATTTTTTAAAAATTTCAATATTTATTTCTATCTTCATGACAGACTAGCTTCATCCTACCTCCCCTCCTCCACTGTTTTGTCTTAATTCATGCATGGATTACGAAGGTTGAAGAAGTTAGGGGAGGGGGCTCTGAACTACCTCCATTCCCTCCCTGGTTCTGCTAGAGTATGTTACGTATTCACAGTAAATAATACTGTAGCAACAGATAATCTAGTGTAACCTCATACCTATTTTCATTCAGCGTCAGGAAATGACGCCCGGCATTTTTCATGTCGCGAAGAGGAAAACTTCGATCAAGGTTCGTAAAAAAAGGAAAATTTGTTACAATACAGATTCACTTATGATGCCGTGGAAAATAATGGACCCCAACTTCTGTGGACCTACAGTGAATCATAAGGATGAATAAGATGTTTGAGACATTAAAAAGAAAGGGTGTAACCATATTCTTATGAATAAAACCAAACAGTAAGAGATCACTAAGTATCAAATGTCTGACTGTCTTTTTTTACAATGGAAACAGCCAGCAGAGTGAAAATGAGATTTCATCCATTGGAGAATTCAAATTTCCTTCTAGTGGTTTCTTTATTTAACTCTTAAATTCATACCAGGAAATTTAAATGGTAATATCAAGGAGAATAATTACTGGTCAAAGTTAGTTCCCTTTCAGCTTTAGGTCAATAATTTTTGTTTCTATGTGTCATAATGATTCTAACAAACTTTATTTTCCGTAACAGGAGAGTTCCACTGTGAATTAGAAGTGGTATCAAACAGTTTATGACATTAGGAGATTTTAAAAAGTCTGTTTTTGATTCATCTTGTCTCATCATACTCCTGTAACTTGAGGTCAAACCTGGTTTTCACATGTAAACAGAAAACTTTGGTTCTCCTTGATGTGTTGCACTGAGATGGATCAGTTGACAAAGCTGTTGAACAATTGATACACAAGTCAGAATAGAGTTCATTCTTTTTTGAGCCTGAAATCTGATTCATTGCTTCTGATTTTGTTTCCTTATGTTCAAAGATCCATCAATAGATGATTGTTTACCCAGGATTTGTGTGACACTAGGGGGCCAGGAGTCCCCCGTGTCCTGAAAATTACTATGGCTGTTACCAAAAATTACTATGGTTATTACCAGTAATTACTATTGTTATTACAAAAGGAGTTATCTGTGTTAAAAGGGATAATGTGTTTTTTGAGATATTATGGAAAGTTGGGTCACCTGTGCTTTCTCAATCTAGTGTCATCTGTCAAATCCTGGGTTTCAAAAACAAGGCCAGATAAGGGCCAGTGTCTGGGGTCTAGAGAGAGAGAGAGTAAAGCTTATGAAAGAAAGGTTGTTTGCGGAGCCCTTGAGAGAGGGGGGAGACTAATTTATGATCTTGAACAGACCTGCGTCGTGAGATGAATGAGGGTCAATGTTTTGGGTTTTTCCGGAGAGGTCGAGATAACAGGAAAAAGAAAGAAAGGAAGTCAATTACAAGAGATACAGTGTTGATACCAAGGGCTTAAATAAGAGGAATCTTCGTAACAAGTAGTCAGAGTAAAATTTGGGTTTGGAGAAGAGACTCGTTGCCAGGCTCTCTCTCGTGTCAGCCGTTCGCCCTTAGTAACCGTCAACCGCTGCAGTCAGAGTAAAATTTGGGTTTGGAGAAGAGAATCGTTGCCAGCTCTCTCGTGTTAGATGCCGCCCTTAGTAACCGTCAACCGCTGCTACCATTCAGTAGACTACCGTTCGTGACATGAGAGACCAGTCGTCATTTTGACTTAGATGATAATCGGCCTCCTCTCTTTTCAACTGCGAATAGGCATTTCCCGTCTCCAGAGATATTGATAATCAATATTCTATATAAAACATATAAACGAAATTCCGTCTTGTTGCCTTCTTTTACTAACCCAGAACCACGGCTGGTTTAGTATAGTTTGTGGGGACAGCATCACCAACGGGAAAACCCCACATTTGTAACTTATACTACAGCACTTGACCAGTGGTTCTTAACTGGGAAGGGGGTGGGGGGTCATGTGTATTTCCAAGAGGGGGCACGAGCCAACAGTTAAAATAAGAATTTCTCTAATTAATTCTCTTAAAAAGTCTTTGCATAATATCAAGATGAACTTGGAATATCAAGAAAAATTTTTTCACAAACACGCAGCACCCATTTCAAACCAATCCTTCAGTTCAATATTTGAGGGGGGGGTCTAGAGGCAAGTTCCACATATGGGGGACAGGGATGAAAAAGTTAGGAACCCCTTGACAAAAGCATTTCTGTCATGCAAGAAAAATATGATTGATTCAAGGTAAGTGTGAAACTCTTTGCGTAAGAGTGGAACTCTTTGGGCACTGAATAAGCGTGAAACCCTTTGGACACTAAGTGAGAATGAAACTCTTTGGACATAAATAATGGTTGATTATAAAGGATAAAACAATACTTGACTAACCTTAACACTCGTGTAGGGCCTAGAAGTTTCCTCCATGTATTGATCGCATCATCACGAGCTAGAACATGGACACCAATTGGACCACTGAAAACAGAATGCGTAAAAGTCAATTTGGTCAAATTAATGTGAACTGATTTTTTTCTCTTAATCATATTTTGAATGAACTGGTCAAGCTCACTTGATTCCCGGATAGTTTCTCATCCAATTTAATTCCGAAAGAAAAACAAAATACAACATATTTTTTCCAAATGGTCTATCTGCCAGCTTGAGGCACACAGTTTATAAGGGTATTCGGGAGACCACAGTTCACTACAATTCATCTAAGCTCCATAACTTTCCATATCAAGATTCAGTAGCATTTTGCAATTCGTAATACCAGCAGATGAGATGCAGTGTCATATTTGAATAATCTCTTTATCTATTTAAATCTGGGTTTTATATACTGACAAACACGGTACATTACATTTTTGACACAAAGTTTTCTTACTATTCCATGGTTCTTTTGAACTAGCATCCACATTTTTATTGTTTTTAGCCATGTTTCAGCGGGTATATTCTCTAGCTTTCCTCAGGTAATCTTTGAGAAGTTTTGAATGGAATCTTTTTTTTTCTTGTCCAGAATAGAATATGTTTGAAAGTTTGGAGGGTACACCAGCAATAACATTTTGGTAGAAACAACAAATATTGGGATGCTGGTTCAATTCTCAGTAGGTGTTTATCAAATCAAAAACTTACACACACACCAGTGAGATTTAGAAAAATAATGGTAGAAGCTTTGGTAGCATCAAAGTTGGGTTTTCAGAAATCAAAAAAATGTTATGAGTGAGATTTTATTTTATCAGTTTCAATAAGAAAAAAGATGGGTAGGATCACTTTCTCATTTGTTTTCTTACATACCCAATATACAGGTTGAGTAACTCTAATGTGAAACTCTATAAAACCAACATAAACTTCCACACCTGACTACACTGATTCAAAGATAAGAGACAAAGATGATTCCTAGGGCATTTGACTCATTCTGACTACAGTAAAATCTTGTTTATCACTATGCAATTATAGTTTAACATTTCTAAAAACATAGAACAAATTTGAATCAAAACAAATTATTATCATTGCCAAACCAACATGTGTTAATCATTGTATTTTTTTGCTTTTTCTCTCATCTGTACAAAGACATTAATGAAAATGTCAAAAAAGGTTGCAGACACCTTTACAAGTAACAGTGACAAGAAAAAGAGAAAGTGTATATTTCATAATGCAAATATTTCCAAATCCCAAACCTGAAGCATTACCGGTCCTAGGCATTTCGTATAAGGGATACTCAACCTGTACCTGTCTTTGATCTAATTCTCAAAAGTTATCAATGGCATTTTATGAATGTATCATGACAGAAAGGTAACTCCAACTTTTGTTCAGACAATCAAATCTCTTCTTCCCCTTCACACTGTTATCAATACACTATTTCACCTGATCCACTCTTCAGCCCTTGTCAGGTGTATAATCCAAAACAAGGGGCAAATATTTTTTTCTCCAGGCAAGGAAAAATCGTGGTCATTAACATACAAACAGAACCAATTCATTTTAGCAACGTTAGATACACAGATATAACCATACAACCAACCAAGCCCTTGGGGGATTCCAACCTATACTCAGGTTTGTTCCCAAATACTTGTTTTACTAAGCAGAGAAAACCTCAATGTGTTGGAATCTGTACAAGCCTGAGTTATGCACTTGATTCGATTGTCTGAACAAAAGTTGGAATGTTAATGACTCTCTTCAAAGTTATAGACAATAGGGTGATTGTTTATGTACTTTCTAGCCAGATATGAACATAAAATTTGCTCCCTAACTCTCTAAGAAAAAACACCCTATGTAGTATTATAAAATGTGAAATTTATGTTATATTAAAAAGCACTGATTCAAGAACATTTTACAAAAGGAATTGCTACAATTTTCAAGATAGGAGTTGACAGTGAAAAAAAAAAGGTTTTGTAAAAATTACAATTGTTTTGGGTAGTTTCATTTTATGAGCTCAGGATTACTCTTATGTACGTTGGAATTTTTTTTTTTTGTAAATTCATCCTGAGTCATAGAAATTGATTAGAAAAATACTATTTCCTATACGTAAATTCACAACATTTTTCTATTTTATTTCTATCATTATTCGGACTATCCTCATCTTGGTTGTTTTTCATACATTTCGGCCGTTGTACTCTACGGCCTTCATCAGATATCATCTGGTAGGTGTGGGGGAAGTAACGAAGCGAACCCTTTATTTAACCGATGGGGGTATATAGACCGCATTCCCCTCTTAGCAGTAGTATTTTCGAATTATTATTGTCTCACACTGGGGTTGAACCTAGAACCATTAGATTACTTGCAGTAATTCAGTCTGATTCTCTAACCACAACGCTATGTGTCCATGAGGATAGTCCAAATAATAATAGAAATAATAATAATACCTCATCTCAAAAATTCAGTGAATCACAACACTTTCTCTTTTTTTTACTGCAAATAGTTTGACCTGCTCCATGACTCCACAACGTAAATGTTGCTATAACTGGGCTAAGGTTTCATATTTTTATGTAAGGATTATAATTGTAGGAATTACTACTTAGTTTCTTTTCTTTGTTAAAATCAATGACAGATCAGATTAAAATATTTAATATATCAACTCTTTTTCGACAATTTGAACTCTTCTTCTCATCTTTCAATGAGGTCACAACATTTCATCCGATTCATTTCGACATCCTCTACAGACATGAAACGTAATATCTGTTTTGAAATAGAATAGTTACAAGCATCGCAGCTTACGTTTAAATTTTCTGTTAAATACCGTTTTTTCTTTTTTTTCACTATGAGTCACCAAAAGAAGAGACCAATAGGAGAGACTCTTATATTTTACATCAGAAACATTGTGATTACATCAAAGATGAGAAGAAAAGTTCAAATCGTCTGAAAAAAGGACAGTATATTAATGACTCTTCTCAAAGTTATAAGCAATACAAAGATTTTAATGTCTTCTGAAACAATAACTGAGAATAAGACATTAGCATTCTGACAAACAACTTTGTTTTATGTGTTCACCTTCTAATATACTCAGGCAATCTATATGAAAAAACGAGATTTGTTTTTGTAATACAAGATTTTTGTTGACAATCAACCGGTTTTAAATTGACCAAGTAACCTAGATCTAAAAGATAATATGGTCAGACTTTCAAGAAAGAATCAAAATAAAAAGTTATTGGGTTCAAAGAATTAAAAAAATATTCATGAAATATTTATATTTTCATCAACAGAACAAATTATTCATTTGCTTTTATGGTAGGACCTTATGGTCAAAATTGCTGCTGCTGTTGCATTATCATCATCATCATCATAACAATAATAATGATAATAATAATGATATAAGGACTGCAACACTAAATCTGAGTGGCCTAACAGTGGAAAGGAAATGAAAGCGGACATGTGAACCATAGCACTGGCATGATAGGCGAGGGAGAAAACAGTTTGCTGAAGGCCTTCAGCAACGACCACCGGGCAACTAGTGTGAAACTGCAAACCACAGTATTACTGTGGTCTATGAGAATGAGGAGAGGAGGGCTGGAGACTTGCTGTCACTCAACCTCCAGCAGTAACCACCAGGCAACTGGTGTGAGATTGCAAAAAAAAAAAAAAAAAAAAAAAAAAAAAAAATAATAATAATAATAATAATAATAATAATAATAATAATAATAATGAAGATGATGATGATGATGATGATGTTATAGGCATTACTTGATAAAGTATAGTTCACAACATAAGGTAAGTGTATCATAGTCCTATTAGACTTATCGCCCGATCACCAAGAAAAATATGAATAAAAACAGAATTTCACCAGAAGACTTCATAAAACTGAAATATCAAATTTCCTCTATTTACAATTGATCACCATACAATTATACGGTGTCTCAGACACAATTTCTTCGATTTTATGATGAAAATATCTCTGTTCCCAGGCAAACTTGTTTTGGCATTCATAATTGATTTTCGCTTATCCACAATTCAATTATAGAGCGGTTGTCTTTCTTGGACCTGCATTTCAAGGTCATTGGGTCATGTGTCAAGCTTTGAGAGTCATACAGCAAGAGAGAATTCTTGGAAACTCAATTTGAAAAATACTATTTCTCAGTATAATCATTTTTCTTGGAAGATTCAAAATTAATTTTTCTCCCTTTTTAATTAAAAAAAGAATAAAACTCATGAATCAATTGTCAAACATCAAGATTGATTTTTGAAAGTAAACAATTTTCGATGTATGTAACTATTAGTATAATCAATGTAGATAATTGCTTTTCTCTCTCTGCAACAAACATTGCAAGGTTCATGAGAGCCAAATTCACTTTCTTTCAGACCAAAATTGAAAAAAAGTTGAAACCCTCCATAGTGAGAGAGAGAGAGAGAGAGAGAGAGAGAGAGAGAGAGAGAGAGAGAGAGAGAGATATTTACAATATTCATATTTCAAAAAAATTCTCATGTCAACTTTGTGATATCATAAGAGAACTCATTCTGATCACAATTTTTTTTGTAAGTTATTTTTCAAGTTGGACTCATTTTCTGATCAAATAATTTTTTCAAGTAAGGTTTTTTTTATCTTGATCACACTTTTTGTTGAAAGTTGGGGTCAAAAGTGAGGGGAAACATTTTTCTCCTTTTAGAGGTCAAAAGTGTGGGGAATATTATAAAGTAAATGCATTGCTAATGATTTTACGATAAAAAAAGCACTGAAAATCAGGAAGGAAGGTATTATCAGAGGTCAGGAATTAACGCATGTGTTACTTTTTGAATATAAAATGCATAACAAATAATTTTACCATAGAAATGCATTGTATTTTTGATGAAATATTGAAATTTTAATGAAATTCTGTAATTTTATAAATAGTATCAGAAACAAATGTCAAAAATTATGTAAACAAAGTCACAGGTTTTGAACAGAGCCAGTTCTTGTTTTGAAAATAACTTTCTTATTCGCTTTTCTTTAAAGGAAGCTGAAGTTGCAAGCTATCCATGTCATTTTCTGACAAATGAGATATTGTCAATACCTACACTAAGTCACATATAAATAGGATATTTGACATTCAGAAGACTCAGTTATCACAGAACTTCAAAATCACAAATTTCCTATCACTATAAACATTGAAGGGTGAATCACAAGATATTACAATTGATCACAAAAAAGCTACAACCATATCAATAGCTGATACTCCATGTTGGGAAATCAGAAAGGATAATGATCTTTTATTCAGTATCTGAATGGAACAATTTATTTGTATAATAGCCATATTCTGTCAGTAACACTTGTCATTTACCCCTGACCACTGACGATCCAATTTTTCCAGATTTTCAATGAACAGCATACAGTCCAAGAGCTGAAACTTGCCACAAAAAATTCTAGATCAAAAATTGCAAATTCATGTGTTTAATCAACATTTCCCCCTGGTGCTACAAATATTGTTTGTTAATGTAGAAAATGAAAAAAATCAAAATGGGAGCGGGGGGTGGGGGTGATAAGATAAGATGGACGCCTTGCCAAGTGTATCAGCCTCAAGGGCATTCAGTGCTAGAATCCGTGTTTCATTTTTTGCAATTGTCAGAATTTTCTGTATACCTCTGCCGAAAAAGTTGAAATGGTGATGATTTTCCAGCAACTGGTACCTCTTGATCCGGACAAAATTACGAGTTGACACTTAAATTTTTTTCGGTGCTTTTACAAAGGTCAAAGCATTTGAAATAATTTTGCCTCAATGATATGTTCCAGAAGATGACTAAGAATAATGATATTCAAAGCTGTAGTCCAGCATCTACAAATCCTTTAACTTTGGATGACCAAGATGTTACCCTTTGAACACCCTGAGAGTCTGATGCAACCATCATTTGTGAAACAACAAATAATCCAGATTGTCCTCTTCAAGACTTTTCAGATAAGTAAAGTGCAAGAAAAATCATACAATGTGTCACATTAAGAGTGGTAGTGCTTCAAAAGTCTTTCTAAGTATAGAACTGTATTTATTCAAATAATATAGATCTATTTTATTTAATATGTATCTATTTTATCAATATTAATGAACTGTTTTATTTATAATAATATATTGCACTTAGTCATTCAATTCATGTTTAATAATCGTTTGATTCAAGTTTCTAACAGTCCTTATACTTTGAAGATACCAGATGTTCATAATTAGAGGATCAGACGTGTATTATTGAATCATTGTTAAGTGAGATCAATTGGTAGAACAAAATTGATAATCTGGGAAAGTTCTGAAACCAAGGATGTCAGAAAATCATTGGTGTGTCTCTATCAACTGAAGGCAACTAAATACACAATCAAAATTGGGAAATAATTGAAATATTCAAGTTTGTTATTGTGTCTTTCACAAAAAAACGTACAGAAGTTATCTTACCTGGACATAAATGTAACAAGTCTGTTGTAGAAAAATTTACCTGAAATTGAAATAAGAAATACAGTTTTTCTATTTTAAAGATTAAGTTGATATTTTAACTTATGGATATTAACTGAGAAGAATGCATTAGTAGTAATATTTAAGTGTCAATATTGTAGCTACTCTTAATTGACTGATATTTACCAAGTTCAACTTAGTAAGGCAATACCTATGTTACTCATAACTTTTCAGAGCCAACAAGCACTTCCAAATAATTTGCCGCCTTTGAAGATGTTATTACCAAATCCCAGAAATAAGTAAGATTCTTTTCCCTATCTCTCTTGTAAATACTTATCCTGTTTTACTCCAACTGTCATTTGCAGACTTTCTCTGCAGGTAACTGGTTGGCCTGGATGAACCACTAACTTAGAGAAGCCAGTTTGTTTATTTTTTGTTCTCTCTCTTTAAATACATTGTGATTTTTCTTCTTTACTCTTGGTCACCCTGAGCAAAGCCTTTCGGCCACTGATTACATCAAAAGGTTAGTAAAAAGGGAGTTATTCCTGTAACAAAATTTAAGAACAATGAGAACATGTCAAAATAACTGGTGATAAAATTGTATAAGTTAGAAACACTAAAACGTAACGTTTGAAACGATGACCAAAAAGCCGTAAGAGAGTTAAAATAATTTACAAGCAATATAAGATAAGTTATTAAAATGGATTATTGGTGTTTCATAAAAGTTGGAAACACTAATCGGCAATCGTTATCTTTCCTGTTTTAAAATGGCAACCATTAGGGTTAGAATTTTTAGGGTTAAAGTTTCGCTTTAATATGGTTAGGTTCTTTGACTTGGAATTTGTCATCAGCATCTGTTATTCTACATTCAGTAGCACCTACAAACAAACCAACAAATAAACCTTCTCGGTTATGGACATGAATGAAAGTACGAAACATTCTTCTCCAACAGACAAACATTTGGAAGATATTTTGAAAATATCAACTTCCCATATATCACCAGGATATGACAAAATCGTAGCAGAAAAGTGATGCAACATTTCTCATTGAATTTGAACGTGACTCAGTTTTCTTTTTGTAAAAGTCAAGGTAAATAAATGATAGCTTTCGGTTCATAACATTTGTTTTTTTTCGCTTTTTCTACTAATCTACTTATTTTTCTATCACTATAAACTTATGTTACAGGACTAACACTTTTCATGAAGTAGTTATGAACAAAAAATTCTACTCAAAAATCGACAACTGAAAGGAAAAATTATGCAGAAGATAATTTTTGTTTTGTGAGAAGATTTTTTGAGTAAACTATAGAACTGGGATTTTTTGAAAATTGACAGTATGAAAAGTTGTTTATCAGTAAACAATTCATAATCATAATATTTTGTTATCTTTTGATGGAAAATATGCCAATTTTGAAAATTCACCAGAAATCAACTAATTATTGGATTTTAAAGAACAATTCACTCAAGGACAAAACTTATTTATGAAGTTCCCATTGCAAATCTCAGAGAACTTTTAAAATGATTACACCCCTTTATTAATTTAGAGATTTACTTTATTAAATACAATCATGTTTTCACTGAGTTCTATACATTTTAAGGATTGAATCCTGGATAACTCATTTTTTCAAAATGGTACGTATGCCTTTCTTTAGAATTTTTTTTACAAAATCAGTAAATCAACTGAGATATTGTTTTTCTCAGCAACTTTTTAGTTTTAATTGATTTTATGAGAAGAAAAAAATTCACTACATTTTCAAAAGATTTTTCATCCAATATTTTAATTCCTTTGATCTATTTAAAAACTTTTTCTCTAATTCCTTCTTTTCTCTTTGTCAACTGAAATTATGTTATGATAATATAACAATGCTGAATAACTGAATATATTGATATGAAAATATTTGTACCAGGGTATCAATATATTTTGATATTTGATATATATATTTTCTGTTGTCAATTGAAAGCCATGTACAGAAGCCTGCAAGCATTGTAGCTCTTCCTTTAGCGTAATCAATATGGTTGTTATTCCCTAATATTCATCTTTATTTGATAATTATTATATTTTAGGTAGATTTTAACTATGGAGTTTAAAGTTTTTTTTCATTTCCAATTGGCTGTCATCAAGTCTGGCATACTGATGGATTTATTGCTGATTGAAGTAAACATTGACATAGTAACAATCCAATTCTACATCATAATCATTAAATTAGACAAAAGATTAGGATGATTTATCATTAGCGAAAACAAGAAGAAACTTAGCACCTATCCCATCCATCTTCTTTGTTAACATCTTTAAACCTTTCTTGAAATATGTCCTGATTTGTAAGATCTAATGTTGTCAATCAGGGATTTCTCACAAAATTGAATTTTATATATTTTCTTTTTTGCAAACTGAAGATACTTCACAAGAGATTTTTATCAGCAATTGAAACCACTAATCAAATTTTTGAGAGGTACCACTGTATATCATACCCCCCACCTCTGATGCCAAAGATACTATCCACCCTAACAAAATGTCTGGAAAAATTTGCCCAACATCCTACAGGCCAAAGGTTACTTAGTTCATAAGCCTATCCTGACCCCAGAGGAAGGTAATCTATGAGGGACAGTCATTTGAACTCTAGTACATGACCTCTGAATGGAGTGTATAAATTCTGCTTAGGATTACACTTTTAAAAAAACTAGAGAATCTCAAATGAAAAAAAAAATATATGTAAATACAAAAATTTATTCTGTTATTGGTATACTACTGTAGACAAGCCAACAGACTAGTAGTAATTTAGTTGTATATCATATATATATATATATATATATATATATGTATATCTTACTGGTATTTTCACTCTCCTAAAGTGTCCTTAACTTTACAGGAACATTATTAAGTGACAAGAGAAGTAAAAGTGTCATATGTTAAATGGTTTTACTGGTAAATCTTAGGACAATCTGACAATAACACAAAACTATCAAAATCAAACCCTTCAGCAATGCTAGATAAAGGTGACAATTGGTTTCCACTGATTTCAACATAAAAGTTGATATCAAAGGAAAATTAAGATGAGAAACAGGAAAATTTTCATGTTTATTATTTTTTTTCCCAAGTTTGTAAGTCATAATTGAGGCATATCGTTGGAGTTAGATTGTCCTCAACACCAGGAAATATGGTATTCTTTCACTGTCTCAACAAGTATGCATCAAAATAAATTCCTTTAGTGTCTCTGTAACTGTGTGTCAAAATAAATCATTCAAGAGTCTCGGTAACTGTGTCAAAACAAATTATTTTAGTGTCTCTGTGACAGTGAGTCAGAACAATTTTTCTCACTTCTGGTACATTGAACAAGTTTTTTAAATGCTTTCCTTCCTCATTATGTCTTTAGTTTTTGAAACCCTCCCCCCCAGCATGACAGTTTCTATTGAGTGACTAACCAGACCCATTTTCCTAAGTACTTATTTCAAGGTATCACTCTTCTAATCAATGATTGTGAAAATGAAAGAGAAGACATTACAAGGTTTCTATTAATACTTACTAGTGTATATCAGGTTGTTACTTTTTAAAATATCATATTAATTTTTCAGCCCTTTTGCTCTATTGGTACGGCTTGTACGCATGATAGACACATAGCCAGCCAATCAGTCAGTCAGGGAGACCAACTTAAAAACAGAAGTAACAAGCAAATATATAAATAAAAATTATCTAATAATAATTCAAGAAACTTTTTGAACATTTTTAAAATAAGTTTCTTGAAATGATTTTCTTTCTTTCTTACTTTTGCATAGTTTTCATCACAAGTTCCAAATGATTCTTTTCTATTACACTGAACTAAAAACTATGAGATATAAAATAAGCAGATGGAAACAGTTATTATTGGGAAGGGTGTAAAACTTGAAACTTCTTCAAAATCAAATACACAATAAGAGAAACCAGACCTTTAAATATACGTACATGATCATTTCCATTTTTTTGTATTATGAATAATTAATTGGAGACCATCATCAAAAACTGTCAACATAGGTTTCTTTACTTTTCAAACTGGGCTGGCTGACTATGTATGTAACATATGACTGGCCACACCGATAGAGCTAGAGGGCTGAAAAGTTTTACATTTACTCATCATCATGTCTAGTAGAAATGGATTTTTGTTTTTTCTCACCCCCCTCCCAAATAGGTTCTTGGGGAGGGGGGGCTCATTTTGCAATGTGTGTTCATTCAAAATTGATCCCTTAGTTTGTGTCTGGTAGCAGATATGCTTTTTTTCTGGAAATTCAGGCCTTTTTAGTGATCACTGTCCAACAGAAGGCGAGAAAAGTAATTTTTTCATTGATCACCCCTTTATCATGTATTTCTCAATAGTGATAGATATTGAAAGTTACATACGGAGAAACCAAGAAACGAAGAGAAAGAGGTCATACTGTTCATTACATAGATAGATTTTTTTTATTTTGAGTCCAAGGTTACCATGAAAGGTCCCCCCCCTTCCCTCATGAAAACAAGCCTCTGAATGTATTGAGTGGAATTTTCCAAAGTTTTTTCCTAAATTAATGAAATGAAATGCAGAAAAAGGAAATTCAAAGCTTGATTCAAAAATACTAAATTGTAAAAACCAAACATGCGTCATGCGTCAACAGAGAAAAAAAATGATCTTCTGGAAACAATGCGCACAATGGAAGGTCAGAGGTGAAAAACTGGCTTGCAGAGCAACTTTTAATATCGCTTACATGTGCAATCATGGATTATTTAGGGAGGTCCTTGGGCATGGACGTCTGCTGCCACTCTTCCAGGAAGAGACAAAAGAGACATATTTCCAGCGGGTGGCGTGGGTGGGGGTGGGGGGCAAAAGGATAAATTCAAACCCCCCTCAACCTAGATGAGAAAGCCCGATCTAGGGAGGATAGAGGGCGGTAACTTCTCCCCACTTCAAGTGGAAGCCTAAGTCTTTATTTACAACATGTTAGAAAAAAAAATCGAAGAACTCATTAGCTAAGGCACATTTCCAGCGGGTGGCGTGGGGGGGGGGGGGGGCAAAAGGATAAATTCAAACCCCCCTCAACCTAGATGAGAAAGCCCGATCTAGGGAGGATAGAGGGCGGTAACTTCCCCCCACTTCAATTGGACGCCTAAGTCTTTGTTTACAACATGTTAGAAAAAAAATCAAAGAACTCATTAGCTAAGGATAAATTTTCATCAAACAAAATAACTGATCATCTATTGGCTCTGAAGAACTGATTTTTTTTTTTTTTACACAAAAACATATCCTCAATTATTGCTACTTTGATTCCATTAATTCTTTCACTGGGCTCATATTTGGTGTGTAACTATTTTCATTTCTTCAAACTCTTAGAATTATTCTTATTTTCCAAATGAAAACTTCTAAAGTAGTTATTAGATAAAATCACTAACTTATTGACTTTAAGCTGAATCATACCAAAGATTTTAAAAATGGTACTCAATGCCTCTCTATAATGTGTAAGATTGAGGGTAAGTGATTGGCAAATCAGAGATAGGAGTCATGCCCAATCCTACCAGAAAGGACAATGGTGAAAAGAAAGAGGAGCCTTTGGGCCACCTCTAACTACAGTCGACCAACCAACCATGTCTAATCGTCTTGTATTTTTTTATACTTGCAGTTCTCACGGAATTGTACACACAATCAAGTAGAATGTGGTTATCCGTCTGGGTATAACAGAGGGGGATGAGTCAAGCTCTTTCAAAAAGAGGAAAGAAATTAAAAAGCTGTAAAAAAAAAAAAAAAAAAAAAGGAAAGCTGTCTCACATAGTAATAGCCACAGCTATCAGCCCCTCTCCCATCTGGTCTGTTTAGTAAATCCTTTCCACCCGGCAATTAGTCTCACCAGAAAAATATAACATTTGCTGTTTTTTGTTTTATTTTTTTTAATAACTGAAGAGTGTCTGTCATTCTAGACACAATTTGGATACAGCCCACGTCAGGTTTTTCAAATGCTTATTACTGCTATTTCTTCTATTGAGGTTTAAATATAATTTCAAGTCAATATTGATTTACACTTTCACTTCATTACTATTAATGGAATTTTGTTTGCTTGTTTTTTTAAACAAATATTTAGACTTTTTCGTTCTAGCAAAAACAAGAAAAAAAACTTGAGAAACAAAATATTTTTAATTTTTTCTTGAAAGTCTGTGAGAGTTGCTTCCCTTTATTGATGAAAAATAAAACTGCGAATAATCAAGTCCACAAAATTAGAAGTTTTACTGAATTAGAAGAATTGGCTGTTTATCTGTAAGCATTCAAATAAAACCAAAATACAGATAAGTGACGCTTGGATAATAGAATCATTCAAAAAATCAAAATTCCAACACACCATGCTAAAATTGTTAGCACTACTGTCGTAAATAGTCAAAATTAAAACTTTGAGAACATTAATTGTCATAGACATGTTCACTTTAAATCAAGTCAAATTAATTGAGCTTAAATGTGACTAGCCCATGAGAATATACCTCAGAAAAATCAACATAGAAATGAATGTCATATAATATTTTATCAGAATTACTAAGACCTAAAATCATGTTGATATATTGATATGTGTAATATGTTTAGGTTTTTTGAATAATAGAGTGAGTAATATTTTCGATGTTGTTCATTTCATTATGCTTTTTTATATTCAATACATTCACAGATAAACAACATCAGAATAATTTGGAGTGAAATAATCTCTATCATTGATCTCTTCATTTAAAATTTTTTTTTCAAATTTGTTATCTCTTTCTTCTTAAAGTAATAAAATTTGCCATAAGTTTCTGAAGCAATTTTTCTCATTTGAAATTGTTTTACCCCGGAGAACAGTTCTATATTATCTCTTTCTTCTTGTAGTAATAAAAATTTACCATAAGTGTTCGAAGCAATTTTTCTCACTTAAAATTATGTTTTACCCAGGAAAACAGTTCAATGCTTTAGATATTTCCAAAGAGTTCCCTGAATCTGAAAGCAAAAAAGGGATTTTTCTGGTCTAGCCAAAATTAGTGTCTGATAATTTTGAAAATGGAAGCCTAAAAAAAAAAAAAAAAAAAAAAAAAAAAAAAAGAGAGAAAGAAAATATCAAGTTGCATTTTTCCTGTATTGCAGTCAAGAAACCAACCAATCTCTGGTTCTAAATATTTTATATCAATCATCCTCAACACAAATGGCACAAAAATTTCTAACAATAAAATTAGATTTTATAAATGTGTTGGGCATTTTTCCATAACATACTGCTTGGTCAATGAAACAGTAGTAGTAGAGTAACATAACACTCCCACCTACCCCTTCTTTTCACAGAGTATCAGCAGCCTGCTATGAATGACATAATTTGTCAATGGAGTTGAGTTGTAGTACGTGAGAAAAAAAAACAACAGATAAATATAATCTTCCCAGTAAATGATCTCTTATTTCCAGATTAACTATTTGTAGGCACTATTTGGACCTTCTACAGGAACTAGCTGGAAACCTACTCAATAGAGTCGATTCTTCAGCAAGTTTTGACAATGAAGAATTATTCAACAATACAAGAAGTTATTTCTAACTACACCTTAGAAGAACTTTCATAAGATTGTATGGTTTGTTTTCTTCAACAATTGAAAAAGAGTTTCTCTTCTTTTTAGCTGAATATGATTCAACTCTTTCTTGTTTGCCTTGGTCCTTGGTCACATAAATCACAACAGCATTCTTCATCTACTGAGTTGGCTATCTATAGGGAAGCAATCTGCTAACCTTTTGCACCACCTACTATCCTTTTTTTCTTGCTAGGTGTCCAGCCCATCTCAATTTTTGTAGTTATCTTAGTTATTTCTATGGTATTTCATACTTTGGTCTGATTCCTGATCCATGTTGATCACTTTCAACATCTTGGTTTAATTCCTAACGTTGCTCTTTCCATTGCTCTTTGTTGTTCTGATATATAATTATAAACTTCATAGAAACAATCAAGCAAATGAAGAATTAGTCGCAGAAATATTTTTTTCATTTTAGTTTTAATTATATAAAGCATTGTCAACCATTATTATCAATTTTTGACTAGTTTTTTTTTTCCATCTTGATTTTTAGTTAATTTTGATTACAGTGACACCTGAGTAAAGTTGCAATAAAAATAAGTGGAAAATGAAGATGAAAGAAAATACTAGTCAAAAATTAATAATTTTAGTTGAATAAGAAATGTTTCTCAACCTACATAAGTCTATAGGCCTATATTTAATCCACCCTAAGAAAAATTGCCATTAAAAATATACTAATGGAAGGAAGCAGATCAAATTACATATGAACACTCTCAAGATGATAAGAAACACAAAGCTTTCTGGTTTTTTTTTCACAAATGAATTTGCATCACCATGCTAATATACTTTCATTTATACCATACTTCTAATCAGACCAAAATTGGTTGAAAAATCTGACTTGAGACATAAATGGATCAAACACTTTTACCAATTCCCTTTTTTAAATTTTTTCCATGGAACAGAGCCCAAAATCGTAAATACATCCAAAAGCATATCTAACCTTGATGGATTTGATAGAATTCTTCAGCTTCTGGCCGGCTTAGCTTGACCACTTTAGTTTGGGCGAATAGAAATCCATTGTTTATTACTAATCTCCGGATTTCCTGAAGAAGAAAAAAAAATTAAAAAAACATGGTTTACTTACTAAATATTCATATGCTGCATTCATTCTCAAGGGGACAAAAGCTAAGCTCGGGGAAGGGGGTGATAGATTGTCACATACAAATGGATTTTTCATTTAAAAAAGAAAAAAGGCTATCTCTAGTTTTATGTCAGGAAAATTAGGAAATAAGGGGAAGCTACTCCCACTTAGTGAATTACAAAATATGGGGCTTGGTTCACGATTCCAACTTACAGACTCCTAACCTCGATTATCCTGCATGCTGATTGGCTAACTTCTCACTTTACCAACTCTTCATTTGTTAGAAAGGAAGACAATTTGAGTAGCTGAACAGGCCTTTCTTTCACACTTTATCATTTACCAAAACACTGGTTATCCATTTTTTTTTCTTCTGAAATCATTGCAATGAAAGTATGTTTACAATTAATGAAAAAATATTTAAAATAAGTTTAAATATTTACAATATATATCGTGTACAAGATTCATGGAGAAAAAAAAAAGGATTTCATGTACAATTGTATGTGTCGGCACGATTTATGAAGAAAAAAAAAAGAACTTATCATTGCAGTTGGTTGAATATTTAAGATAAAATTAACTTTATTTTCATTTTACTTCAGGTATTTGGATTAATATAAATAGGTCAATTGTTTGGCTTGGCTGTGTGAAAAAACTTTCTTTGGATAGTGTAGATTATTTACAAATATTTTGGCAAAGATTTATGAAGTGAAGCAGTAACAGTATACTTTATGCATTCACTTCTGTTTTTCTTTGATGTATTCTCTTGTTTATTTATTTTCATCACAATCTTCAACCTTAATGAAAGCAAAAAACAATTACTTGTATTTTTTAAAATTTTATTTTAAAAACCCCGTTCAAAAGATTATTCTTTAAATATTTCAGTGGGGTTTCTATCTCCTTAAAAAATTTGAAATCTGGTGTGCAATCTAAATGGAAAGTCAAGGTAGAGAGTTTCTTTTTTTTTACAAGTAGCACAGAACAAAAAATGGAGGCAAACTATTCCAGCAATCGTTTCCTTGCTATGCAAAGAAATCAACACCATGGATTGACTTATACATCAATGTGCAAGGTCAATGTATGCAGCTTCTTTCCAATCTCTTGTCCTCCAGTGATGCTCCCTTTCTAGTACTTGAACCTGGCACTCCACGAGTTAGTGTGATCCTTTCAACTACATATATGGTCTGCTATACCAGATTGTTCTACTTTACCAATAGATATGGCTTTCTTATTTTTTTCAAGTCTGACTTACAAGGGTCAGATGGTTCCTCTCCTCCACAATATTCGCATTAGTCTTTTGATTCTTATCAAAAGACGAAAACCATTTATTTTTTATCATTAATCCAAACCCACATTTTGTGTCCGTCTTTACACAACTATGGCTGGGGAGAAAAATGATGTTTATCCCATATGATATCTCAAAGTGAGCATGGCTGTAATTTACAATAAACATAAGATTTTTAACTGGAAAATTAGTTTGTGTCCCTAAGTTTGTTAATGCTAAGCAGTATCCTAATATTCAAACTGCAAAATATTTGCCAGAAATTATGTTTTATTGTTTCAAAATTTCTTCTTCTTATTTTCAGAATAGATATTAGTTTTATATCAATTCTAAATTTCTTCTTTTTTCTTTTTCTTTTACCGTTTTAAATCTGTCCCAAGTGAGATGAGTTAGGGTTTAGGGTCAAGATGTCTTTAATATTTTCTATCTCTTCAAATAACTGTATACCTCTGAAATTGAGAATTCCCAAGAAAATGGAGTGCATATTCATTCAAATAGATAGAAAATTTCCCCTAAAAAACAAACTATGAACTGACAAGTGATGCACACTTCCACAGCCATACTCACTTAAAGATGAACACAGAGTAAGTAAGGACCTAGTTTAGCAAAAATGTACTAGTAAACACTAAGAACTGACAAGTAATAAGGCACACACTTTCACAGCCATGGTTGCGTGAAAGACAGACTCCAATTAAGTGGTTAGCTTAGCAGCATATTTACATAACATTGTAAATAGAATGTCCGCTGACAGAAAGACGGACACAAAGTAAGGGTCCAGTTTTGCATTACAGTTACATCGTAAATTGAACCACCATTTTTGAGCCACTTTGAAAGTTACTTTTTCTCAAAAATGAAAAATATCGGGATGAAGTGAAGTTCAGATTCAGTCAAAGCGGACCATACTCATTTAGATTGATACATCTTAATAGAAAATTACTTTAGTTTTTTTAACTGAAAGAAAACGAAATAGACATACTGTTTAGTGTTCATTGTTTACTAAACGAAAGCCAAGACAAAATACTCAATGAATGAACATTGCAAGTAAATAACAAAATTTATGATTATGTTTTCAGTTCCTAGGTCCCTCAGATTGGTGTGAATTCAGTTTGAAAGGTCAACATTGAGAGTAATCATGCACCCATTTCTTAGCGGTAACGTTTTTGAAAAGGTCATTCAAGCGAAGGTCCCGTTACGGACTTGTGATAAGAAAACGACCTGTGTTGATTAAGACGCCCGAAGCATGTAACATGTTAATTTTTATCGTAATAATCTTTGCCTTGCTAGTAAGAAAAAAGATTTGAAAAAATCTGAAATAAACTTTGTATGAGTAAACTCTATAAAGCTGGAGATATTGGTGTTAAAAAAGTTGTTTACAATTTGGGCTTAATAAAATCAACGCGTTTCCACCATCATTTTGACAGGTGTTCACAGATTTAACACCTATAGTAATGAGATAAATTACTACTGCACTCTAATCGATGTAATCTGACTACTTTTATCTTTGGAGAAATTAAATCTTTTTGATTTTTTTAAGCAGTGTGTGTTCTACTGTAATTAATGTTTTGAGGATTAAAAAATACATACATTGTGTGTGAAACTTCATTTATTCAAACAAATAATAATGTAAGATCTATTCCATACACATCGTACACCGACCGATGTAGTATCAGATAAGATCTTCATGATATTCGTCCTCAATGTTTATCTGCTTTGAACTTGAATATTCTTCCCTAAAAAATCATTTAAAACGACCTTGTTTGTCTCTTTTTAGGTGGGGTATAAAAACAACAGGTAATTCGACTTTTTTCAAATCTGGAAATGGTGAAGAAGAGATATATTTCTTCCGTGAAAGTATTTTTCTGAAACAAAAACAATTTCCACACAAAGCTACGAGTGAGTGCCAATAATCATTACGGTAATAAAATGTCAATGAACTTAAAACAATTAAGGTCCATCTTCTGGTTTACCACCGGGTTGTTGTGAGGGCATTTGCACTGTTACAACAAAATACTATCAAATTTAGTTTAAACGAAACTTTTCAACAATTTTCTCCGACTATATCAACATTTTTACAGCAATAATTATTATTTATTCATTCAATTTCGAAAGAAAACGTACCAGAGCTTCAAACACTACTGAATAAAGTGCTCTCGACTACAGTTAAGGAAAGGGTACTGTACAGAATAACCGCCAGGTACCCTTAGATGGAATACCTGGAAAAAAAGGAGTTGACTTCAATTTTACATACTGAATACTTTTACTGTTTGTTTTTATTAGATTAGATTTGATTTCTAACTGACCGAGAATTCTCACGAACAACCCTGCGATTTGGGATAAAAATAAAATAATGAAATCGCCAGATTAAGCATTAGATTCATTCACAAATCACAAGGGAGAAAGCTTGGGAATAAGAGATTAAAAAAAAAACCAAACGATTCATCTTACTGATATGATGTGTGGACAGGCCATACAATCCGGTTTCAGTATGGCCAGTGTCAATTGCATTCTAGACGCGACCACGTGCATTTTGTCTTCACATCAGTTCCAAAAAAAAGCGTATTTACATTTTAAAAGAAAGAAGAGTTCGTTTTCAATTGTTAACAAATTAGTTATTTCCCTTGCAACTTCAAAGAGACAGAGAGAAAGTTTGTTTACATGGTTAGAGAGATTTAAAAGAAAAGAAAAAAAGAAAAGCACAAATGATTTTAGATTGATATAAAGGGCCAATATCTGTGCAATACCACACCTGGGTGACCGGTCATTTAATTTGGGAACGGCCATTTTTAAATGGCTAAAAGTATGGCTAGATTTAATTTCCCGGTAACGCTCTAAAGGCTATCTTTGAGAAGAAACATCTTGTAGTCGTTTTGAGATGGGCCATTTTTATGTCGGCAATTGTAAATGGCTAAAAGTTTCTAGATTTATTTTCCAGGTAACGCTCTAAAAGCTATCTCTGAGAAGACGCATCTTGTCATTCTGAGAATATGCTGGCAATTTTAAATGGCTAAAAGTAGCTACATTTTTAATTTTAAAAAAATGAGTATCGGGTTGATATAATTACCAGTTAACTGTATTGATTTAATTTCCTCTGCATTGACGTTAATTTTGAATTTTAGAAGTGACCAATAAAATTATCTATGGGTCACACTTATAATGGCGATGCATATGTGTGAATTTTATCAAACTTATTTAATTTAAATAAAATATTTTGATTCACTGATTATTCTTTAAATTTCAATTATCGTATTTCAACACTGATCTTTCAATACACAGCAGATTCTTACACCGATTCCTACGTTATGTATCATAAAAAGTGGTCGTTCATATTCTGGAAGTCCCTTGTAGACCTTCCAGCCATACCTTACCACAGCGTATTTCATCTGATTTTATATTTTACTATGAAATTGAACTATAAAAAAAATAACAATAAATTAAAGGCTTTTTATTTTTCTTCAACCAAAAGATCACCGAAAAACTGTATTTATAGATCAAGTTAACGTTATTTGAACAACGGTGAAAATCTAGCCACTTTTAGCCATTCCAAATTGTCAACATATAAAAGTGGTCCATCTCGAAATATGTATATGATGCGCCCTAGCAAAGATAGCCCACTCTAAAAATTCATTCGAAAGCTCCAAGAAATATAGATATTCACCCTCTTGATCAGGATGTTCTAATAAACTCAAACAGTATAATTATACTATGTACTGATCTATTATCAATAAAATAATACCGTTTTCGGCTATCTTCCAGTAAAATATCCAATGACCGTTCTGTTGATGCGTTGTTGCAAAGATTCTCGTGATATAATCCTATCCCTCACACAATATATTGTGAGATAATAAAAAAGTGAAACAAAAAAGTTATATTAAACCAAATTGGTGAAGATTCGGAAAAGGGGATAATACCGAAAACCGTAAGGTCACCTAAAGTCTACTGCAGTAACCACACAACATATCTCCGTGAAATTTTCTGTGTGTACCAATGTAACCCTGGGGCAAGTTTTATCAAGTTAATTTTTTGTTTAATCATACCTCTTAACCCCGAAAAAATGTGTTAAGGGGATCGATTTACAGTGTAATTTAATGCTAAGATATACACATTTTTTTACGTCCGCTTTTTCAACTGGGAGCCGTTGAAGAACTATTTAATCGCAGAGCTAGTGATGACTTAGTATCGTTCGTAGAAAGGAGGGGAGAGTAAAGGAGAGATGACGGCAGCTGATTAGAAGTGCTCTATCACAGTTAGTATTTTGGTTTCGTTCATAGAAAGGGAATTAGAGTAAGAGGAAGAATGACTTTTTATTTTATGTCAAGCGTTCGGTGCGTATAAGACAGGTGGCTGCGTGGGGTAAGTACCACCATTTAACATTTTCAAATAGTTATACTAATGGGTATTTAGAATTACAATGGTAAACGGGGATCTGTTGAGCGTTTTGCGAGGGGAGACTATCCTAGGCATGTCATACTATTAAGTAAAACAGTCAAGGAACCAAACAGGACGCTCTGTGCACCCAACACACCTAGGACTCTATAAATAAGATACTAAAACATTCCTTAGGATGTTCTCTTCAAGAAAAAAAGATGTTCCCAAGAAAAAAGATAGGGGAAAACAATCTCGTTTGCATAAAACAAAATGGCCGCCACCAAAACAATCCAGAATTTCATATCTCGTCTTGCAACTGACATATTTGAATACTTTGAAAGGCTAACTCTTGGTTTTCAGACACGAGAAATTCATAAATACTCCCAAGTTCAGAAGTAATTTTTAATTCATACAATTTGTACCTGTAGGGGTTGAAAAGTTACAGCAAAAACATGAAGATATGTAGCATTTTTCAGGAAATTTCACATACACTCTCCTATTGTTTTGAATTGTTGGATTAATTCCTGATTGAAGTATATATTTTGGTACGTTATCCATAGAGTCCTGCGTGTATGTAGGTGCATAGGGGGCCCCATTTGGCCCCTAAATATTTTACCTGATAGTATGGCATGCGTGGGATCCCCACTCGCCAAACGCACCTGTAGATCTCTGTTGACCATTGCATTTCTGAATACCTACATGTATACCTTTTTGAAAATGCTAACCTTTAATTTCTCCAGCTTCAGGTGGTACTCACCTTCCACAGACCCCATTTGACATTTTGCCACGATTTTGAAAAACCTTCAAAATTCACAAATATCACTTTTGGAAAGCAAATTAACAAATAAAGTAGACGATAGAAATGGATTAAAGGGAGGCAATTCAGATCCTTTAGGTTGAGATTTGGGAAAGGGGGTGAAGCTGAATGAAAGAAAAGTTTGCAGAAATTTCTGGTTCTTTCAAACAATTAAACATTCGTTACCTTAGGGAAAATGTCAGTTTTGAAAAAAAAAAGTTTCAAGGGGGAGATTTTATTTACAACGTAACTATAATGACGGAAAATAAGTGCCCAGGTGATTGAGTAAAATAGTTACTTAGTAAAGCGAACTCTTCTGCCTTCGAGAAATCTTTTATCTATCAATTTTTCTTTCTTCAAAAGTGACACCTTTCCCAGAGGTAACGAAAGTCTCATTGATTGAAAGCATCAAAGAGTCCTTTCCGGCATTACCCGCTTTGTTTTCCCGAATCTAAACCTAAGGAATTGAATCAGGATTATCATTGAGATTATGCAAGTCGAATAGTATGTCCCCTAAAAGAGCTGGTAGAAGTATTACTTCATTTTCACGTCTCATACATTAATTGACTGTGGTCCCAAAATTACCTAACCTTCCCCCTTTCACAAACTCTACGCTGCAGAAATAGTATTTATAACAGACAGCTAATAAATATCCAGTTCACAGGGCACTTGTTAAGGAAAGAGCTCTCAGTTTCTGGTCCCTTGAAAATCGAAAGAAAAATCTTTTCGCTAGTATTTTTTCAGTACAGGCTCCTGATTTTCAAAGGTTTTAGGAAAGGATTCTGTATACAATGTAACTATATAATGATAAAATGGGAACTTACTATCCACCATATTACGGAAGTATAGATTACATAAATAATCCCCCTTAATGGTCTGAAAAATGATGAAAAAATAAAGATAGATTCTAAAATTTTTCATTTTTTTCATTTTTTGGCATAATGTAAGTAAGATTGTCCCTATTGTGAATTGTGAAGTTTCACACCCTCGCTCAATCGATGTTAAAAACAACACACAAATAAAAAGAAATAAGAGAATTAATGGAAGAAAAACCGAATTAGATACATGAATTATACTGTTATTGCTTTGAATAAATCAAATAGTTTTATTTGAACACCATTTTTGACATCGAGTGAGCGAAGATGTGAAACTTTACCATTGGGACTACCTTCTCTACGTTGTACCCAACCCGAACTCAAACCCCACCCCTGCCAAAAAAATCAAATATTAAAAGAGTTCAAATTTTTAACATTTTAAAGAGAGATAGCTCATGTTAACTGTACTTTCGTCGCTTCCTCCGTAAAAATGGCAGGAAGTATTGCCTATTTTAGCATTATAATTACATTATAAACAGATCTACCCACCTAAAACCTTTAGAAATCAACCTTTTTTGAGACTAACAACTTCCCTGGGTTCACCAGAGATTCTAAGGGATTAAATACACAAAAAATTACATTCGAAAACAATTTTTCGATTTTGGGGAGGCCTGAAACTGAGACCCTTTTCCTTAATAAGCGCTTCTGGTTGACTCGCCCCCAAATTTATTGAAATATTTGTTTGACTAAATTCAACTTCAGCACAAAAGCCGCATTCATGATGTACCCAGTAGCTAGCAAGAAATGAGCATTATAGGGCTCACGCTTAATCAAACTAATTTTCAATTTTTAGATGAAAAAAATAAGAAAATAAAGAAGACTACAGTCTAAAAACTGTTTAAATGTGCAAAAGTAATTTTAACTTATGCTATTTTCTTGCTGTTATAACCAAGATTAAATCTTGAAAAATTTAAATTTTCGCTATATGTCTTAAAGTTTTTAGTAAAAAGTGCGTGGAGATACCTACTACTAACTTTCTCTCTGTTGCGGGTGCAGCATAGTTGCCAGATAGTTGGAGACATTTCTGGCCCCAAGCACCCAAAATAAAAAGCCAAAATATGGCTAAATGCCAAAATCGTTCATAATGCACAGCAATACTGAAAGTACGGACCATAGATAAGAATTTATTAAAAATATTTTCGCAACCAAGTCAACTTTGGCCATAAAATGGCCAAAATGGCAACCAAGAGCGCAACATCACAAGATAATAAAATAGTAGTAGTTTTGTAGCAAGTAGCAGCAGGGTTGGCCAAATTTGACAAATCTGGCCTTTTTGAAAATAATTTTGCCGTGAACTTTTTGGTTTGGCCATAATTAAATTTTTTACCATATTTTGACTTTCTAAGGAGATACTATTTATAAATTCTCATTTTTGCGCGTACCATAGTATTGTAATGTTTTATAAACGATCAGGATTTTTTTAAATACTACTCTTTACCTTCATCATCATTTTTCAGTCGATTTTTACGATCGCAACTTTCAGGTTCACTGTCGGTAAAGTTGCGATTGAAAAAGCAACTGAAAAAAATCAAGATGAACATAAATAGTACCATTGAAAAGTTTTTTTTATAAGTCGATACTAATGATTCACAATGGTCCGTCTAGTGAACAGGGATGATGAGATAGTTGCTTTAAAAAACGGTTTTTACATTTGGCCATTTTTGTGAGCGTTTTTGGCCAGAAATGTCACCAAGTATCTGGCAACCCTGAGTAGCAGCTGTTGTGGTACTGCTACTACTGCTACTATTGTAGTAAGTAAAAAAGCAACTAATGTAGCAGCAGTTTTAATTTCTTTTATTATTTCTCCTGCTGCAACCATTGTGACTTTATCATCAGTCACAAATGTTGATTGGTTCATTTTTGTTTCTTAGCAACTTTCTCAACCATTTCTACCCATAATTCAGTTATTCCAACTTCCGGCATTCCAAACTTCTAATATCGACAATTCAGCTTCTTTTCATTTTTAAAAAAAAATGTTCAATTTCTACACCTTTAATTTATTTTCCTCCACCTTAGAATTTTGAAATAATACGTTTTTGAAGTGGACTTTGATGGTCAGTTACCGGAGAAGGAGTATTTGCTTTGACAAACCTGCGAAAATAAAGCAAGTCGGTTTGGCTTTTTTTCTTTAATGTTCAAAACCCGAAAGCTTTAAAAGTGTTTAATTGTCCAAATCTTTTTTTAAAAGAAAGCAAAAAAGAAATCAAGCTGAATAACAGACGATCTAGAAAACGTCGAGCCACTTCGGTTATGGTTCGTAAAAAGTTTGATCGGACTGTAGTGAAAAGATGTCCCCATTGTGAAGAGCATGTACCTGTTGCCTGTAAGTTTTGTACGTGTGGACATCAATTCGCTACGAGGAACAAGATCCTATTGAAAGAGGAAGCAGAAGAAGCCATGGGTCTCTTGGATGATTCTGCCCCTACAGCTGCCTCATCATCCGACACAAAAGGGGGAACGGGAGATGATAATAATTCCTCTTCCGTGGCAGAAAGCCGCCGTAGACCTCGGAGATTAACGAGAGAAAGACCGAATTATTATGTGATCACCACAGAATTGAATCGACATGTTAAAAAGAAAGCCCGCCATCAGAGGGAACGTGGCAGAGGAACGAGCACCGCGGGATTAGACAACACGACTAAGAAGAAGAAACGTGGTCGACCCCGGGGCTCTGTATCTTCAACCTCCTCCGGAACTCGGACCAGATCGAAAACCAGGAAACTCTCGGATCATTATTCTAACACCCAACTCTCTCACGGTCTCCATATCAAGAAAGAAGAACTGGGTTTTACGGACACAAAGAGCTCCATCTCTTCGAGTCTGACGTACGGCTGTGTCGGTGACAAACCACTCACTAATGTCACAGTCAGTATCTGTACAGCTCCGAATAGTTGTTGTACGAACCTTTCCAACTGTAATGTTACTAAACACCATTTTGGAAACCAAGGAAATCATTCTAGCTACTCTTCAAGTAGTGATGGTACTAACAGTAACTCTGGTTCACATGGGAAAGACAGTAACCATAGTTCAACCATTAATGGTCACTTAAATACAAACAATCATCTTAAAAATCAGGTCAGCAATGAATTGAGTAATAACGCTTCCAGTAATAACTTTAATAATAACAGTACTTATAACAACAACAATAATAATTCTAATAACCAGAAGGATACTGGAGGCGAGAAAGATATGTATTCAACTATGTCCTTTGAAAAAGCCATGAAATTTTATGCGATATTAGCTGATTTGAATCGAAAAATAATTTCACAATCTTTCAAACCATTGTGATGATATCAGCAAGTTTATTATTGTTTGGGATTGCATTTAACATTAATTTACAGATTTGAAAAAAAAAAAAATCATTTTTATTATTTGGGGAAAAAAATAGACTTTAATTGATATTTTCATTATTGTTCACGCCATAATTTCATAATTTAATTATCATAAATATTTTTTTTTTTTTTTTTTTTAATCTTGAAATTTTATTTCCAAAAAACACTCTGGGGTCAGAATAACTCACTATTGTTAATGTTACAAATATCTTCTTTTATTTATGGTGAAAATGAACTCCTATAATAAATTAATAATAGATTTCTTCTTCTTTATTCCATGCTGAGACCTGAATTTTCTGTTCTATTTTAAAGACAAAACACAACCATCATGGCGGAATTTGAAACATTATTCTCTTCCCATTTTTATTTTGATATTCATTAAACAAAATATTTAAATACAAAGGTGTGTCGAATTGTGAGATGGAATTGTCTTATTGCTTGTTTTATTTTTTTTTTTTCTTGGCTTTCACTTTTATTAATATTTCATTTTTTTTTTTCTTATAATATTACAAGTTTCTTTTCACTCACCGACTCCAAACTAATCAAGATTTTTGTGTGCTAATTTTTCTCTTCATCCTTTTCAATTTTCTCTCCTAAGCAGCAAAAAAAAGCATCAACCTTTTCTACATCTCTTTGTATTTCATTGTTACGATATTTGATTATTTCATTAAACCACCATAGAATTAACGAGGTTATCATTAATAAGGTTCTCTCATTGTCTAATATCTATTTTTCTTGAAATCTTAGTTCAATGTTTAGAGGTCAAGTTTCATATTTTCATGATGATTAATAAGGAATGAAAGAAAGATTTTTTTTTTAAAAACAGGAAATTCTTTGGGTGCGCCTAACAATATATTGATTCAATTGTTTTATTGACAACTTTTTATTTGATCTGATCTTGGTTATTTTATAGATTAAATGAGGAAATCGTATTTCAGTTTAAAAAGAAAATAATCTGCGCTGTTTAAGGTTTAAAGTAAGTACTAATGAGTAAAGTCATTATATATTTAACCATGACACTAGTAGCATGGTTTTAAAACCATGTTTAGTAGTAATATATGGTTCAAAGGCTGAGATCAGGTGCTCGGAGTAATTAAGCTTCAATCGAAGTATTATTGAATTAACGAAGTTGAATTATATCAAGAGAAGATTATATTAACATGATGATATATTATTATTCTGTATTGTCTAGGGTGACCGAGAAAAAGTCATGTTGAAAAAAAAAGTGATAACTCAGGTTTCTGGGTAGGTAACATTTTTGATTTAAAAATAGGGGGGTACGCTGTAGAGAAAGTGGCCCCTAATTGTGAAGTTTCAAGCGCCCTGTTGAAAACCTCGTACAAATATAAAGAATACAAGGAAGGATAATGATTTAATTAATGAATCGTATTGTTGTTGCTTGAATTTTTTTTGTGTGTGTTTTTTTTTTTTTTTTTTTTTTTGAATGGATTAATTGTTTTTATTTGTGCTCCGTTTTTACATCAAGGATGTGAAACTTTACATAGGGACCACATTGTTTTTAAATAAGTGATATTTTTGGACAATTTTTAAAATGTACCAAATAATTTTTTTTTTTTTTTTTTTTAATTTATACTATTGAATTGAGTACTTTGGTAAGCATGGAATTTCTAACCGTCGAAATTGATCATTTTAATGGAACTGATCTTGACACTTCACCGTCTTTTTCAAATGACCGAAACTTCTTACAGGAATTCTGTTATTACTTGAAATTCGTGAAATATAATTTTTAAAAATATTGCTCTTGCACACAATTGGAGAAATTCATTGAAGAAAAACATTTCAGTATTTGAATACAAGGGTGAAATGATAAAAATCAGTTGCATTCCAATGATCCAATTTCGACGGTTAGAAAATCCATGTTTACATAATTCTAATTTGTCTATTTTAGGCATGCTTATTATCATTTTTAAAAAAATCTTTGACTCTTAATTAACGTGAACTAAATTTTGAAAATTTTCACGAGGAGAAAATAAAATCATAAATTTGGAATGAAAACTTCTTTTAAAAAGATTTCGTGTTTCACTTAATGAGCACCAGACTTATTTTAAAAATCCGGTAATTTGTTGATTTTTGGTAAAATATTGAAATTTAGGTGTCCAGGATGTAAGAATTATGGATAACTTTTGGACCATATACAAAAGGCACCCCAGAAAAGATCTCATTGAAAAGACGCATCCTGACTTCATACCAGATGACGTCATCTTTTACATCAGCAGTCTTACTGAAAAGTAAACAAATTATATCTTATCTTAACTAAACTTTTTCCCTTAGCTGAATTATGTTTGGTTTTTATATAGTTATAATTTAGTCAAGATTTTATGATTTATTCAAAACAAGGATTACTACATCCTTTTTCCACGAAAATGGTTAGGAAAGTCAACTGATTGATTAAAAATGAAACTGTAAGAAATTTTTTATGTTTTCAATCCATAATACCTCAAGTTACTTACCACCTGAAGATATATTATTAGTTATTTAATTACGTTTGAAGTTTTACAAGGGTTTTCATTTTAACTTAAAAATTTCAGGATTAATCGAGCATAATGGATTAAAAGCACCTAAATGGGAAGAAATTAAAATTTTTTCTAGAACTCTAACATTTCAATTCCTAATACCATAGAATCCTAGATAACAACCTTCATAAGGAAGTGACCGAATACTTCAAAGCTGTTCACCTGACAGAAAGTGACTGTTTGATTTAGTGTTACAGTTGTATTGTAAATTGATCTCCCTTTGTAAGATCTGTAAAAATAGTTTTTTCTGAAAACCAACAAATTTCTGTTGGTAACAAGTCTTCTGGATTGGAAGCATGAACATTTTTTTGTTTGTTTTGAATATTTGGCTACCATCTTCATCTAAAAAAATATATGGTTTTGATTTGAATGAAGTTTATGAAGTTTCAAAACACTGATATCTACATAAAAACATTTTTTTTTACAAAAATTGTGAACAATAGGTATGTTTATTCTATCAAAAAGATGAGAGATGATACCAATTTTCTAGGTATTTAAGTCATTCTGACTACAGTAAGAGCTTGGTTATCTTTGTATAACTATAGTTTCTAAAAACATTGATATATATTTACATCACAAACTGAAAGACAAAACATGTCTCAATTAAAATGAATCATTGTCACTGCCTGAGTTGTAGCATGTTCATTCTCTCACTATAAAAAGGCGTTGTTGAAATTGTCAAAAAGGTTGTAGGTACCCTGATGAATAACAGTGATAAGAGAAGTGTTTGTTTATCTCATTATGTATGCTAATATTCCAAAATGGAAAAAAATCTAAATTCAAATGCTTCTGGTCCCCAGGCATTTATGTAAGTATATCATTCTCTCTCCCTCTCACATATATATCAGCCAATATTTATCTTCCACTGATAGAAATAACTTACTGGGCATTCTCAGCACAGATGAAATATCTTCTTGTATGTCAAAGCATTCTATATGCTATTGTGCCTTTTTTTATTATCATTATTACAATGAATATTTGAAAAAAAAAACATTGTTTTGATGAGTAGTTAGGAATAAGATGCATCTTTATATGAAGCTGAAGTTGAAAACTAAATTTGTCATTAATAATTTTATGCTACTAACCTTTATCTTGATTGTTGTATTTTATCTCAGCTAAACTCAGGCTGGGTTCTCTTCAGCTGAGAGTAAATAAATTAACAGATCAGATTCGAATAAAGTTCAGTTCAATCCAATTTTCAAGATGAAGGTAAATAGAATTCATAATAATGATTTATAATACTTAATCTTCTAAAATGAATAAAACAAGATTTGATTAGACTGAACTACAAACATGGTGCAGGAGTGATCAGGAAAGGGATTGATTTTAAGGGTTTGATTCGGACTAACGCTTGACAGTGAGTTCCAGTAGATCTGTGGTAAGAACAGTTGCGCCATAAGTAAGCCATCTTCCAGTATTGCTGGTGTGAGTTTAATTCTCACCTAGAACTCATTCTTTATTTCGGTTGACACTGCTAATTTATTTACTCACTGCTGTGGGGACCCAGCCTTAAAAATCAGCAACAACAATTAGGACAAAAGTAAATTGCAAAATTTACTTTGCTTCACAGTGGGGCCTTTTACTATTAGTTCGTTACGTATGAAATGACAATTTTTGAATAAGACAAAGAATGACAACAAAAAGGGGTGAATAAAAAATCTGACCCATTCAAAGCAATAACCTTTTTTCCAGGATCCTCAGATAACAATAAGGCCATCTGTATAGAATTTTGTAGGTTTAGTGGTCACTAATTCAGTAAAAGCATTAATTATGGCTTCCCTATTATTCAACCCTTTTTATTTTAGATATGAAGAATAAATGTTTGAAAAGATGATAATCTGTCAGAGAATATACACGCTCTAAGATTCCATATCATAATTTTCCTGGCCTAGACTCAGCCTGCTGAGGAGTGTTGGACTGTCATGGAGTATTTCATTCAGTTCATGTAGGATCCATTTTTCCAACTTTTTGACTTTGTGTTAAGATGAGGTCATTTGGTCACCGTCGGAGTCTTGGACTCTCAAGAAAGCACTCGAATCGTTGACCATTGCCGTCAATAATTTTTAATTATTAAGCACCTCAAGGCTAGATATTGATATCCATATTTTTGGACCTAAGCCTATTGAACCAATGCTGAACAGTTCACACCGCAGTAGTGTTCACTCCAAATGCTTTACTCGCATTATAAGCAGTATTATGTCCTTATTTTAAATTCAGTCTAACTTTTTGGATCAACATCATTGCTGTTGAGGGCTTGAAAAACCTCTGATAAAAATGAATAATTTCTTTATTTACATAAAATCTGCTAAAAATGTAATTACATTAGTAAGTTTTTTACTTTTAACATTGTGGTCTAGAATATTGAAAACTAAATTTCATGTGTAAGAACATGATAGTTAGCAACTCGCCATATTAGTGAAGAAAATTTGCACGTTTGCAATTTTCTTTTCGGATGGGTAAAGTTCTGCATTAAGACTTTCCCAATAATGACCATAGAATCTTATAAAGAACCCCAGCAAAATATGGTTGAAATTGAGAAGGAGAATGGCAATTAGTTATATACAAGGACTGTTTACTCCATGATATATGATTTTTTTTCTTTATTCATACCATAAAATTCTTCAAAATGTAATATATATTTTCAGTATTTAGATGCCAAAGAACCTGTAAGAATAATCTCATAATAATCAGTTCAGTGGTTCCAAAGTACAAATTTTTTTGCATGTTGACATATGTTTATTTTTTTTTTTTTACGTATAAAATGTAAACAAGCAATCAGATCGACTATAACTCACCATTTTTCTATTCCTGGTGTTTTGCCTACATAATAGCCAAATTTTAGCAAAATCTGTCGAGATCTAAGAAATTTTCCCAATTGTAAACAAAGAAGCTTTTGTCTATAGAAAGAAAACAACAATCAAGTCAGCCATAATTCACCCCCATCCCCCGCCCTAATAGATAGAATCTCTCCACAAGCTTATGAACAAAATTTCATTGAAACTTATTAAGGAATAACAAAGTTATCCATTTGAGAAAATCACACTTCAACAACAACAGATACTCACACAATGATAGTCCTTTTTTTTGTGTGTGGAGGACAAAAAAAACCTGGTGTGATGTTTTTATTTTTAGCTGTTACTTTTCCTACTATCTGTTCTCAAGATTACTGTTTGATAGTGACTAAGCTTAGTTTTGTGGGGTTCAAGGCCAGAACTACTGGGGACTTTTTGCTTAGATTGTGGAAATTTACTTTTTTTTTTCTTTCACTGATGAAAATAGATTAGGAAGTAACAGCTGAAACTTAATTATTTCGATAAGTTCAAATCGACCTCGAAATGTGCAAAAAAGAGATAAGCAAAATATGTTTTATCTCCAAGCTTACTATTTCATCACACAACAAATCAATTAAATTTGATTTCTATTAATCAGTTCCCAACTTCGATGTTAGAAATCATTAGAATAGGTTTCTTCAGTTATTAAGTAATCCTGACTGGCTATCTATCATGAATACGCGTAGGCCACACTGATAGATCTAGAATAGGCTGGAATTTAAATGTTTACTCCTTATTAAGTCTGCAAAAAACATCTTTCGGTTTTTAAGAAATTTCCTCCCCAAATGTGTTTTTAGTGGAGGTGTAAGTTTATGCTAAATTTGTCCCGTAGTTTGTGTCTGGCAGTATTCACGTTCGTTTTTTTTTTTTAAAAATGCAAACTCTCTTAAGGATCACCGCCCCATAAAAGGTGGAGAGAAGAAACTTCATTGATCATCCCTTTTTCAATTTTTTTAATTGATCACCCCCAACACAGCATGCTACTACAAGACTTTGGTAATGTGACAGTCTCTGTTGAGTGACTGTTGAAAAACTGTCCACATAGTTTTCAAGTATTATGAGTTTTTGGATACACAACACAAATAAAATTGGTTTGAAAAAAAATGGTCACTTAGGGATCAGTCTTACTATAGGAATAATGGACTATGGGATCAATTTGCTAACCATTTTTCTTACAGCAAAGCATCCCACCAGTGATGAACCGAAGAGGGGCACCACAGGTGACGCCATGATGACAGCCTTTTTTTTTTTTTTTTTTTAATATATTCGTTAATTTCTGGAATTAAAATTGACTCTCGTTAACTCAGAAGTGAAGTGCAATAATTTGCTTTTCATGATAAAATGAAATCTTCGAATTATTTAGATTCTCTATATTTATGGATAGAAAAAACACAACTTCATTTCTTGAATCTGTAAACTAGCTCAGTACTGTATTTTATCAACTTCATTTCTGCTCACGATATGAAACGATGAAGATGTCTTTATCTTCTGATCTACAACTAAAGCCATGGAACACGACAATATTCTTGTATGAACTCGATCGAATAGTTACCTGATCAGTTGAAGATAACCAAGTGTTGCCGAATTAACCATTTCTTGTCTAGATCTCACTAAATGTTTTTCTAATTTATCCATTGAAAATCTACTGTACCCCAAAATCTGGCCAATTTTGAAAATAATTAGAAAGTTTGATATAAGAGAACGTTTTATTCTCATTAATAATTTGTTCTTGAGTTTTAGTTATTTTATTTAATGAGTGTACTTTAAATGAGTATATAAAACGTTTATAGCAATTAAGTTAGTTAGAAATTGAAAACTTCAGCCGATTTCAGCCATTTTTAGAGATGGTTTCAAAAACTTACACACGTCGGAAAATCCTCAACTTGGCTCAACTTATCAACTTATGACAAATCCAAGCTGCTATTTGCTGCTTTTTTTCCCTTTGAGAAACTGCCTTTGAAACGATTGTAATAGTTGAATATCTTTCTTAAAAGTATTATTTTGAGGACACTATCTTGGTTCTGTGGTCCAGCCTCGAGTTCTAGAACCAGAGCGTAGTATCTGTTTTTCTCACTTCAATAAAACATGACATTAACTCTGTGTTTTCAACTTGAAAAATCATTATAGAAGTATTTTGTTCTCTTCATGAATTTTAGTCTATTTTGATTATGCTTTCAATTGACAAAAAAGAAACAGTATGGTTATGATTTAATTGCTGATTGTTTTTTTGGGTTTTTTTAACTTATATAACTATTAAAACTTTTATTTACGGGAGGAACTATAATTTAATTAAAAATACAAGACGAACAATAATTTATTCTGATATAAAATTCTATTATTGATGAGTTAAAATGAGTCCCCCTCCAGAAAAAAAAAAATAAATAAATAAATTAACGGAGAGTTATAAAGAGTAAAATGATTTATTGAGTACTTGGTCCTTTTTTTTCCACGAGTGAAATAAACTTGAATTTAAACAGGAATGCTAAAGTACATGTGATGACAATAAATAATCTTAATAACATCTTTTGTTTTTTATCAATTGAATGAATATTCAAATTAAATTAAAATTCGCGGAGAAAACAATTGAAATAGAACCTTAACATTTAAAATTGAAAACGGGAAGTTGCTGCTATGTTTCGTTGACGTGATGAGGACGGATACTACTCTTTGATCTTGATTTAAAGGTTGCAAAAAATTGGATCACGAAACTGGCCTAATTACAAGTTGGATGGTCCACGTGTTCGCCACATTTATCAAACCTCGTTTGGTTAAATAAGACGGAAGTTCCTTATGGCCCATGTGTTCGTTGAAGCTGAAATTTGTATTACTGCAGTGAGCTATATATAAAAAAAAATGATACCACAGAAGATACAAAGATATTTATTGCTCTATATTTTTTTTCGCAACTTACTTTAAATCCAGAACTGACTATTGTTTCCTTGTTACAATCTCTCTCTCTCTCTGTCTCTCTCTCGGAAACTGCTAACAATTGCATTTCTTCATATTCTGTTACAACTGAGGAAATGGTGATTATTGATGGGCGATAAGAAAATAATTTTCCACATAACCGCTCCCAATATATCTGGACATGGAATCAAATTCAGAAGTTTACTATTTTATGAAAATTTTACACCAAATAATTCTAATTTTAGCACTATTTTCAGTGATTTTCACCTAATTCTAGCCAGTTTGACTGAATCCAGCCATTTTCCACTATTAAAAAAGCTAATAGTCAAATGTTGTTTTTTGGCACTTTTTGATGCTTTTTTGAGGTCGATTTAACGCGAAAATTTTCTTTGAGTTGGCAACACTGGGTGTGACACCCCGATATCACTCCAGATGACACTAACCCTAGGAACGCCGCTGCATCCATTTATATTATTAGAAACCATCAACCGAAACTGTCAACATCAGCAAAGGTTTCTTCAGTTATTAAGCTGGGCTGGCTGACTGTCTGTCTATGTATATATGTCTCGCACGGTTTCTATTGAGTGACTAACGAAACCTGTTATAATGATGGTTCATATAGTGTGTCTGCGTTGAACCTACTATATCTACCACGTCTCTCAGACTCATACGATCTTGGATCCAATAATGAGCCACCATTAATTCCACCCAGCTGCATAAAAGTTAGTATCAAAGATGACACGAGTCAGATGTTCCAGTGACAGGCAGAGATTGTGATCTTACCAAGAAACACAGGCACAGCGTGACTAACCGAGAGGCTCGGGGTTGTTTGTTAAGCTTCATTGTAGTGGTAGTGATGCTGCTTTGTTAGTAGCTTGATGTGGGAAGGTTTATTTTTTTCTCGTTGTCACTATGATGTCTGACATATTGACCAATTATTCAAAGGTAAAACGGGAGTCACAAAATTCATTGGAGTCAGATTGAGGTCAGTAGTTCGTGGATTCGGGCCAGGTCATCAGATACAATGTTTACACTGCTGGCTGACTGCTCGGTATAGTGTGTTGAGACCCCCATTTGGAAATGTTGTAGTAGGCCCAGTGGAAGAAAATAAAGGTACTTGGTAACACTAAAAATGTATAGTCGTAGGGATTGCAAAGAAATGAAAAAACATTAATAATAAATAAAGATACATTATTTCTTATTTTACGGAAGAAATAATAGCAAAAAACTATGAACATATAAAACTGTATTTTATTAGGTTTAACTAGAAAGGATATAGTTTAGGGTTAGTGCTAGGTTTGCAGTTACCAACATAAGATATCTTTTTTCATATCTGCAGCTTTAAAATGCATAAATCGACACCAACCTACCTAGTAACCCCAATTCTAAACCTACTTACTAACCCTACCCACTAACCTACAGAAAATAAATAGAAAATGACGTTTTTAGAACATCGGTAAGAATCTAGCCACTTTTAACCACTCAAAATGTTCAATTCAAAACATTTGCTCCGTAATACTTAAACAGTAGTAGCTATATCGCCCACGTGTATTAACACCTTAGTCAAATATAGGCATTTTGTTCAATTACCTATTCCAAACAATTACCAATTCCAAACAATTACCAAAAAAAACAATTGCAAATGTTTGACTCTCTGGTAGTTAAGCGTCACACATTTCTGCGAGAGCATTACAGAGTGAAGAAATAAAATTGATATTTCGATACAAATACAGAGAAAATAAAAACAAATTGATATTGTTTAATTCCTATTATCTATTTAATTTCATCGTTTGCAAATCAAATAAGTAGACGCGAACATAAGATATGTATTTTTCGAAGAGTTTTTTTCTTTTTTTTTAACTTTTTCACAAAAAATAAAAGATATCAATCAAGTCTGAAGCCCGTGGAAACGAAACTCAAGTTAGTATCTTTTTCATTGATATCAATTTTTTCTTCTCATTACATTCATTCTTATAGCGGGTGGCAATTTCCTGTGTGTGTGCAGCCACAGGTCTCCAGGGGGAGGGGCGTCATTTTTTACCGATCCTGACCAAATTCAGACAGAACTCGTATTTTGTCCTGTTTTTTGTTTTTTTTTTTTTCAAGTTCTCCCCAAAAAGATTTTAGGCGCTGGATGAGAGGTCAATTTAACTTGTAAGTTTATGCTAAAATGTTCCCTTGGTTTGTGTCCAACAACGTGAACGCTTGTTTTTCGAAAATTCGAACTTTTTTTTTAATGATAATGATCGCCTCCTTACAGAAGACAATATAAGTAACTTATTCAACGATCAGACCTTTTATTTGAAAAAAAGTGTACGCATCTGTTTAGCCTTTATTTTAATTTCTACTGCAAATAGTTTAAAATTCATTCAGTATATCTCGGAAGAACAACGAAGGGGAAATCATTCAGCAACACGTGTTCAATCACTTTTTTTTCAATAGGGAATATTTTGGTCATACACCGCCAAGGGCAGTAACTTTTTTTTCATAGTGGAATGTGAAAAGGTAAGTCCGACTTATACCTACCGTCGCTATTGGTAAATATACCTTTTATTACTGTATGTTCAAGATTCGATATAGGATATTTCATCTTATTAATTCGTAGTTTTTATATATTCAGTTATAAGTTTCTGTTTCTGCACCTACGTTAGATTTAAACAGAAGCAATATTATCTTTATTGAAATGGCTTTAAATGATTTTACAGTGTAGTTGGTCTTTCTTGTTGCGATTTATTCATTAATTGCAAAAGTCCAACAAAAATGGATCAACTTTCTTATTTGATTTGCTGTTAGGAGAATGAAGATGTCTATTTAAGCGATTATAGTGATCTCACCATTTTCTGTTGGTGTTTACATTAATATTATTTGCCCTGAAAGGTGATCTTCAGTTTTATGTCTGTAAATGGGGAAACAACTCCCATTTGGCGAAGTGAGCTAGATGCTTGATTTTACCGACATTACAACGAAAGATCGTCCTCTCTCTTACAACATTTGTTTTATGTAAAATCATTCAGTCATTGGTAATTGTTGAATGAGGTTCGCAAAGAAGGGAAGTAACCAGTCGCCGTACATGAAAGGGTAAATTACGCAGACAATTTGGAACAAATTGGAGATCATATACCTCTTATTTACATGAGTTCGTGTTGAGAAATACTGCTAAAAATGTCAGATAAAAATTATTTAATCATTTTATGATATCAATTTCAACTGTGTTGTATTCATTTTGGTTTTAGAAATATTTGGAAGATTTTTTTTTTTCGTTTATTCCAACCCCAACCCTAAATTATCCTTTTGTCAAGATTTGTTTGTTTTTTTTCGAAATATCGATTTCCTAAGAGATCTTGACCGTTTATTCTGTCTATGCTTGATACCTTCCTTTTTTGCGAACCTTATCCATACAGTTACCCTGTCATCATCCTACGAGCTACTATTCTATCTTTAATGTCTTCACCTCGACTACTAAACCGTCATCCTTATTTCGTCAACAAATGTTCATTGTCTGTGAATAATTAATAAAATAAAAATATAATAAGTCTGATAACTTTAACGTTTCAATTATCTGATATTTAATTATTAAAGAAATGATGAAAAAATTTTGGTAATTGCTCGGATAGGGTTAGTGAAAATAGGGAGGTAACTACTAAAGACAATAATCCAAGCTGCTGCTACTTATTACACACGGAACAAATGAAAGCAGAAAACTTGACTAAAAAAACGTTTTATTAAATTTGACTGCAAAAGTTATAATTGTAACTATCTTTTCAAAGGCACGTCATGTAGCCATTCTGATATTGACAATTTTAAATGGCTAAAAATGGCTAGATTTTCAACAACAACAAAAAGTGGCTATTCAGTAGATTAAATTGCCTAGTAACCGTAGATTTTATTTCCTCTGTATTAATGTAAATTTTGAATTTTCCAAGTGACCTGTAAAATTACCTAAAGGCCACATTTATAACACGTGTGTATTTTTTCAAAATATTTAATTTAAGTGAAACATTTTAATATTCTGATTCTTCGAACTTCGGCTGTTTATAAAATCTGTCAAGACGACTGGATGAAGTCCGGACCACAGTATGGGGGCCGGCAAGATTGAATTTTTGCTGAATGTAGGAAACGTTGATCTTACAACAGTCAAAATCTTTGTTTTGATTAACGAAAATATGTAATTTAAATATCGAAGAATAATTGAAGAATTTTTCTTTTACATTGAAGAAAATGGATTCTTGGAAAAACAGCTTCCTCTAATCGCATTGTTCCACTTAATGAAGGTTTTTTTCGTTTACAACACTTACATATGTACGTGAATAAATCCTAATGATAAAAAAGCGTTTATTTTGTATTACAAATATTTATTTCTTAACATAATCTCCTTCTTTTTCAATGCACTTTACCCAACACTTTCCTATAAATCTCATTATTGAACATTATATATTGAAAATTTCAGATCAAATTCAGCTAATGACTATGAGGTCAATTATTCAACAGATTTTATGTGAAAATTTCGTAGGAAAACTTCAGGAATGTTTTTCAAATATTGAGATTCTTTTCATTGCTCAGGTTTTAAACGTCAACCTCTTGTAGCTTGTTTTAAATGAACTCTATTCTCTAAGGATCATCGAAACATCTACCTTCTTAGAAACTGTTAACCGCCAACCCAAACTGTATACCGTTCTATGTAGGTTTCTCCAGCTTTCAAGTGATTCTGCCTGACTGGCTATTTATCTGTGTATGCGTCATGTGTACAGGCTGCACAAATGGAGCAAGACTTTTTAGTGATCACCGCCCAGCCAAAGGCGAGTGAAGAAATTCATTGACCACCCCTTTTTCCAATTATCTGATTAATCAACTCTCAACACAGGTAAAGCGTCAAGTCTCTCACAAGACAACCCCTAATGGAGTATGACGGCTAGTGACGAAGTCCTGGTTTCTGTTGCACGTGTCAGCTTAGTGATCCTTGCAAGTTTCAAGTCTGGTCGAGACCAGGACTTTATTCCTACAAGTTTTTATGATCACCCCTTTGGTGAGATGCAAGTCCACTGAAGGGATATCTCCATCCTAATCACACAGCTTAGAGTGTACTCAATTAGCTTCTGAGTTCACAGGGAAATTTGTCCTAATGGAGAGTTTTTTCCCACCAAAAGTAACATCCATAGTTTTAAAGTACAGAAGCCCCAAATGAATGCAATTTGGTAGAAAAAGACTGAATGCTATGCCTTTTTCTAACCCTCATCACAAAAATGAAAACCCTAAACTCTAACCCTGGGGTAAACCAATGAAATAAACTTACCATATTATATAAATTTTGGTCTAGTGAGATCTAATCACAATTTCTATAAGTACTAGGTGCTATATTTCTATTTTTTGCCTTATTTTTTAAAAATTTGATAGCATTTGCTTCTCCGTTGGACAAAGCTACAAAAATCTGACAACTTGTCTGATCTTGGAACCAAACAAAAAAGATATACAAGACTGACCTTTCAGTAGAAGGGTTGAAATGTTACGATTCCCCAAGATCACATTGATGTTGAAATATTTGACCCCAAACTAACACAGCAAATTGTATTTCTATTCAGCTAGGAAAAGAGAGTACAGCTTAATCTTTTTTCATTTTCTTCTTTTTAGTTTGCTGTACTTTGAAAAATATGGATGTTAGCTTTTGGTGAGGACTATCAGGAAAGGCCAAATATTTGTGACTGAAAAAGACTTTGAAATTTGCTGATTTTCTTTTCATACTGATCAGATCAGCATTTTATTATTTCTTCCTGTATCAATGCTTTTTCAAAGAGACCATCAATCCAAATTTCATGATAAGTTTCTTCAGTTTTCAAGTTGGTCTAGCTGGCTATATATGTATGTATCTATCATGCATACATGAAGCACCAATGGTGCTAGAGGGCTGAAAATACACACATTTACTCATTATGTATTTGAAAAAATTTTTTTTTTTTTTTTTTTGTACAAGCCACCCACTGTGAGTATATATTTTGTATGGGGCTCAGTTGGCAATGTAATTTTTTTGCTAAATTGGTCTCTAGATTGTGCCCAATGGTTTCATGAAAAATTTGAACTTTTTAGGGATCCAACTGGAGCCGAGAGAAGTTACTTATTCATTGATTCACACCTTATTCCGATTTTTTATTTGATCAACCCTAACACAACATGTTGTAGAAAGATGTTGGTTACATGACAGTTTCTATTGAGTGACTAACCAGGCCTATTTCTTCTCGTGTCAATGCCTTTTAAAATTAATTTTATTCATGTTCTATCTTATTTAATCATCTAAAATGATTGATTCTACTTCTCCTGTCTGTTGCTGACCTTTTTCAGTGATCATCAATCATGGGTCGATCATCAAAAGATAAAAGGGATGTGTATTATCGTTTGGCCAAAGAAGGAGGCTGGAGAGCAAGGAGTGCTTTCAAGTTGCTCCAAATCAACGATGACTTCAAGATATTTGATGGTAAGTCTGCTTTGTCTTCATCACTACACATTCCTCATTATAACACAGGTGTTGGGGTCTAAGAAAGCCAGCCGATATTATAATTAAGCTGTAATAATTGCAGGGTGGGTATAGGCAGAAGACGACAAATATTGTCTATTGTATAAAAACTAGGCAAGATTTCAAACAAATAAACGAAGGCATTTATAATGTTTTTTATTGAATTTGAATAATACCACCAAAATAACTAAAGTGTATTACAAAGTATACCAGATTTTGGTATTTAAAAACAAAATATTTACATTGATGATTTAACCCTTTGAATGCTACCCCCTGTGTTTTCAGATACCCTGTACCAGGGTGCCTCCTGAGAGATCTCAAATTGATAAAATAAAAAATTAGTCTCGATCGCTAGCTGCTGAAATTTTTTTTATTTAATTTATTTCAATTTTATTGTTGGTTTGCCAAGTCAAGTATATTTCTTAGTAGGGGGTGACACTCATCAAATGTTTTTTTTTTTTAAAATATTGGGCTCATGGCTTCAAAGGGAAAATCAAATTATCTCCCCTTCAGGCCAAACCTAGGAACTGTATGTCAAAGAGACAGAAAATCAAATTGAAATTCCATTCTGAATAATCTTAAAAGAGTAGTATCAACTAATGTAAAACTTAGGTGTTGTAGATATCTTGGATAACTTCTTTGAAAATGTACTCTGATAAACAGTGTCTTGAATGTTAGGTATAAGTACAGTTATCCCTTGATATTTGTTGGTTTTCCATTCATGGATTCGATAATTCACAGTTCAGTCTTGAATGATTTAATGGGAATTCAGGTGGGTACAGTGTACCATGAAAAACCACACCATAGAAAATACTATGTGCAGTATGAAGGAAACGTAAAGAGTTTAGAAAATCATAAATATTCGTGTTATTGATTCATTTATGTAGACAATATAAATCCAATTTAGATGCGGATTAAACACTCATGTATCAGTTAGTTGTACAGTATTTTAGACATTGATTTTTTTTTTCGCTCTACAGTAAGCAAATTTATTATTTATTTTCTAGTAGATGAAGTATATTTCCTTCATCTTGATGCTTATGTTACTCTTTGTCATATTTTTTCTCAGATTGGATTGTAGTTTTAAAAAAGCAACAAAAATATTAAGATGATAGAGAATAGTAATATCAAGAGGAGAAAAATGACAAATAATCACTGCACTCTAGTTTTATGAAATTTATGGTTTTCGTCAATTAACTGTGTAATTTTTTTTACTAGCATCTACTTTTTAATGACCGTTTAAAACACTGCAATAATTAAATATCTTCTTCGGAAGTTTTATTTTGGTTGAAACTGGAAGAAAATAACATAATGTTAATTATTCTTGCAGATTCAAAGAGGATTTCTCAGCAGATTAAGACGGTTTTTTATGTTTTTTCACTAAAAAAACAATATCAATTCCACCATAATTGCTGGCTCTATCACCAGGAAAAGTTTTATTTTTACCGTATGATTTACTGTATTCATTTATTTATTTATACGTTTACTATGAGGGAATGGTAAAGTGTTTGTTTATTGTTTATGGTACAAAATTAATGGGTTTTGGTGACCAAAAAGGATGGGGGGAAGGAGGAACCAGCAAAGATTATTTGCAGCCCTTTAGAGAACCCTAACTCCTACAAATACCAACGGAGAACAGTAATATCGAATTGCTATGCTAAGAATTTTGAATGAAATAAATAATCACTTGAAATTTGAGCTTCTTGTATATAAGTAATTTCATGGGAGAGAAAGTGACATTCAAGAAGGAAATATTTAATTATGTTTTTGGTCTGTTTATGTAATCAAGGATTGAAAAGAATTCATTAGAGAGTAAATATTTGCTGCAAGAAGTTGTTTTGCAATTTATGAAAGGATTTTTGTCGAAATCCAATCTAAACCTGGAATTGACTTTTAGCCATTTAAAAAAAATTTCCGCCATCTTGCCTTTGTTGCAATAAATCTTTATTTTTCAATTCCTTTTCATTGTAATTTTACTCAAGCCTTCATTGTCATTTGAGTATTCAGCCATTTTTGGGGTCAGGAATGTCTCTATCTTTTTTTTTTCTACCATATCTAGAAAGATAAGAACAATTCTCACCAAATTTAGGGGAGTAAAAATTAACATTCCCTTACTGTAATTTCAAATCATGACCAAGTGATAAGTAACCTGGCTCTCTTACCGACTGAGCCAAACCGACAAGTCTTACATATCAACCAAATTTATCCTACAGATATGTGAGGGTTTATTTCATTCTAATCAATAAATACATTTGTACCAAAAGATGTATTTTTATAATTTTTAATAAATTATATATACAATACAAAAATTTCAATAACCATCTTCAGTTGGAATAGAAGTTTGGACGGAGTAACAGCAGCAAGTCCTGTTCTAATTATTTTTCTGCTATGTAAACAAATCCATTGTGTTCTTTGTAAAGATTATTATTGTATCTACAGATATTTGAATGTTTGGTTTGTGGAAATTGTGGATTTTGAATGAACAGAATTTCATGGATGATAATATCTCTACATTGAGAAAAAATTTTTGTTTTCTTTTTTAGGAGTAAAGAAAGTTGTGGATCTGTGTGCTGCTCCTGGAAGTTGGAGTCAAGTGTTATCTAAAAAACTACAGTAAGTCCATAAATATCACAAACTCATTGTTGAATTGCCATATTTTCTCATTTACTTGCATAAAACCCGTTGAAAACGACTGTTCCCATTAGATATTTAATAATCAGAATTGAATATCAAATCATGTTCAGACATATTATTTGCCAAGAAGGTTGGAAAAGGCCATTATGAAGTGAAGTCCAATAAATATACAGGGGAAATTATTGATGGATAAGATGTTTGTTCAGTCAAATCAATTAGCCAACTATGCATCGTTATGAATTGCATCTGGAAACCTTTGTCAAAAAGACCATTTCTAAAGAAGTAAATAGGTCACCTAATCAAGGGGAAGCAATTCAAAATGTGACACCATAACAATATCAATGTATAGGAATACATATATATATATATATATATATATATATATATATAAATTTAAAACGGATGTGACAAGCAAGGAATCAGTAGGAACTGAATCAACATTTAAGAACTAAAAACTCCCAATGAAGGGTGCACAACTGAAACATGGCGAATCAATGAACATACAGATGAGTCAAATAATCCGACCTCACCATATACGTTGATAAATTGTTAACAACCTGTGAAGGGTCTCAATTGCTAACCACTGAACGTTTGAGAAAAAAGGGTTATTTTTTTTATTCAAGACAAAATCTTAGAATTTATTTTAATTCACTTAATTTCTTTCCGTATGTATGTGACAGCCTACTGCAAAAACCACTTGACATAACCCCATGAAATTTTCTGTGGGTGCTCCTGGGAGTACTAGGCAGGTTTTATTTGCCAACTCAAGTTTTTAAAATCATCTCCCAAAATATGTTTGAGTTGGGGTTTGACTTCCAGTTCAAATTCCTTCTGAAATGGTCACATTTTTGGTGGTTGCTGTCTTGGCCGTCACGTAACAAATACATAAACGTTTGTCGTATTTTGAAAATATAGAAGATATTAGTTGTTTGATGCACATATAGTAAAAAATGAATAATTGAGCAATATCTGATTTCCATCTATCAATCTATTCATCAATTTATTTTTATTGTCAAAAAAAATAAATAATTTCAAGTCACCGAGTATGAAAAACTTTTTAAACGTTTCAACTCGAATAAAACATTTCTTTTTTTGTTCTATGAAAGTTGGCAATGAGGAAGTTGCATATAAACTAAGATTTCTGTATGTATAGAAAAAGGTGGTCCCGATTGAAATTTGTTGAGTTTCTCACTCAATGTCAAAAACGGCACACAAATAAAAAGAAATAAGAGAATTAAAGAGAAAAATAAAGTAAATACAGAAGTAAATTAGAATTATGATTTTTATGCTGTTTGTCTACAGGATTATACTTTCTTCTTTTTTTTTTTTTTCTTTTCTTTTTTCCTTTGTAACAGTCAATTTAATCCTGCCTTTTAGGGCGGCTATTCCAGTCAGTGTATATAAAACCCTACTCTGAAGATACAGTTTATAATATACCTCTGCCAACTGAGTTGGAAGAGGTATGTATTAACTCGTGTCTAACCCTGTTGCTTCATCAACACAACATAATATTTTGTTGAGGGTAGGCTATGAGTTTTGCAAGAATCGATTGAATTTTGAGGTGGATCCAGGAATTTTTTCTTACAGTCGCCTCCCCTGCATCAAAACCATTAGTGAACTGATTTCCTGTCAGTTGTTAATGAGCACAGGTTTGGCAGGGGTACGCGCTCTCAGAGTGCATTCTAGTTTTAAGAATCATCATTCTGAAAGTTGTTGACACTATTGAGCTCTTTGTGTTACTTTTTTTGTTACCACAATGCTTCAGCCATTTTGAGACGTACAATCCATGAAGAAAGAGAGACGTCTCTTCTTGTACAGAAAAGGTTGATTAATAGACAAAAGAAATACAGTGGATTCCATATCAAGACTGATGATTTTAGACTCAATCACTGGCAGGTTATGATTTACTGAACATCTTAATTTTTCTATGCACAAAATGTTGTGGTTTGTTTTCTTTTTGCTTCTTCAATTCAAGGGGAACAACTTGCATGAAAAAAACTTTAACAACCTGCACCCCTTTTTGTTTCTACTTTTTTTCTTTTTACAAAAATTTGAGTCACAAGCTAAAAATATTTGAAAGATAGTTTTTCTGACAACAATTCTGTCAAATTTTATTTCAAAAAGTGTTAATTTGGTAGCAGTGCTGCTGCTGGGCCCTAATAAATGATGCATTGATCATATTAGACGAAGCAAATTAGCAATAATTACATATGTCTGAATCAGTTCTTACAGGATTGATCCTAATGTGTGGTCCGGAAAAACGTTGATCCTGTTACGTGGAATCTGCTGTATTGTTTAGTATACTGACTTGTTCAGTTCATCCCCAGGAGCACAAGTCATGACATTTACTATAATAGATGTGGAATTTAGATCATGAGTGAGAAAATCAGAGGAAATAGCTTGATTAATCTGCAGAACAGATGTACAAGTTTGGACGTTGTTGTTTTCTTTTCTTGGAAGGGAGAGAATTGGATAATATGGAATTCTGTGTTACATGATTTGCTCAGAATGAACTGAGCAGGTTGGTATATTAGCCACCTTCTCTTTTCTGTTTGCCAACCTTTTATGTAGAAGAAGTGACCTTTCCTTTCCTTGTACACCTAAAAAAGACTGGATCAACTAACACATTGTAAAATCAGAAACAACACAAAGACTGAGTTAGATACTTGAAACAACTTTTGGATTTCTTGCACCAATTTTTTTTACTGAGTTTCAAAAAAAAAAATCTACTCTTTTCTTGATAATTTTTTTCTACACCTTTTTTGTAAAAGAGGAAACCAAAACATTTTTATGGAAAAAAAAATACAGCAAACATTTTATGTTTTGTCTTGATAATTTTGCTGTTCGAATCATTTAATTTTTTTTAAATTCATGCATTGAGAAAAGTATGATTTTCAGTTGAGCAGAATTAGCAATAAAAAAAATCACAAATTCGTCAAAGTTCCTGAAATGATATTTCAGTTCTAATGATAAAATGTTTCTGCATAACCGATTCCAATAATTCTGTCTTTCCAGTGAGAATTCTACGGAAGATGGCCAAGAAGAGGCGAAAATCGTGGCTGTTGACTTGCAAGCCATGGCTCCGATTCCAGGCGTTGTGCAAATTCAAGGGGACATAACAAAGGTAATCAACAATTTGCTATCATTTCATCAGGATTTATTACAGAGTGACCATATTTTGGCCAGACGGGGATATAATCCGAGCTTTACCTCTCTGACTTACCCACCACAGACATTGGAATAGTCTGGAAGTAGAGGTTGGCCCACCTAGAGAGGGTAGTATTGAACCTCTAGTTCCAGACTTGCTTGATTTCAAAATTCAACTCTATTCTAATGTCTATGTTAGCAAAGTCTCTGTGATAAGAGCTCGGATTATCTCCCCCTCTGGCAAAATCTGGCAACTCCAATTTATAGCATTTATTTCTTTTAATAATCTTTTAATGATATTCTTTTGCAATATGCAGTTTGGCCAGACGGGGATATAATCCGAGCTTTACCTCTCTGACTTACCCACCACAGACATTGGAATAGTCTGGAAGTAGAGGTTGGCCCACCTAGAGAGGGTAGTATTGAACCTCTAGTTCCAGACTTGCTTGATTTCAAAATTCAACTCTATTCTAATGTCTATGTTAGCAAAGTCTCTGTGATAAGAGCTCGGATTATCTCCCCCTCTGGCAAAATCTGGCAACTCCAATTTATAGCATTTATTTCTTTTAATAATCTTTTAATGATATTCTTTTGCAATATGCAGTTTGGCCAGACGGGGATATAATCCGAGCTTTACCTCTCTGACTTACCCACCACAGACATTGGAATAGTCTGGAAGTAGAGGTTGGCCCACCTAGAGAGGGTAGTATTGAACCTCTAGTTCCAGACTTGCTTGATTTCAAAATTCAACTCTATTCTAATGTCTATGTTAGCAAAGTCTCTGTGATAAGAGCTCGGATTATCTCCCCCTCTGGCAAAATCTGGCAACTCCAATTTATAGCATTTATTTCTTTTAATAATCTTTTAATGATATTCTTTTGCAATATGCAGTTTGGCCAGACGGGGATATAATCCGAGCTTTACCTCTCTGACTTACCCACCACAGACATTGGAATAGTCTGGAGGTAGAGGTTGGGCCACTTTGAGAGGCTAGTATTGAACCTCTAGCTCCAGACTTGCTTGATTTCAAAATTCAACACTATTCTAATGCCTATGTTAGCAAAGTCTCTGTGATGGAGCTCGGATTATCTCCCCTTCTGGCAAAATCTGGCAACTCCAATTTATAACATTTATTTATTTCAATAATCTTTTAATGATATTTTCTTGCAATTTGCACTTTGGCTGTTTGTATGAAAGTACATAAATAAGTCAATAGTTTAATGATGAGGGGAAAAAAAAACCATTTATTTTACACAAGGAATATTCATCTTCAACATGATCTCCTTCCCTGCCAATGCTCTTAATTCAGGAGGTGAATATTAATCACGAACTGGATGCACAGCCTTGATGTAATTTGACAACTAATCAAAAGTGTTCTTATTAAACGTGTGTGAACAGACACTCTCCCTTAGGGTTTCTCACTTGGCAGTGAGACATTGTTGAGTGAGCTTGTGTACTGTGGTACTGTTGCATTCACATTAACTGAACCTGCCTTGTTTTCACATCTTGTGCAGAGTTCTTATAGCAAAAAATTCCATTGTGAACTTCTTCAATACATTCTTTCCAAGATACAATCTGTTCAAATGGAACCATGTTCTTTCGTTCAACTGATTGGGTTAGAATGTTATGGTACGATTTTATTTGGTTACCAAAAACAAGTTTTGCAAAGGAAGGCACTCAGCCTCTGTAATCACATTTAACATTGTACTTACTGGTGCATAAAAGATGTATTTATTACGAATCAATGTTTCAAGATCAGCCTTGTTCCTTTAGTCAGAGACACAAAGCTTCTATAGACATCAGGGTTGCCAGATCTGGAGGCAGATGTCCGATACCAGCCTCTTGATGCTGGTATTGAACCTCTACCTCCAGACTCACTTCCCAGATTCGACACTGTTCCAATGTATATGCTGGGTAAACCAGAGATAAATCTAGGATTATCTCTGTTTTTGGCCAAATCTGGCAACTCTGGTTGACATCTATGTTTCCCATATTGCAGTAATTTTATTAGACAGAGAATATACTTTATCTTGATAAAAGGATTATTTTTTTCATAATTCAATTTCAAATTAATTCTTTCTTTTAGAAATCCACTGCCGAGGAAATCATCAGTCATTTTGAAGGCGAACAAGCAGATTTAGTTGTATGCGATGGAGCACCTGATGGTAAGTGAATTCCTAATTAGAATATATAGAAATGAGATCTTCTTAAAAAAGGTTACTATATATATATATATATATATATATATATATATATTATACGTGGTACAAATCAGGCTCGCAGTATAACATAATATAATAATATATCAATAATATAAAGCCACTTCTGAAATGCAATTGATTTATTTCATAGAGTGCTCGATACATACAACATTTTACTCTTAAAGTCAAGTTGTTTTAGAGTAGAGCTGGAAATAAATAGTAGAATGTAAATTCACTACTCAAACCAGTTCATGTTTCTGCCCTCTTCAGATGAGGCCCAAACAGGGCAGAAACATGAGCTAGTTTGAGTAGTGAATCCACATTCTACTATATATATATATATATATATATATATATATATATATATATATATATATATATATATATATATATATATAATGACTGTTGTTCTCATCTTGGTTGTTCAGTTTTCGATGTTTTAGCCATTGTACCCTCCAGCCTCTTTTGGATGCTTGTTGTATTCAGAAATGTTCTTGGAATTTCGAACCAGGCCCTTTATCCCTGGATAGATTATTTATAATAATTCTTCTTTGTTAATTCGTCTTTGTACAAGCATAAATTAACAAAGAAGAATTAATACCAGCATGCACAGCTGAATCGGAACAGTTTACAGACTGAATTAAGGGTTCAGTTGAAAATTTCCGAGAACGTCGCTGAATATGACAGGCATCTGAAAACATTGTGACCCTAACGACCAAGATTAGGACGACTGTTTGAATAAATCAGTGTATGATGATGTGATTGCTGATTAACTCATTGACAGAATGTCTTTGATGATGGGCATTCTTGTACGACCTTCATTTGCATATTATTAGTCCCAAGTTACAACAAGAAAGCACGTACCTCTGCCAAAGCCATTATCAGGTGGGGAGCAATTTCGCATGGATCCACCCCCCAAATTCAATTACTCCTTCCTTAGTTTATTGTCCATCCTTCCACAAATTTTCATTGAAACTCATTGTGAACTTTTGGAGGTATTGTGTGGACAGACATGAAATTTTAGCAATATTATGTGGTTTGGATTTGACTATAATCTAGAGGAGGTAACTGTACATGGATCTGCTCAAAAATTTAATCATCTCTTCAGTTGCCTATCATCCATCCCTCCACAGAATTTTCATTGAAATTCATTGAGAACTTTTGGGAGATATTGTGTGGAGAGTCATGAGCATATATATATAAATGTATGGGGAAAAAATATGCAGAAATATCTCTTAATCAAAAATAAATTTCTGGATCCACCCTAAAGTTTTACCACCTGTTCTTTACCCAATTGCCCACCCTCCCACAAAATTTAATTGAAATCTATTCGGTATTTTTCGGGGATATTGTATGGATGACGCAACCAAATGCATGTAGCTCTCAAACTTTGTTGACAGAGATGAATTATATAAAAGTATCTGATGTAAGAAAAAGCTGAGAATATTAATAAGAAGATCAGGGCAGTGATTGATTGATTACCTGTTTGATTCAATCAGATAATAGATTGCATTAACAATGGAATCTACAGACTAGAAATTTAAATCAACAATTCACCTACATATACCTAAGTCTCCTCTGCCGGAAGCAATTAGTTTTCTCACAATTGTCAGTATTTTACTTGCTCACTACTTCCAATGTATCGGAGACGCAGAATGGTGTAACAGTTATCGGGACATAGAACTAAATCAGGGGACTGAATTCAAGATTTGGCTTAGGCTGTTGATATTTATTTTGTAATAAATCTCTAATGAAAGGCATGAATCTACTTCTCCCTCTCGGTTATAGGTAAATAGCCAGGCATATAGAGCCCTTTAGCCCTGTAAGGCAGTCCATCTAAGAGAAGGTTTCTCTGACAGTTGCCTTAGTAGGTCCCTAGCCTAGGTAAAAGGAGCAGAGTTGGGTTTGATCCTAACAACTCCATCCTTGAAAAATCTTTTTCCAATTAGAACCGTAGCTGTATGGTTATGGCCCTATGCTCCACAAGAAGTCTAAAGGAATAAACCACACTTACACAGGTCAAATACTTAACCTTTGTTCAAATCTAATGCAAACTCGTGTACAAAGGTACAAATTTGAAATCTAATAAGTTTACGCTGAATTGGTCCCTTACTTTGTATCCGACAATATCCAGTCTTGTTTTTTGAAAATTCAGACTTTTCTGTGATCACTGCCCCAAGAAAGGCAAAGGAAGTAACTTATTTGTTGATCACCATTTTTTTCCTATTTTCTAATTGATCACCCCTAACATGGCATAGTGCCAAGAAACATTGATCATATGATGCTTTCTATTGAGTGACTAACTAGACCTGTTATTTGTTTCTTTTCAATTGATTTTTTTGTTTGATTTTTGTCTTCTTCATAGAAGAGTAATGAATAAACTTTCAATCAGATTGTTCTGAGGTTGATGTGAATTGACATTGAAATGATAATAAATTGCACTTTCTTGTTTGTTAGTCAAATATTAATGACCTACAAATGTGTTTACAACAGTTACTTTCATACTTGTATCTTCGTCTTTAATGTTTTGATTATTCTATTTCGGTCAGTTCTAAGTTGTTTTGACAGAGGTTGGTCTTGGAAATTCAGAAAATTCTGAGCATGTCCAGAGAATATGCTGACCTAAATTTGGTGAACAAAATAACAAAGATGAAGATACTAGTTTGAATAATTAATGACAATGCTTCAACTCTGAACCTCAGGTAATCTAATCCCTTTCTACTGTCTAGTTGTGGGTGGAAGTACTTAAAAGGTGAGAGCAGTGTTGTTGACCGTTTTTCATGTCATAAATATATCTTGTTCGAGGTCACAGAAGCGTCTTTGAGAAAGTGTCCTTTTTGGAGCACCATAAAAAAATGTTGGCTACAATCAGCCAATATATTTATGACATGAAAAACAGTCAACAACATTGTTCTGACCTGATAACTACTTTCATCCAAAATTAGACGGGTTATAATGGCGACGACCTCCCATCTTAGCTTCCCGAAACATCACCACCCACGACATCCCCCTGGAGATGGCCGTAGGTTGAAACGCCCAAAATGTTGTGTTTGAAAGATGAACCAAGATGAGGAAGACGCTCCAAGAAACACTCCTACATGATTATAATCCCGTGTATAAAAGAGAATTCAGGCAGAAACCTACTGCTTTGCTTATCATGGATTGATTACATCAAGGAATACTGATCTGAGCGTGTGTACAGCAACGGATGCTCATAACTTATGCAAATAAATAAATGAGTAAATAAATATGAGTTTGTATACTAAGAAGTAATTGTATTGAAACTTATGTTCAATGCGTAGGATATGTGAAAGTTTTCTTCATGTAATCCATGGGTGAGACAAAAAATACTTGTTAAGAAAGTTTGAAGTAGTAGTAGCAGTAAAAGTACAGCAGACTGTTACAAGCTGACTGACTTTTCTTTTTTTTTTTTTTTTCTTCTCCTCATATTAAAAGCATTTGCTAAAGTCAAGAAGGTCAAGTGCTGGTCTACCAACTCTCTTGTCAGGAGTTTGATCCATGATACAGCTTCGTTGATTTTATATATCGGTTTCCTCTAGCATGACTATGTGCCTGACATCTGAACAGACAAACAAATTTGATGACAATAACTTTTAAGTTATAAGATATATACATATATCTTATATAGACAATAAACCCTCACTATAAGAAACTTGTTAAAGCCCAAATTTTGTTATACACAATTATTACCCTTCGTTTGGTCCGGATGTTTGCCATATTTATATAGTCTACATGTTTGACACGTTTATCGAACATCATTCAGTAGAATATTAAGAAACTAGGTGATTCTTCATGTATCCACCATATTCATCAAATTCTGTTTGGTAGATCCAAAATCTGTTTGGATTAATCCATGAGTTCATTAAAGCCAAAATTCTTTATAGTGAGGGTTCTTCATATATAAACCTAAGCTTTGTCGAGCACCGTGTTGTAGGCTGAGTGAGCTAGTCTAACTGACCACTCTTACTGTGAAGTAGGTTCTACCCTCATTTTGTAGCCTTGTGTCAAATAAGACCAGGCAAAGCTTAGTAAATATTCATACTAAGCTCAAATTATCAACTTTCTTCCCCTCATCTTCTCGAATCTATATCCATTTTTCTAAGCTTGGTATAGCACTAGGCTAAACGAAGGTTAGAAAGATTGTGTTGTACCAAAGTAAAGAGAGCTTGCCTATCTTGAAAATCAGCATTTAAATTCTTGGCTTTTACCTGGCCTAGAAACACTGACCAATTGTACTAGCAAGAAATATGCAATTATTTAATCTGCCAAGCATGTATACATATACACACGCACACGTCTGTGTTATAGAAGTGGGGGCTGCACATCCCAATGGTCAGGCCCACACACAGTCTCAGACAGATCAGCACACACCCTGAAGCAAAAATGAATTTTTCTCAAAACTAAGAGTTCATGTACCTATTTTTTTGCTTCACCAGTTCACACATCAGAACAGACCATAGGCTTTAAATAGTGTCTAAGTTTTATTTTTGTGTTTGGATTAGGGTTTTTCCTCAAAGATAATCATGTTTTATTGTCAGGTTATGGTCAGATTCTTTCAAAAAATACGGCCAAACTAGTCCTGACAATTTATGCGAAAATAGGTGTTCATCTCTCACAAATTGCAATGAAAAAAAACTCTATGGATTTTGCATCCTCAAAGTATTCTGAATGAGAGAAAGAAAAGTCTACAAAAGTTGTATGAAGGTAAAATCCCGATATTCAAAATGGCCGCCATCTGCCCTAGTGACAACAATCTATCTCGAGTAACAGGTACCGTATAAAGTTGGTTCTCAAATGCTGTGATTAATCAGTAGAAGAAAAAGTCTCGTGCTATCCATTACAAATCACTATCCAAATGAAAAGTTGTTCATGGTCCGGTTCTGATCTAGGATGTACTATGTAGATGAAGGCATTTTAGAGTAACATTTGCAGCTGAAATAAGATAACTCAAGGGTGATGATTCCAAGTCTGACATTCATCACTTTTTGTTGTTATTTCAGGAAAGCTCATTCAAAATCAGAGCCAAAATTACATTTGCTAAATTGTATGCCAGTGATTCTGAATGTGACAGTAACTCGAGAATCACTTAACATATCTCTATGAATTTTTTTTATATGTACTAATGGAACCCCCAGGCATGTCATTAGCAAGTTGGTTTTTGAAAATTCTTTATAGGAATGTAAATAATTATAGTTTGGGGTTCTGTATTCATGCTCACACCGATAAAGTCCTGTAGAATTTTGAGCAAAATAAGGTGAAAGAATACAAGTAAACTGACTTGATATATCATTGAAATGAGAATTTCAGCAGTCTTCTAACAGTGTATCATGGCATTTTGTATCTGTTTTGCATAAAAAGTTACAGCCAAAAATGTGAAGCTGGGTATTTAGCATTCTACAAGGAGCTCTCCAATATCTGTGTGCTTCATAGTTGACTGACTATGGATTGTGGATTTATTTCTATGTATGTATACATCTATATATTATTGGAAAGAAACTAGGTATTTGGCATACAAGGAAATTTAAATGTATGCATATTTCGAAGTCCACTCTCAATGGGTTGTGAATTTAATTCTTGATGGAGATATATACTTATGAATATGGTTATAAATGACATTTCCTCAGCTTTCCATTTGTGTATCTTGGCATTTCGTATCTGTTTTGCATAAAAGGTTATGGCCAAAAACATGAAGGGAGGGATCGAAATTCCTATGTAAAATGCTAAATACCTCGCTTCACATTTTTTGGCTGTAACTTTCATGTTGTAAAATCTCAAATACTCTGATGGAAAACTGAGAAAACTTTACTCACCACAATATACACATGTATGTATTTCCAAGGATTAAATCAACAATCTGTAAACTGTGAGTTACACATATACTTGAAATTCCCATGTAAAATGCTAAGTACCAAACCTCACAATTCTGGCTGTAACCTTTTATGCCCAACAGATAAAAAAACTCCAACATATTATTTCTTTTATGATGTGAAGTTGTTTATAGAATTAAGGTTGATAACATAATAGATGTAAATTTGACAACATGACAATGAATATAAAGTCTGTTGTTGTACACCTATGATAACAGTCAATGAACTAGTTACTTATAAATTACTTGACTTATTGTCAAAGAATACAATCCTCTTTTATCATAGGTATTTCATATGACGCTTATCAGAAATGTTATCATGGTTTGATAACTTGATATATAAACAAAATATCCTCCTACAAATCATAGACGACTGACATAAAATCAATAACACTTTTAGTACTTGGGTTTTTTTTTTTCCATCTTATCAAAGGTTTATTTGTAGTTCTAAGTGTTCGGATTAATTTAATCCACAGTAACTATGGACATAAAACCGATTCTTTCAAAGAGTTTATTGAATGATTGAAACTCTTTCATTTTGTATGTCTTGTTGAAACCATGTTTCAGACGATCCATATTGCGGCCTTCTTCGGGTGTACTATTCGAATGTGATGGTGGTAAACAAATTTTTCTCGGAAGCTAGCAATGCTTATCATGTTGGATTAAGATGATATCTTTTTCTTCCCTTATTAGGCCCGGATTAATATACCTAGTCCTTGTTGAGTAGCAGAAGCCACAATGGGTTAAACTTCACTCTCGTCTGACTTATTTACTCAGTTGACATGTCATAGGTGTTGTTGCTTTGATTTTTCTTGTTTTTTAACCGCTGTCTGTCTATAATCCAGCCTGAAGAAGGCCATAGAATAGATCATCTGAAACGTGTTAACGGCACAAACAACAAGGTGTTCAATCATCTAGAAAATTCTTCTTATCAAAACTATAGACTTGAAATTATTACTATTGTGAAAATCATTCTTTCGGTTTTCCAATAATATTGAAGAAAAAGACTAAAATAAGTCATGTATGCTGATTGAATGTGCATTTTGTATCTGTCCAATGTACAAATGACTAATTATACCATTTAGTGAATATTGATAAGTGAGCAAGGTCTGGCAGGAAAGTATCCTATTTAGAGCAATGGTACTTTAGTCCCTTCAAAGTATTCCTTTTGAGATTTCATTTACTTATCTCCATGTCCTTTGCGCTATTCAAAACAGTCTGTAAAGTCCTCATTTGGGATCACCATTAGTTGCCTAGTGATATTCTCTTTAATCTCGTCCACGATCAGAAATCTCTTTGGAAAAAGCCAGAAATTGCTGTGTGGAATCTAAACTGTAGGGTTGGCTGACAGACCTTGACGATGCAATGTTTTCTCCTCAAAAAACCTGTATGATACGTGGAAAATAGATAGACTCACTCATTGTGAATGTGACTCACACTGTGCACAAGGTCATTCTATGATGTCTCACCGCTGACTGAGTAACCCCACCAGAGAATGTCTATTCACCTTTGATTGTTTGCCAAGTTACATCAAGGCTATGCAACCAGTTCTCAAGGTATTCAAAATGACTGGATACTTAATGATATATAAGTACTTACGTTTTTCTTGTACAAAGCAATAAACTTTGTATCAAAAGCAAAAAACAAAATGGAGGTAAGGTGTCGCATTTCACTAAAATGTAACAATTTTGCGATATTGTTTGCTTGTAGTCAGCTGGTAGATAATTAATTCTTTATGGCAAAAACCTCCATTTTTGCTCCCCACACCACACAACAGAGCCAAATTAAGCTAATGTACAGGCTTTAACATATGTTATAGAGGGGCCCTGATTTGGGAAAATACACATAAGTATTAAAACACATTATTTTTTTTACTTGTATAGTAATTAAATTTTCAATGGGGTATCAATCTGATATTTCAACAATCACATTACTCCATTTTTGCTTTTATTTATATATATATATATGATAATAACCACAGTATATATATATATATATATATATATATATATATATATATATATATATATGATAATAACCACAATTAAAGGTAATGATATTGTTAACTTTAGACATCCTGGTGTTCATGAAAGTTGAGAGCAGTATGATAATACTAGAATATACCAATCAATAATGACGGTGTTATTCATGTATGGCACTAAGGAGCTTTTTCATGTTTGCATCCTCTTTGGCAAAAGAAAATGATAAGATTAAAAGCCATGAATCATATTTTTACTTTATTGTTTCTTCATCTCGTATATGATACCCAGGATACATTCTTCCTCATTTCTATGTAAAGTGGGATAAGCCAGTAGATAGGTATTCTGTTGTATGAAGTAAACACTGAACAAATATTTACTATTACATACGATAACAGCATTCAGAGTTCTCACACCCTTTCACTATTATAAATGGAATGGATTATCATAAATATATATTGGCTTATAGACAGCTACATTAGAGTAGATTAAATTAGATCAGTTTTAGATCTTAGCAGAGATCAGTTCTGAAGTAGAGGAAATGAATTATTACTGCTTCCAGTGCTGAGTGTATTGACCAATATTAACAATCATAAGATTTAACCAACTACAGCTTTCAACTTAAATTTCCTACCACAGAATGAAGATGCAATCTGACGGTAGGATATCACAAGTACCACCAAAGACAAGCTTGCAAATAAATATACGACGACTCAAATGCTTAAAAATTGTTGATAATGATACACTGTAGACCTGGTATTATGCAGCTCAATGTAATGCAGTGTGATGGACCCAAATTATCAAAACGTTAAATTTGGCTCTTAAAACAATAGCTAAATACAAAATTAGTAAAACACCCACTAAATCTGGTTACCCCAACTGTAAAAAAGAAATGAATTAGACAAAAACATTTCAGTAGTCAATAAATAAAATATCACCCCTTTCATCTGTTGTTAAAAAGATTCCTTACATATTGTCAAGCTCCTACTCTGGACACTAAATATATATGTATGTAGGTTTTGTCGAAATGTAACCTCCCGGTAAGGTGACATGATTTTGAAAATTTTTCATGTTTACTTCTGTCTTCCTACTGGACTAGCCTCACCCTACCCCCCACCCTCATAGTTTTCACTTCATTTCTGCATAAATTTGCTAGAATACGGACTCACTTATAACGCGGTATAGGCCTTAATTTCTGCGTTGTAAAGGGTCTACGGTGTATTAATGTAGAAATTATATTTTTAAGAGTCTGTTTTTATTTGCAAGATTTGATGATGATTTTGATGTTTTGATTTCCAGTCACAGGCCTTCATGACATTGATGAATACATCCAGGCACAGTTATTACTTGCTGTAAGTATGGTAACTTTTTTTTTAAAAATCTCAAATCTTATTTTCACCATAATTCACCAAATGTTTGTCTGCCCTTGATAGCAAAACTTGAGAACTGCCTGAGTGATGACCTCCAAATTGTCAATGGTAACTGATGAAAGCCCTGAGCAGATTTTTTGCAAAAATAACCCTCAAATTGAGTTTGTTTTTGTTTTGTTTTTTTGAAGAGGTTACCATGTAAATTCATGGTAAATTTGTGTCCAACTGTATTCCACCTCATCTAAAAGTTTACTATCTTACTAACACTGACGGACAGACATTCAGTGAATGTTGTAAGGCTAGCTGGAAAGAAAAACATCCTTAGGGTGGGTTTTCAGATATTACTTTCAATTCCTCTTATAAAAGTAATTTAATTCCTCTTGTTCAAGAATTAATTCCTTTCTTTTGTTTTATTACAACCCAAATGATCACAGTATTTTGATAGGATCAGTTTATATTTACCCAAATGTATTTCATTTTAACAGGAACATAAAATCATTTTAGATTGAAATTATCTAATCTTGACCGTGACGAACATATGTTACTTGGTATTTACTAGTTGCACATTGCATCACTAACAAAGTATATGTCTGGCTTCTATTGTGTCTCCTTGGTTGAAATTGATCAGAAGTAAAAAGATATTTTGTTGACAGTGGGTTTTAGATTTCATATCTATTAAACAGCTGTATTAGATAGACGATAAGACTGTATTGGACTGAAACAATTTGATTGTATCAAATCAAATCCTATCCCAAATATTGTTCGAAACCTGTTTTGTTATATTTTATAGGCATTGAACATTACGACACATGTTCTCAAAGTTGGTGGAACATTCGTAGCTAAGGTGAGTCTTTTCTTTATTTGTACACGTGTCTCTTTAAATTGGAGATGTTTGTCGTCACCTGGATTTGTATAAATTGATGTATTATTCGACAGATTGAATACTGCAACTGCAAACATTTCTTTTAAGTCTCTAGTTTTCACTACTTTGAAAATTCAAATCTTTTTTCTCTTTCTGATCGGTTGAATCATTCTCATGACCTCCACCTCTACCAGTTAATGGCTTTGAAGGGTAATTGACGATCTGTACCTCACCACTGCATCACAGGAAAGGGTCAGAACATTTTTTGATGTCTACAGTGGTTACAAAAGTAATACAGACATTTTATATAGAGCTCATGATAAACAACGGCCACCTTGTCATCTGTGTGAAAATATTGTTCTTTTTACAACTTAGTCAGTTTTGAGTTTGTTTTGATGAGCAACAAAGTTTATCCATAACTTCCATGAATGCTTACAGATTATTTAATTTGATCAACATGGTGAACATGTAATTTGAAGGTTTTACCAACATGGTGAACATGTAATTTGAAGGTTTTACCAACATTACAAACATGTAATATGAAGGGTAAATCCGCTAACTTGGGGAATTCATAATTTTGAGATTTTTATCTAAAAAGATTAGTTGATAAATTCAGTTTTGATGTCAATTTAATAGTGAATACCAGCACAGAATTTGTTCCAAGTTTGATTAATTCATTCTTGTTATTAAAAAGTTTTTTTTTTCAAAGGAAGAATTTCATGTACATTTATTTAAATTGTGGTTTTCATTTGTGACCATTTTAAAACACCTTTAAAAGTAATAGTATTGTTTTGTTTTGTTTTTTTTCCTCTTTCTTCACAGATTTTCCGTGGCAAAGATGTTACTCTATTATATTCACAATTAAAAATTTTCTTTCCATTCGTGACTGTGTACAAACCCCGGAGCAGTCGTAATTCAAGTATAGGTTAGTCATCGTTTTTTTTCCATTGTCACCATAATCAGAACAATCTTGAGTTTTATGTAATTTTTCTCAATGTGTGTATCATTGGAAATTTCACTGAAAATTATCTACACTCGTGTAGAATGTCAACTCCTCATTTTGTTTTTTTAATTCTGATAGAAAATCAGTCGCATCATACTTGAATAAATACTGAACTTGTGTGCAATTACACAGCAGATCCTTTGATCTTAATAATTGACTATCTTTTCAGAGGCATTTGTGGTTTGCCAGAATTATTCCCCACCCGAGGGATACATTCCCAATATGTCTAATCCACTTCTGGATCATCATTATGGTAAGTGGTTAAAGCATTCTAATTATATTTTTCACCTGCTCTGTTGTTAGTATTAAGTGGACTGTGTGGTTGGTATCTAACGGACCGTGCAATTGGTATTGAATGGACTGTGCGGTTGGTATTAAACAGTGTGACACCTCTCATTTATATATATATATATATAGAAAATTCGAGATGCTCTGTGTCAACTATTAGGTATTTCTTGATATCAAAATGACCGAGAATCTGAACTTAAAACATGTTTCATATCTGAGTTACCTGGTGTAATTTGCATTGAGATTTAATTAAACAAATTATTTCATTTGGGCAAACTTTTCCTGAGTGTGAACTTTCCATTTTTGTCAAACTCCTACTGAGTTGACTTTATATTCCTAACCTAACAACAATGACAAGTTCAGACTAAGAAGTCAAAAGTTCAAAATGATGGATAGAGAGAGACAGATTCTAATCCTGTGCAATCAATCAATAAAAGGAAGGAAGAGAGAAAAAAAGAGAAAATGGAAAACCATGGACACTACATTGAATTATTTGGTGTTATTAAACCAATTCTTCTAAATAGAACTTATTACTTTTTCTTTCTTTTTTTTTGATCCTTACTATAATTCTTTTTCTTTTTCCTCTACTCTTCTCCACTTTAACCCTCCATTATAGAAACTTGAAATTTTGCCCACACACTTCTCCAGTGGGTATGGAAAACTTTTTTTTTTTTTTTCTTTCTAAATTTAGCTTAGTGGCTGAAATAGTAGTGTCCAGAGTGGCATTTGATCCCAAAGTAGCCAGTCTTGTCAACTGTGAAGAACTGCTTCATGGCTCTAAAGAGTTTTATGAAACTAAATTGACATAGTATTTTCCATTTTAATATTATATACACTTCTGTATTCACTTGCATCTGTCAAAACTGTATCTCCGAAGGTTGTCAATGAATTTCAATGAAATTTTGTGGGTGAGTGAGCATCATTGTAAAGAAGTGATCTGGGAATTTGATTCTGATTGAGAGGTATTTTGGGGGTTTTTTTTTTCTTTCCATAAATTTCTATATTTGCTTCCAACTGTCCTTTTGATATCTTGAAAAGTTCTCAATTATTTTCAATTAAATTTCACCGAAAGGTCAGGCATGTATTGCATAAGATGTAATCAATTTTGGGGGTGGATCCAGGAATATTTGTGCATGAGAGATATTTTAGCATAAGTTTTTGTATTCACTCTTTCTTTCCACATGGATATCTCCAAAAGTTCTTGATTAAATGTTGTGGAAGGCTGGGCAATAGGCCATGGGAGAAGTGATTAAATTTTGAGACGAATCCATTCGTAATGACTTGATCATAATTGGAAGAATTGTACATTCACGGTCATCCATTTTGAATTTCAAAATGGCCGCAAAAATTTTTCTCTCCATCTAGATGATTTTTAGAAATGACCCAACCCGGTTGCAAAGTTTCTCCCTCAGAAAAATGAAAACTCAAAAAATGTGCTTGAAACCGATATACTATTGAGGGTGATTCTAATTTGATGAAATCCTAATTGGATCTGTATTAGTTTTTTCATTAAAAATTGCTTTTTTTCCTTTTTTTTAATTCTTGTTTTAGATGTTGACTTCAATAATCTCACTGGGCCAAACAGAATCATCGTGCCATTCCTTGCTTGTGGTGACTTGAGTGGCTTTGATTCAGATAAAACCTATCCTCTCCTTGTAAGTAATCTGCTTTCTCACTGAACTATCTCTCTGCTTTTAATAGAATTGTGGTTTAATTTTTCAAAAATGCATGAAGCATGAGAATCATAATTTTTTAAAAAATGAAGTTTTTGTTTTCATTGATTGATATGAATTTCTGTACGCTAAGAAGTACCGTATTTCTGTGGTGTCAAGGACTTTCACCAATTTATACTTGCAAAATTTGAAAAGAATAGACATAAGATCATTGTCTCAGAACTTTCATCTACTTGACCAAGATGTTTTGTGGCTTATTCACATCTTAACCTCTTATAGTCTGCACTTACAATACTCGGTTTACACACAGCTTAGGTTGGCTCGGCTGCTGTAATAGACTAATTAATACCAGAATTAATTGTTGTAATTACATATATTTCTGTCATTATTTATGCTACTTTAGTTTTTTCACTGTTTTATCCTAACCATAATTTATAGACTTCATTCTGAGGTCATGCAAGAGTTCAGATAACTGTGCAGCATAGATTACCTCCCTCTGGGGTTAGGATAGGCTTATGAAAAAAAAATGTAATCTTCAGCCTTTGGGATGCAGGTTAAATTTTCAAGTATTTTCAACGCTGGCTGTGGGTGGGGATTATTTCAGTAATTAAAAAAATTAGTCACAAGCAGCTGAAATGCTCTTCTTTTACTGAAACATAAATCGTAACTTGTTAAAGTTTAACTTTCATTCAACGGAAAAAAAATCTCCTTTGGCGTGTCATGTACACATCCTACATGCCGCAGAGCCAGCCAATCTGGCTTCGAAAACTTATGGTGACAGTTTTTGTTGACTGTTTCTAATAAGCCTAAAATTCAGGTTTCAGCACTCCCACCTCCTCTGCCAAGATATTTTGTGAATTACTTAGTGACGTGTAAATCCTTTTGACCATTTATAGTCTGCATTTTTCTCTCACAATACGGAGACACAATAAGTTCACACCTAACCTACCAGTGGTATAGTGTTTGATTATGATAGATTTTTTTTTTTATTATGAGATTTACTGGTAAACCCTTTCAAGATATTGCAGTCGTACTTCTTCTTAAAGTCAAGATCATTTGAGGAGAGTGAAAATACCTGCAATATTGCTATACAGCATCTAAATTACTACTAGTCTGTTGGCTTGTCTTCTGTTGTTATTTTTGTACGGGAATGCATTTTTATGATTATCTATATTTTTCTGTCACTTATGATACTTTCATTTATAGTGTTTTATAAGTATGATTTATACGCTTCATTCAGAGGTCATAAACAGAAGTCCTGATTACAGCCTTGCATAGATTACTTTCCTCTGGGTTTAGGATAGGCAAATGAAACGTGTCACCTTTGACCTGGAGGATGTAAGGTGAATTTTCAAGACTTATTTTTTGGAAAAAAATATCAACTTTGACACCAGAAAATATGGTTCTTGTTGAAGATCTTTCCTATAATTTGCATATGATGTTTGTTTGTATGTAGCATATTCCAATCTAACAGCATAGGAAATATTTACTTATATTGTTAGAAGTAAAAGTATATGCTGGTGATTCATATTTGAAGTACATATCAAGTAGATACGTAAATAAACAGTTGCATACACAAGTGTGAAGCGACAACATTTTTTAATAAAATCTTACATGGTTGTCTTTCAGCCTCTTGACATACAAGATAGAAATTTGAATGACCTTCTAAACCTCCGATCAGATAGTGGAATTCTTGTTTTTAATTTTTCTATGAAAATTTTTTTCATAAAATCCAAAATGTACTTTTGAAATATATAAAAAATATGCATACTATCTGAATTTGGTGGGGATCGGTCAAAGATTATGCCCTGAGGCCTGCGTAAACACAGAAATTAGCCACCCCCTTCAATGAGAAAAAAAATGAGCAAAACGGAAAGGAATTCAAACTCAAATTTTGCTACTATGTGATTGATTAGTGATTCTAGCTTCTGGAAGATCTAGAGAAAGGCAATTGATTTCAAGGTAACATATATGAGAAAAAGAGATCAACTTGAATTTATTGATTATTGGAATAGTGTGGGACAGAGAAAAGAAACAATACTGTCAGACCAACTGCAATCTACAGAATTTGATATAAGGTAAACTTACTGAGAAATCGAGAATTTTATGTGCGTTGTTTTTACTTTCTTTAGAAGAGAACTTTTGCATAACATTCCATCTTGAAAACCTGTGAATACCACTTATATGTGTTTTGTGCTGTTATTTTTCAGTGAAATAGTTATTTAAAATGGGTTTGGGGTTATTATCCTGAAAGACATAATTTTGATTGTTGAAATCCCAGAAGATCAATTGTGTTGTGGGGGAATCCAGTGAGGGAGATCAATTGTGTTGTGGGGGAATCCAGTGAGGGAGATCTATTGTGTTGTGGGGGAATACAGTAAGAACGATATAAGGAATGTCAAAGACCCTCAATACATTATGAAGCTGAGACCAATCCCTGTAAACAACTGGAGTACCTACCTTTTCTATCTAGTTTTAAGATTATGCCGTTTTTTTGGATTGTGATTAGAACCGATTTAAAGTAAGTCAGTATTAATGATAAGAAATTCCAGTTTTGATTTTAAAAAAAATGTTAATATCATTGTGAATGAACCTTGCTATTTTTCTTTCCATTTCAGCTGGACTCTCAAAAAGAATACACATATCATCCTCCAATGCAGGGTCCGATTGATCCACCATATAAAGAAGCATGCTTTTTGAAAAAGAATGATTTATTGTCTAAACCAGAAGTCACTTCAGGACATGCACAGACAACAGATGCTTCGGACGAGCTGTCCTCAGCCGTAGATAACCTTCATGTTGAATCATGACATAGAGTTTGAGTGAAACGTTTTTAATACGAATAAAATTTACTCTTTTTTCAGCAAAGCTTCTAAACATACGATTGTTCTTTATCCAACTTACAAATGGCTGACTGGATAAATTTATTGTATTTTCCTTGCATAAGAAAATAAATCATCAAGTATTGCTGGCACACAAAAAAAGTCTGACTAGAATGAATTTATCCTTTGGCTAAATGTAAAAAAAAAAAGCTTTCACAAATGTATCATAAGTAGTTTTATCACTTTTATTCTAAGTCAGTGTTTCTCATAATCCAAGGTCACATCACCTTGCTCCCCTTGTGGTCCCACGTCACCTTGCTCCCCTTGTGGTCCCACGTCACCTTGCTCCCCTTGTGGTCCCACGTCACCTTGCTCCCCTTGTGGTCCCACGTCACCTTGCTCCCCTTGTGGTCCCACGTCACCTTGCTCCCCTTGTGATCCCAAGTCACATTACTCCCCTTGTGACCTCCTCGTCAAATTACTTCCTCATAACCCTACATCTAATTATTCCCCACTCATTTTGAATTGTCATCTTGTAATTTTTTTGGCCATTACATTTTGTAGCATATGTTTCTAACTTGGCTGAAATTCCACCCCTAAAGAAATTTCTCCCTTGGGAGCCAAATGCCCGCTGTTTGAGAATCGCTTCTCCCCGCCTCCCCCCCATGAACTGGAAACCTATTAATATTAATGCCTGAATTTTGAAAACGGTTTAAAAAAAGGCAAGGATGTGTTAATTTCAATTTGATAGTTAGAATAAACTATTCTCTTATATTATATCAAGTATTTTCCCTATTGTGGAGAACTGAAAATCGTAACGGGATACATGTGTCCCATTAGACATTCATCCAAGAACAGATGAAAAATTGGGAGTAGGCAGATCATTTTCCCACAATTCTTTCCTGTTCAGTCTTGTAATGTGGAATAATTTCTGCAGGGATTTCATACTATGATGACCTCATTTTCTTGGGTTGTAAAAACTGGGAAAATCTCATTTACATTATTTTCATGACACGTGCATCCCAATAGACTTCTAAAAGAAATCTACTGGACTATACATCCCAGTGGTGATAGAAACCTTGCGATATATATGTCCCAGGAGTCTCAAAGAGGTTAAATGATTTTGATGTAAAGTACTCGACTAAATTTGAAATATGAATATTTGTTAAAAGTTGAACAAATTTAAGTCAACAAATACTGATTTGGAATAATATCAGACTATATTCTATTAAGGCCTGCTAAGTGACTGTGTGTTCAAGCTCGGGTAAAAACAAGGATTTTGAATGCTCATTTTCATGGTAGGTAAGCTCATCAAAGATTGGTATATAATCACTCCTCCGACAAATGATCTTTTGTCTGATTAAGCTAAACTTAATTGGTTTGTAGATTCTGTTCAGGGTTACCCAAAGGCTGCATGGGATACCTTTACTTATTCTGAATAAGCTCACTGTTATATTCCTTACAAGAATAATTATGATCTGGTTTGTTTTGTCATTTGAAACATGATGCAAGAAAGACTGAAACTAAAAGAATTGAATGAGACTTTTGAAACAGTCGTGCACTTGTTTTAATGCTATGAAATTTGTTTGACAATATTTCAAAAATTGAATAACCATTCTTGCAAATTTTTAAAATCTTGGATCCTTTTTTGAATTGACCCAACAAAGATTTATTTTATGCCTGTAGAACTGCAGATTTTTGTATGAAGCTGATTCTTTGGAATCTACCATTTGAGGCATTTGCCATTGGACAGGCAAACTAACCAAAATGTGAAAATGAGCTCCAAAGTTTGGGGACTTTAAAAATCGCATATGGATCCCATTTTTGGATTGATTTTCATAAAGATTTGTATGACATCTCGGCATATTATTTAGAATATGCCTGCAATATTGTTTCTACATCATATTACAGAAAAATGATGAAAAATCATTCATTAGCAACCTTGTATCATTCCTAAAATGGCTGAATATGTAAACATCAATTAAAATAAGTGAAAAACTAAATTATTATGAAAACCATCCTGAAATGTGAAACTTTGGTGCTTTGGTGATGAATACAACAGAAACACAAAGAATGGCTGGCTGTATGAGTCAGGAAAGGAGAGAGGTATATGTAGCCGCTGAATGGCTGGACAGACTGGTGTTTGTGGAATCCAGTACTCCCATTAGCTACGGCCTCTTGCCCCTTTTTCTATAAGGGCAAAATAACAAAACTAGGGCTTTACACGTGGTGAAAAATCTCACTAAATAATAGCAAAACAGAGTATTAGAGACGAACTTGCTGATTATTACACCAGATAGAACAGAGATGGTTGAATACTTTGCTATAAAAGATGCATCTTTGGAAGAGAGTGATGAGTTTGTCTCTCTTACAGTAGACGTCTCATTTAATAGTATTTGGTGGAGAGAATAACTGAAAATTTATAATTCTCTTTTGAAAAAATTGATTCCTATTAGGAAAATCTTAATTTCAAATTTTAAAAAAATAGTTGATTTTACAGCGAATGATCAGATCCTACCTGAATGCCACAGATATTTTAAAAAAGAAAAGAAAAACTGAAGTATATATCGAGGGCCAATAACCAGAAGTCGACCAAACATTTTGTTATCCTTTGTGCTATGTTTGTCCAAAGTGTTCATGTCCTGTTGAGTTCCGGTTGAAAGAGGCCTCCGTATTGTTCGAGGAGAGGGGCAAAGGAAACGTCAGGGAGTGGTTGTTACTGATGACATCCAGGTAGTTGCAAGCGTGGGAAGCCACCAGCTCTCAGCTTTGGTATATCTCGGTGACTTCTCAACTGAATGGGTAAAGGCATCTGAATGGTTATTTCTTATTCTAATAATTACATAAATTTTAACTAGAACTAAATAAAATGATTCATCCTACCAATTAGAATGACATTTTACACTATTGTTCACCAGGTGTTATCCTAGCGTAATGGTTATTGTACCTGACTATCAATTCACTGGATGCAGGTATAAAAGTCAGTTTGCTTCAGGATGATTCTTTTGGCTGAACAGACAAACAAACCAACACACTGACAGTAGAATTCATATTTGTAGATATTTTTTGTTGGGATTTATAACATAATTCAAAAAAAAAAATTTTTCTGCTGCTTTAAGAACTGCCTTAGGTTAGTAAGGATTTAAAAAAAAAATATAATTTGAATACCAAAAAAAATAATTTCCAGTGAAATGGACCCTTTAGTGGTGAAAAGCCTAGGCACCACTATTCTACACATTTCATACTTTATTCCTACAAAAATGTTTTCATTAAGTACTAGCATAGTCTCTAACCGAAATCATGGAATTTTCTTACATTATCTATGAATGTATATCAATAATAATATGTAATGATATTTATATTTATATATTTTAGAATATTTCTATTTCAAAACACTGTTCGAAAAATATGAATATTCTTTTAGAAGGTTTGATTTTCAAAATATAATTTCCAAAAATAAAATTTTAACTCAATTGGAGCCTAAAGAGAAGAAAAGTTTAAAATAAAGTTCAAACAAAAGCCAATCAGAAGTATGATTTTTTTTTTCTTTCCCCCTCTCAGTGTAACAATCGTCACTGCTCCCACATTGTTACATAAATCTTGCTCTCTTCCCTTTTTTTGATCAGCTTCAAAGAGAGGAAGAGAGTAAAACTGTAACTCTTTGAGGTGAACAGACAAATGATTTAACCAACAAATTTGATGACTCTGGTCATTATTTGTGAACATACATATATAAAGATCAAATCTTGTTTAATTCTTTCTTCACTTTCCATTTACAATTAACATCACACTGCATTTTTATTGAAAAGTTGGAACACATTTTACAGATAAATCCCTGGAGGTATTAATTATGTTAACCTTTTTTTTTTAGGAAAGCACTCCAGAATTCTTATTGCAGAAATTTTATCAGTTTTATTTGATCTGGAAAAAAATATTCTTTTACTCAATATTTGAAAAAAAAAAAGATTTTTCATCATTTTTATCGGTCAAAATCAGTTCGAGCTGTACTCTAACGCTTTACTAAAAAATTAAACATGATCAATATCTTGATGAATATATATATATATTAAATGTGCAAAAATCAATGAAAATATCAATATATGAATAAAATGAATCATCAAAATAATAAAAGGTGGGGTAGGAATCATATAGAAGAAAGTTCTTCTGTTATATTTGGAATGGAAATTTTTTTTTTCAAAAATTCGTTCTTTAATTAATAAGTATTGAAAATTTTATTAAAATCGGATGATATGCTGATTTCTGCCAGATTTTTGAATTTCCCAGATGTTGATTTTTTACTGAAAATTGTGTTCATGCCTAACTAAAGAAGGACCTTTTTTTTTCTTTTTTTAAAGAGGATCTTTTTTCTTCCAACTAGACTTGAAAGACTCCCTTTCAATTGTTTCCTTAACTGAAAAAGAAAAAGAATAAAATTAACAAATAAATGCCTGTACATTGTCCTTAACCAAAAAATATTGAAATGGTGGAAGTTGCATATTATGATCACTTTAAGACAGGGTCTTTTAGATAATCATTAGTGGCTGATAACATTAAGCAAAGTATTTTAAAAATTTATATTCTCTTCTATAAACAACTTTGCATTATAACAAATTATTATGAAACGTGTTTTTTATTTTTATTTTTTTGTCAAACCCTTACTTTTTAGTTTTGACTTTATTTCCCTTCGTAACAGCTACAACAACAACAAATAACAATGACTAGACAAAAACCAGAGACGTCATGCACGAATAACAGCGACACAGTGAGGTACGCAAAAACTGATGACAAATTCTCTCCCACTTCTAAAGTCCAACTCAGGTTGACATGTTTTGCTTAAGTTTTCAAATCTCGTTTACAGAAACTATTAATAAACGAGTTGAAATGGGGCACAACGTTTTGAAATATAATTATACGGAGAAATGAATTCTGTTCTGTTCACCTTTTAGATTTTAATGAATTAAAGAAGTTTGACCCTTGCGAAAAATTAAATTTTAATTCATTTCAAATAAAGTGTTTGAAACAAATCAATTTGTATACCTCATCTGTGATGATAAAAAACGGCTTTTTCTGTACGTGTTGAACTTCTGTGTAAACAGTGTTGCCAACAACTCCAAAAAAATTGATAAAATCGGCTAAATCTTCTCCGTTTTCGCCTAACTTTATGGCTAAAAATATTTAGTGTAATTGTTTTGAGTTAGCTATTATTTAAAATTAAATCGGCTGATTATTTTTTTTTTAATGGCCAGATTTTCGGCTTTCGCAAATTTTTATAGGTTGAATACGAAGAAAATCGGCTAGATATAGCCGAGAAATGGCTGATTTTGCATCCCTGTTTGTATATCCAGGGGAAAGAAAAAAAAGAGACCAACGTGTTTTTAGTGTTTACCTTTCCCTTCCCTAAAAAAAAAATGAATTGATCTGAGTCAGAAGTAGAAGACGACATTTAAACGAGGATTGTTCTTTTTCTGTGTGTGGACCAAAAATTAAATTTTATGCTTCAAGTGGTTATTGACCGTAGAATAATTAGGTAAGAAGAAGATTCGAACCATGTGTCGCCTGTGAAATAATGTTGTCGGTTAAAGAGAAAGAGCGAGTAAGAAGGACATAGAGAGAGGAAGGGCGATATGCTTCGCGCTGTGACATCAACGTTTTCCTTCTCACTCAGCAGATGCGCGCTTTGTGGAGAGGGTACAGCCACTGAGTCAAGCAGCGGCCGCTACCTGCCACTTCGATCGACCCTTAAAATCAAGTAATTTCACTTAAAAAACCCAAGGAATATTACTTTTCTCAAGAGACTGGCTATTCACTGATTCACTAGTGATATTTTACTGGCCCCACTTTTTAGAAAGAAGGTGAGTTTTATTTGTAATTACATTTTCTTTCTTGAATCTTACTGTCGTTCGGTTTTTAGCTTGAGAGAGATTTCTTGAAAATCTCTCCGGTTCAATGAAGCAGACGGCAAACAGATCGTGCAGTTATTTTTCGTTGCGAATATTGTTGAAAAGAGAAAACCCTCGGTGAAACTTGAAATTCACTGACGAGGCAAATGAGTAATATTTCATATCGAAAACGGTATTTTATTTGCAGCTGTGAGGGTGTGAGGTCTGGCCCCTCCCTCGTTTTTGACTAATAATGATGACACAAACGCACAACAAGAGAAGTAATATTTAATCCTTTTTTCTCTTCCTTGTCTTGAAATACCCGTCTGCATCCCGAATTGCAACCGTCTCTCTTCTCTTTATTACCATTCTCTTCTCTTGTCTCCAGTTTTCAAATAGTATGCTTTTCAACTTAAAATGACACATTTTCATTTCTCTCTCCGATTTGATTTTCAAATTTCCAAGGAACTAATGGCGTGTAGAACCTTTCTTACTACTATTTGGTTCCTATGGATACGGCATTCAAAAATAATATTTTCTAGAATTTACAAGTTTTTATTTTCCTGGATTCTGATGTTATCGAGAAAATCAATTATTCACTCTTCATGGAGGTGCGCGTGTGTGTAGCTGTGATATTGTCCGCTTTTCCTGTAGTAGTAAGATTTTCGAGTTCCTTTGGAAACACGTTATTACAGACACTTGCTAAAAAATTTTAACCCCCCCTCTCTCTTGTTCTCATTTCTTTTCAAAGCATTGCTTCATCAGTTTGAATAGTTTTCTCATTTTGTTATCTTTAAAATCTGAATTTAGACGGTAAATTTGAAATAAATTAATTGGGAGGGAAAAAAATATCAAAGAATCTAGTTGAAAATGCAAGTAAGGGGAGAAGGAGGGGGGGAAAAAGGAATTTCCTATTTGGAATTCCCAAGATATTTGCTCGCCACCCGAAAAAAGAGAAAAGAATTTAAAAAAAAAACAGGTTGTCTTGTCTATTTTCCTAAACCTAGTTCGGTAACAATTTCCTATATTAACATGGGAAGCTTTAAGAAACAATGGTGATAGCGCTCCTTAATCCCGAATTTCTCAAAAACAAGGGGAAAATATTTGAGATATTTTTTCTTTTTTATAGCACCTGTTCAAATTTTGAAAGAATCGCTGGAATGAACTATATTCATTTTCTTTTTCCAAAGATTGGATAATCTGTCTAAAATGGTTGGTAACTGACATTTTTTTGGGTGCTATTATGAAGGCAATGAGAATCAACACTTGAAATTAACCTTAAAGATCCTTTTTACCTTGCCATGCCAATAAATGTTGCTGTCGTTGCAATCATCATAATGACCGAGGCCGAAATGCTACTACTGTAATCTTTCATCCATTTGACACTATAAAAATATCTTTCTTTTTATTTGCACCAGCTGAGGAGGAAGAATATTATCTGTTATTGTTTGGAGTGGGTTAATAATGATTTCGCTAGGGAAGTGTTTGTCAAAGCAGGTTGTTCAGACGAAAAGGTGAAGTATGCGTATCATGACTGACTACTGTTTGTTCCGAATAATTGTCTCTTAGTGAGTTGCCTCTGTGCCGTGGAAACAATTTATTAAGGTTTGAATTTTAAATTTCTAATTGTGCGTACAAGATAAGGACTGTGTACAAAGGCGGAAAGAAAATGTTTGTTTTTTTTGTAGTATGCGAGGAGGAGCTAGAAGGGGTTGTCATCTTGTAAAGGAAGACTCATCATTCTTCGCTTCGTTTCCCCAACTCCCAGTCCCTTGTCTCTCATTCTAATTTCATGAAAGAATCTAATGAATGAAGAATGTTTTATTCCCCCCCTCCTTATTTGTGAAAATCCATTTTTTTTATCTTTGAGTGTTGCTGTTACCATTTTACAGATGCTTGAACAAAGAGATGAACACGAATTTAAAAAAAAAATGAAAGCTCAAACCAAGGGAGTTTCAAAGCTTTCAAGAGATCAAAATTGCTCACAAGAAAAATTAAGGATGTTTTTTGTGTTTTTTTTACTTGAATTATTCGCTCATGCAGGTTTGTTTAATCAAACGGGTTTAATGGTATTTCACGTTTTTATTTAAAAAAAAAAATGAATTAAAAACAGTTGAAAATTCAAAAAAAAAATATTTGTGTAGCATTACGAAGTATTGATTTCTCAAGCCGGTTGTTAGATAGTTTCATATTTTCATCTTTGGATAAAAGATGTGAAGAAATTTGAATTACCGAAGAGGGTGAATAATTTGATTAAAAAAATCTTGAACTTTTAATGTGTTGCACTATACGCTGTTTTCACTTACTTAACGCTACATGTTCAGCTTAAAAGAACCAAAAACTCTCGCACATTGAGATTTAATTTTGTTCTTGTGTTTTGAGTGTTTGAATTTGTACTTTAAAAAACAGGCAGACTGTTGAAAACTGGGGTAAAAAGTCGGGAAGGTGGTCCCCATTCGAATTCAGCAGGCGTGACGTAAACATGCGATCTGTCGAAAAATTTCACACTCCAATAATTGGGGCCGCTGGGTGTGAGTAAAAATTTCACACCTGCACACACTCGATGAAAAAAAGATGGCGCATAAATTAATGGAGATGAGCGAATCCATGAGAGAAAACGGTAAATACATAGATTATATTGTTATTGCTTCCCTTCATGAATTTTCGACTGATCGCATATATATATATATATATATAATATATATATATATATATATATATATATGCGTGACGTCCAATCAGGGCCACTCTTGCTAAGTTGTACCGACGACGAACTGTATCGTATTTTATTAAACTTCTGAACTTTCTTTATTAAATTTTTTTTACTAATCTGACTTCTGAAAATATCGACGTAAAACCTGATTCCTGATTGTTTTGTTCTGCCTTCCATTTCAAATTTAACGATCTCATTTTGGAAGCCAAAAGTAGAGGTCTTCGATCAAGTACTTGTTTCTTCCAGGTATATGAAAAAAAAAGAAATGTTTCTCTTTGGCTAGAACGAATAAATCTTTTTTGTCGAAAATTTTAAGTTCTTTGATTTTAAATTCTGTCTGAATTTCAGTGATGAGGAATTCTTTTTACTGAATCTTTGAAAATTCCATGGGTGTTGACGACAAACATCCTAACTCTTCTTGCATATATATTTTTGCCTTCAAAGTATATAATTTCGTTACCTATGTTTAAGTGTATATATATAGACAATAACGTGCAAAGGCAAATGAAACTAATGTATCTCTATTATTTTTTGTTATCTGTATAAATTCTTACGGTCAACTGCTACTAGAACCTAATTTTTAGCCTTCAGACTTGTGAAGGGGGAATTAGGAACGAATGACTTTTATAGAGAAAGTTGAGTCCCATTCAAGCATAAGAGCCCTCATTTATTCTATCCATGTTTACATGGGTGCGGAAAGGCATTTTCTCACCCCCATCTGGATCAGGTCTTCTCACTGCGGGAGAGGGGTTTTAGAAGTTAGAATCTGCTGTTTAAAAAGATTTTGCCCCCAAAATGTATTCTGAATATACCCCCCCCCCCCGGCAGTAGATGCGCATGTTGTCAATGAGTGAGTGGGGAGAAAGACCAACGATCCGAAAGCGTAACGGTTGTACAATCAAACAAGCAGAATACTAATATAATTATACATTAATCTAATCAGACTAAGTGGTAGCACAAGGATTTATTTTCCTTAGGAAGAATTAACGACGAGATATTCTCCTGTGTAGAAGGATGGAACTGGGACCGGATTAAAGCTGCTAGATGCCCCTAAATGTTTCCCCCCCCCCCACTTCAGCGCTTTACATTATTGTGATATCAAATCGCACACTTTGCTACAGGAAGCCTTTGGAAAAGATACCTGCTTAACTTCACCGTCAGGAAGCGGCTGTAAGAATATCCATGATTCATTTTGAAGATGTTAAATATTTTTCAAGATAATGACAAAATCAAGGTCTTAATGAGAAAATATTTTGATTGATATTAATTGTGATTTATAAATCTTTCAAATGCAACTCTATTGATAATTATCATCTTCCAGTCCTCGGATCTCAAATGTTCATAGACCTTCCACCAAGCCAGCATTTCTTTTTTCCCTCCACCGCTTCTGTTAGTCTTGGTACATTCAGAGGTCTGCAGTTGATGAAACCTTGTTCTTACCGTACTGCGACTACATTGCACACCGCGTGCCTTCTATAGATTTGCTAAGTCTTTAGATGAAGCTGATTGTTGGTTTTGGCAAAGTGCAACCAACATCCTGTCTTGTCTTCCAATTGAAACATGTTTTCGTCCACACTTTCTAACAGGCTGAAGCAACAAATCTTCACCATTTTTTTCAGTTTCTTCTTGATATTGAATATACTTCTCTTTGGTAATCTTTTCATTTTTAATCTTTTTTCTTTTTTTTTTTTATCTTATCCCAACTTGAGGAATTATCTTTTGTGATGAACTTCCACTTGGACACTTTTCTTTGGGCTCAAATCTTCACCAGATCCCATGATAACAATATTGGACAAGAACACACGGTAATCACAACTGCAAGAGTAACATATTTGATTGGAGACCTGTAACAATAAATGAGGTTAAATTGACACGTCCTTGGAAAGAGGAAGTCTTTGAAGGGTGTGTTAGTTCATCTGAGATCAGCCACCAGAATGAATGTAGAATCCAAAATACATAGAAACATGTGTTACTTTTTATATCTTTGTAATTTAGATAGGGTTTCAAAATGAAAAGTCAATTTTGGAAAAAGTGCTCAGTAATTTTGACATTACTGTACAGTGTATGTATCTTCATTAAATTTCGCAAGTTACATAAAGACATATGAATCCTAATAAAGATTTACTGCATTTGTAGATAACACTGTTTTGTATCTGCATTCATCCCCACCCCTCCAGGTGTGTAACTTTTCCAAAAGGCTAGTAAACATCGGGTGAGAATGATCTGTATTGACCCTCTCATAACCATCAAGTACTTAAACTTCATTTTCTACAAAATAGGATAGATTAGTAGGTAGCCAGTTAGTCACTTAGACCATACTTCTATAACAAGTTTGATCCTTACTGGTTGACCCACACTTATGGTAGAATAAGCTAAGCATGGTAAATACTTTGGAGCTTTTCCATAAGTCCTTACCAAAAGCTAACATTCATGATTTTAAAGTACAGAAGCCTCAAAAGAAGATAAAATCAATTCATGGTGTTTGGGGTCAAATTTTAACAGCAATTTGGTCTCGGGGAATGAAAACAATTCAACCTTCAATTTAAATTGCCAATTTTGTATATTTTTTTAGTTGGTTGCTAGATTTTAGCGGCTCTGCTAAAAAAAGAAGCCATTGCTGTCAAAAGTTTGTAATAAGCAAAATTAGCAATATAAGTTATGGCATTTTTTTTAATCACTTTTGTTGGTCATCACCTGGCCAAAATTTTCATATCCTGCAGGAATTGATGTGTGAGGTTTATTTCATTAGTCCCTCCCAGGGTTAGGTTTGAGGTTTTTGTTTTTCATGGCAGGGACTGACAGAAAAGACCCAGCATTTTGCGTCTTTTTTCTGTTGAGAAACAGGAAATGCCACTTGATGTTTTTGTTTGGACTTCCCTACTTTAAAATGATGGAGTTTAGCTTTTGGTGGGGAACCATGAAAAAGACCCAATATCTTGGGTTCCTCATCTTGCTGTAATGGTTAACAGACAATTACTATTGTGTGATGAGTTGAATTCTTGTTGGGTGTCCCAAACTTGTGGCCTTGTGTGTAAGTAAGCATGTTGATTAAATACCTATATTGAATCATCACTTCCCCACAAATGGCTGGCCAGACCAAACAGTTTATTGGGCTACAGATTCCTCCCTCTTTGCTTGTGTGTCTCCCGGTACTCCTGACCACATTTTGGGGGCTACAAGCTTGAAAAATTGTTGAAGTGCACCACTAAGCACCATCTAAAAACCTCTTTATTTCTCCTCAAAAAGTGTTTTTTTTTTTTTATCTCTATGGTCATTTTTGGACCAACTAACCAACAATGCATGTGCTGGTATATATTTTATTATATACATATATATATATATATATATGTGTGTGTGTCATCCACAGACAGCTGTTTTGTTGAATTACAACTAATCAGTATTACTATAGACTATCCATTATCCCATCCAGTACCACGAGGTAGGATTGAAACCTTCACTTCAGACCCAGAGGCTGGCATTTTGTCCCTGCCCTACGCAGAACTGGACAGTCAGTAAGACTGAATTCAAGCGATATATATACTTATGCACTATTCCCAATCCACCAGAATTGGAAGAGCATTGAACGAGTTGCCTTACTTAATGAATGCTCAACCTTGAAAAAGGGAGCATTGATTATAATTTTTTTTTTTTTTTTTTAATCATTTTTGACAAAGGATTTATTTTTTGATAATTAGTTTCAGTACACAAGCTGGCTACGGTGATTCATTCATTTATTTGAGGTATGAATATTCCTCTAAATATACATGTTCTACAATATATTTCTACTGTGTATATCTTTCAATTGATAATTACTTATTTACCCATTATGAAGTCTTGATGTTTAAGTTTCTATGTTTGTATTGTCAAAGTCTATCTTTACTGCGGTTAATTGTTCAGGATTTATTGTTGACAGGGTGACATATTTTATAACGTGCGATATTAACCAAACTTTCATCATCAGTCTTTTATCGTCTGTCATTGGACATGGACCTTCCCCAGACCTCTCTCTCCTGGGTGTTGCAGAGCCAATACTTATTGAACTTGTCTAGTTCGTCTCTCAATCTTGTATTCTGCCAGCCTCGGTTTTGTATGTGATCTGTGTAGATCCATGTTGTGAGTCATGATGTCCATCTGTTGTCTGCCATTCTTGCAACGTGACCAGCCCATTGCCATTTGAGTTTTCTAATGGGATTCCATAATTTCTTGGACTTCTGTTCTTCCTCTAGTATTCTGTGCTGTCTTATGATTCTCTCATGTGCACATTACATGGTTCTCAGTTTGAGGGCCAGTCTCTTGGTTAGGTTCCATGTTTCAGCTCCATAATTGACTATAGGGAGAATGCATTGGTTGTACACTCTTCTTTTTAGGACTAAATTTAAAATCTTTAGTTCAAATGAAAAGACATTTTTCTGATAATAACTCAATGTTGGACAATTTTACTTGAGTCGGTCACTCATGTTTAACTCCAATACCTAAGCAAAAGAAACTTCACTGAGTGCTTCTAACTTAGGAAAATCTAAATCACAATGTCAGTAATAATAATAACTGAAATGTATAAAAGACTAGTGTGTGTGTGTATATATATTTACATAGCACTTTTCAATGATAGCACAGATCAGGGCTCCAGACTAACTTTTTTCACCACCATCCTGGAACAATTCTGAAGAGCAATTTTAACCATTCTGGAGGAAAATAATGTAAACTGCCCCCAAATCAAAATGTTATTTATTTTGTTATCATCTTTTGTTGCTGTCAGCAGCATAATAAAAACCCCATTGAAATGTTGAGGATATAAATAATTATGTCAGCAGTGGTGCTAGATCTGACTGTGCCTCACTGCAAATTTTCTTGAGATTATTTTTAAAGATTTTTCAGGGTCCCTCAGGTATTTTGCACCCACCCCCTGAGCTCCGGTACCCCTCACAATAGTGGGGACTTCCAGTCTCACACTTCGCATCTGATTACATATATTTTGCTCCATTAAAATGAATTGGTTTTAAACAAAACTGAAAACTTATCTCTGAACTGTAGAGCTGCTGCAATTAATTGATTAGTTAATTATCAAATTAATTCCCAACGATGACAGTAAACTGAATATCCTTGGGTCGTTGACAAAACAAGACATTTGAGGACATCATCTTGTGCTCATGATCAACAATTTTCACCATTTTCTGACGTTTTATAGAACGAGGACCACCTTTTATGAACTAATCGAGGAAATAATCAACAGATTAATTAATTTATCTCTATTATTGTTTGGACCATCCTCATCTTGCTTGTTTTCCATACAACGTTTTGGCCGTTGTACTGTACGGCCTTCTTCAGGTATCACCTGGTAGGTGTGTGAAAGTAACGAACCGAACCCTTTATTCAACCGACGGGGGTATATGGATTGCATTCCCCTCTTAGCAGTAGTCGGTTAAATAAAGGGTTCGGTTCGTTACTTCCCCACACCTACCAGATGATACCTGATGAAGGCCGTTGAGTACAACGGCCGAAACGTTGTATGGAAAACAACCAAGATGAGGATGGTCCGAACAATAATAGAGATGATAATAATACCTCATCTCAAAAATTCAGAGAAACACAGATTAATCGTTATTGAAATACGTTGTTCGTTGCGGCCCTAGTAAACTGTAAAAAAAAAAAAAACGGAACTAAGAACAAAAAATCAGTAAAACCCAAATTCTGGTCGCATTTTCAGTTTTTAAGGGTTGCCAAATGCCTAAATCGTTTGTAAAACATTGCAATACTACACTACACTTCAGAAATAAGTATTTATTTAAAAATATGCTTCTACAACAAAGTTAGTTTACCTCAATCAATCGTAAGTCCTAAAGCAAGGGTCCCCCAAATTTCTCAACCATTGACCGCTTCATGCAATCCTTGATTTCTCAACACCTAGACACGTACGAAAAATCCTGCCGATGATAATAATTGAATAGATTTGAAGTTTTAGACGTGGTTTTGTCTCATTTCAGTTTGCTACGTTTCAATGGCCAAACCTGAAAGTTCATGGTTGAATGCTTATGAAAAAGGCCAAATATCACAATAAAATGGCCATATTGGCAACCCTGCTTTGAATTGATATCCCCCGTATCCTATAGCCCGCCCCCTCTACCACTGCTTCCTCAGTGTTGTTTCTGAGACAGACGAATATAAATAGAGGGAGAGAGAAGTCAAAAAGGATACATCCGAGTGCGCCGGTGCAAACGTTGGCCAATGAAGTTATACCGAGGCTGCGTTTGCTAAGCGCATCGGGAGGCCTTTGGACTCGTCCTTAGTTTCTCCCATCATTACTCGGCCCAGCTTTCGCAGGTAACTGCGTCAGCTGGAGCCATTTTTTGGCGGTAAGTTACTGTTTCTTCCCACGTTAAGCCCGACCTTGTGTCAGATATTGCTGCGGTGGGACAGTAATTAAATACATACATTTACATACAGATACGATGGCTGAAAGAAGAAAAAGGATACTTCTTCAAGCATATACAATGGTAGCGGGAAGTCTAGGATACATTTACATACAGGTACATTGTATACGTATGTAACGGTGTACTTCAACTCTCTTAACACTTCTGCCCTGGTTTAGTATTTAACTTGGAAAAGCAACAGTTAGAAAAAAAATCTTTCGTCCCTGATGCTTCCTTTAGATAATTTTTTTTTTCCCCTCCCAAATCTGCAAATTGCGAACCATGCAACGTGTACATGAAAGAATTATGCTGGGTCTCACATGGAGAGACCACAAGACAGCACAATACATCCGGCCGAAGAGAGGAGTCAGGGACATTATTAAAAATCTCAAATGGCAGTGGGCTGGCGGACAACCGATGGACATCGTGACTCATGATATGGATCCCCATGTGGTCACATGCGAAACTGAGGCCAGCAGAATGTTAGATTGAGAGACGAGCTAGACAAATTCAGAAAGTACTTGCTCTGCGACGCCTATGATAGAGAAGTGTAGCAAATCCTGGAGAAGGTCTATGTCCATCGACAGACGTTGAAAGACTGATGACTGATGATGAAACCTGTTTTCTTACTGCTCGGGACGACGTTACATTTGAGCCCTGATAGGTGCTACAGTCTCTTCCTAAGCAGAAGAGCTGATCCAAACGTTAAAAAAAATCCCATTTTTTTTTTTTTTTTTTTTTTTCACCGGTACTATGCTAGTAATAATGTTCCTAATATCTGGCTTTATAGACTCCTAGTAAATGAATGCTCGTAATCTCCAACATTATAATGCTCAACAAGTCAATGTGCAGAGGAAGCCGGGTTTTATTTTTTTATTTTATTTTAATTGATGTTGCATCTGGAGAAATTATTCATTTTAAATGCAGTGCCAGCATTTTAGTGTG
>OY735217.1:56680025-56745025 GCA_963457665.1 Thysanoteuthis rhombus
GCTGGCTTTCTGTCACCTCTGTCTTCAAATGGGCCTATGGTTTAGCAAAATAATACTCAGCCAAAAATATTGATCTTATGGTTTCAAAGCAAAATTTCGCTTTGGTTGTTTTTTTCAGTTTTCTTGCTCAGTGGGTAATATTATCGGTATAGATGTTTGGATCCACCGCCCCCCACGTTATACCATGACACACCTGTATCTATCTACTTGGTCTAATTCTCTACATAACATTTTGTCTGTTTGACTGTTGATGCTACCTCTTTTTAGATGGAGACCTGCTTGTGATTGGATAACTTAAAATTGGAATCATTATCTTATATAATACATAACCAAGCGACTGATCACGCAAGCCAATAATTGTCATCTGAAAGCAACACGATCTTCTTCTCCACAGATATCTGCTTTTTCCAGGTCATATCAGTGCTCTCATTGGTGGTGATGATGATGATAATGATGATGAATACGTTCTATTCTGGAGAAATAAACATCAATTTCCAGTTATTAGTTTTAACTAGTTTCTACCTTCATTTTAATTTTTAGTCTTGACATATTGCTGTTAGAATACTTCATCCAATAATAATCAAAGATCTAATATAAAGCAACTGAAAGTTAAGATGAAGATAAAATCTCGTCAAAACTTACAAAAACATGATGTTACAATACTCAATCCAATAATAATGATAATAATATAATTATTATTATTATTATTATTAAATCAATTTTCTGATACCAAAAATAGCCTGATTTTTCTAATCCAGCTTCAACATTTTATATATATATATATATATATATATATATGATGTAAGGTCTGTCTAGAAAGTAATAAGACCAATTGTATGAAAATATCTATTATTAACTTGATTACAAATCAACTTTGTCTCCTTCAGAATAGTTCTCTTGGTAAAGCCACATACCAACAGAAACATAGTACCCACTCTAGGTAACTGTGCTGGAAGTCCCCAACTGGCACCATCTTCTGTTGGTTCTTCATGATATATAATACATATAAGTTTGCCTATTAAATAACGAGATTGGGTTTATGTAAGTCAAACCTCAGCCCAGTCTTGTCATTTAATAGCCACACCTCTCATATATAATCTGAAAGCAGCAAGCAATCAGTTCATATTTCAAACTTCGAATATCACAAGAAAAAATTGAATCCCTTAGTTATCAGTTCAAATTTAGCACAGTATTGAAATCAAATAGTGAGCATTTTAGCTTTCAAGATTTTTTTCTAACAGTTCTTACTAATTGTTGAAAAAAAAAAAAGGAATTACTCTCAGATTTTGCAGGATCCAACCTTATTAAAATGATTACATTTGAGATGAAGATTTTTGAAAACTTTTAGTGGGTGGTTTGTAAACTTAGAACTATGATATCAAATATGTTGTCTTTGATACTTATAGTATCAAAGACAACTTGCATCATATTTTTCTTGGTTGATCATATCAAAGAAAAGATGATTTAATTTTTAATCCTAACCAAGTGATTCTCAAATAGGAGGCACTTTGCTCCCCTGGGAGGAGTGTATAATGGTGAAAGAATTACTAAATGATGACAATATAATTTTTTTTAGAATCTTAATACACAGTTATTTTATTTGATTAGTGGGTTTTGACTTTGTATAAAGCATTCTTACCTATAAAGCTAATTGAAAATGGGAAAAAAAATCAGATTTTATCCATCTTCAATGACAGTTTTAGTTATGAATAAAACCCCCTGCTTGATGACACTGGTTGAGGCTTAATTTGACTTTTCTGTTTTTGTCTAAATTTGATATATTTGAATATTTAAAAACTTCTAAATTTTATGATTTTTAGATTCTTTTTCCCTAAACGTCACTAATTTCTGTTTCTGCTTTAAGATTACCGAGGCCGTATTTCTTGCTCTCCTATTCAGAAGTGTAATAACAGAGGCTTGTTCGTTATTTCTGATCCTCGTTTCTTGTTGATGACCATAGTGATGGCCTGCAAATTATGATAGACAGCAAGTGAAATCGAGATGAAAGAATTACTATGCTTAAAGGTAATGATGACTGACCAGTGAACGTTTTTTCATCTAAAAAAGCAAGTAAGGATACTATTACTAATACTACTAGTGTATGAAAATTAAAAAGATGGCAACATATTGAGAAAAATAAGGAATGACTATATTGATAGATTTGAAATGACTGTAGCCAGATTGTCTCAGTGACCTGGATGATAAGGCAGTTATCGTATTGACAGGCTTCCCAAGAAAAAGATGTGAATTTACGTCTCACCAATTGGTAATTCCTTACTTCCAATCTGTGACTTGTTGTTGACCATAGAGTTTCGATTGAGAAGAACTGAAAATTAGGAAATAACTTGTTTAAAACTAACAATTGAAAATAATTGCGTCATATGAGGAATTCCAAAAATATTATTACTAATACTTGTTTGCATTTTATCAGAGACAGACCCGTATATTGTGAACCATGCAACATGCATATGAAAGAATTATGCTCAACCTCATATGGAGAGACTACAAGACCGCACAATACATCCAGGAGGAGACAGGGACATCATAGAATCCATTAAAAATCTCAAATGGCAATGAGCTGGCCATATTGCAAGAATGGTAGACAACAGATGGACATCGTGACTCATGACATGGATTCCCAGAGATCACATGCACGACCGAGGCCAGCAGAGTATTAGATGGAGAGATGAGCTAGACTATTTCAGAGAGTGCTGGCTTCGCGACGGCCACAATAGAAAAGTGTAGTGAATCCTGAGGAAGGTCTATGTCCAATGACGGACATTAAGAGACTGATGATGATTAATCATTGTGTGTGTGATATGGTCGGACTATTTCACTCATCTGTGTGTCCATTTGTTCACAACATTTCAGATGTGTGCCCTTTGGTCTTTGTCAGGTGTCTGTCATTCCAGAATAATGCACGCTCCATTGGACAATGCCTGACAGAAGCGATACAGACTTTGTTCAGTCAAAGCACTTAGCCAACACAGCATCAATATAAATAGCTTGTGGGGGAATCATCCAATGTAAAGAGAGCAACATAGAATTTGACACTGAAATACAATCCCAATATATAAGAACGGAAGTAAAAAAGGGATGTTACATTTTCAGTCTAACTGAGCGTGCGTTCTGGGAAGTGATTCCAGATTAAAACCAGGCACACCCAATGCAGGTTAGAGGGTACATGGCGACAACTTAGTGAGCATATAGACAAGGAAAATGGTTCGACCATGTCGTACACTATGATCACCTCTAATACTACCAGAAGAGTTTCATGAAGTATTTTCATTATTCTGAATATTTCATTTCGAAGACTGAACTCTTCATCCTTTCTTGTATATATTGTAATTTTAGAGCCAATACTTTCTTTAAATGTCTTAAATGAAAATCAGGATTGTGTGGATCTGGAACAAAGAGTTATCTTGGTTGAAGCCTACTTCTTCGTTTTTGGATTCATGCACTTGAATTTGATTTGGAAGGGCTTGAAATTCATGCAGAAAAGATCAATAAATGTTCAAGATAGAATGCATGCTATTTGATTTTAACACTGTGCTAATCTTGAACTGAAAACTAAGAGATTCAATTTTCTTAATGATGTTTGAAATGTGAACTGATTACTTGCAGCTTTGAGATTATATGTATATAAGAGGTGTGGTTATTAAATATTGGGCTGTGGTTTGACTTACATAAGCCCAGACTCATTATTTAATAGGCAAACCTATGTTTATATTAATGGTACACACGATTTTATATATATATATATGTGTATGTATGTATATGTATGTATATATATATGTATGTATATATATATATATATATATATATATATATATATATATATTAGTGGTTGCACATTAGTACCCAATGAATCATTTTTAAAAGTCAAATTTTCACTATTTTTAGAGCTACAATGCTCAGTTTTTCTAATTTCAAAACTCAAATACTCTGCATTATAATTCAATGTTGAAGTTTCAAGATGAAATAAAACTGAGCCTATCAAAAATTTCAAATTAGAAAAAAAATGGTTCATTGGATACTTATCATGTTTGCTTACTCACATATATTATTGAATACTTTGAGTTTATACGAGGTGTGGTTATTAAATAATGAGGCTGGGCTTATGTAATTGAAACTATGTTGAAGATGATGATCGTGATAGATAACCATGCATATCAAGAATTGGCAAAATGTTGAAAAAAAAAAAAAAAATTGGACTAATTGTTCAAAATAATTAACTCATTATCAGAATGATCTCTGAAATGGTCTCCATCAATGAAGAGATGGTTTGTGGGTGTCCACAATATCAATTATCTTCAACTGGCATTCCAGCTAAACCATCTTTTTATCATCGGTTCACCGTCAATCTTGTCAGCTTGAAGTACTCTTTTGTTACTAATGGATACCAAATTAGTAGACGTGGAGTCGTATTAGTGCACTGTAATAACATAAACCTGGTTAGTCTGGAAAAACCTAAACAGAGTCAAAATACCGATCCATTTTTTTCTTGTTTTGTTCAGTAGATTCAGTGGACCTCATTTGTATATTACAGGACCTTATCATTATATCAATAATAATTTTATTCTTAACTTTTCTTTTGTCAACTGTTTATATCTTTATAATTATCTTTAATTTAAGGCTTCGTGCAAAACTCAAGTAATTTGATCGTAGTACTTCCCGTGACACCTGTCACCTTTTGACCTGTCATTGATTATCATTTTTGACTCATCGGGTTTGAACTCTAACTGAATTCAACTTTGTTTCTCTGACATCCACCCGTCTAAGTGACAGATAGATTCATGCATCTCATGGTATTATATATAGTAAAATTAGCTTAGTATGACACAAGGGCAAATATTGGGAGATCACAGTAGAAGATTGTGTTTATGATTATCCAAGTTTAGAGAGTCTACTTATCTGCCTTGAATATTTGTATTCAAATCACATTTGAATTTTTGCATTTTGAGAAATGGATATATTTGGTCCGACTGGAGGAATTTCAAATAGTGTTATACTATGTAGAAACTTGGTATATCTCTGAATTTTTTAGATGAGGTATTCGGTTCGTTACTTCCCCACACCTACCAGATGATACCTGATGAAGGCCGTAGGGTACAACGGCCGAAACGTTGTATGAAAAACAACCAAGATGAGGATAGTCCGAATAATAATAGTAATAATGTAGAAACTTATTTGAAATGATCTCCTGTCGTTACATGGTTAATGTATCACTCAATTTATACAACTTTAAGTATATATTTAAGTAAATATTCAAGTATGTCCATTCCTTGATACATAAATGCCGTGTTGAAAGAGACGAATAAACTGAGAATAAACAAGATGAGAATTCAGGTTGAAAGCGGTTATTTGGCCTTTGCATTACCAGCGACTGTTTAACTCTATGGTCGGAACAACGCTACATTGAAGTGGCTACCCTATCGTTGGCAGGTTCGATTCCTGCAGCAGCCCCATTTTCTCTAAATGTTTATTCAATTTACATTGTTTAAATTGAGTGATATATTAACCATGTAACAACAGGAGATCATTTCAAATAAGTTCCTATATAATATAACGAGATTTATAATTCAATCTTGCATGTATGAACAGGGTTTCTGCCTTTATATCTCTCCACTGGCTTTACAGCTGCTCCATCTCACCTGCTTTGTTTCAGTCATTTTCTGCTCTAAGAAAGATATTTCTGGTGGAAGCAGAAAAGATTTGATGATTTGGCACGTTTTTTTTTAAATTTTTTACAAAGATTTGTTTTGTTAAGTTTTGGCTCTCTATCTTGTGTGTTATTCATTGAAAAGGAAGGAAGAGATTGTCAGTGATCAGGTATAAAGGCAAGCTTTATAGATAAAATATGGTTTCTATTTGTATAATCATTTCATTTTTATTAGGATACCACTGTGCAATGCGATCTCTGTTCCTGGGTAGTAAGTGTTATTCCTTGATGGCTTATGTGTTAAAAGTATAGAAAATGGCTTTTATTCCCTTCTAAATTTGCTTTTATGACCAGGACAGTGATATTTTGAGATTTACTTTTATACAGTGAATAAATGTGCATATTTCTATTAAAATAAAAAAGTCATATTTTTCTCAGAAAAAAAAGAGTCCATGTATTCCCACTAGTGTCAAACGGAAGTGATCGCAAAGTACTTTGTAGTGAGTAGTTTTTTATGATTTACTATCTCACTATATTCAGTGGAGATAAGCTGCGTCATCGTGTAAAAATGACTATCAGAAGTAAGAGAGGACTACATGATATGGCACAACTCGATTACATGAAGATAAAAGATCATTCTCTCGATAGATAACACTGTGGTGTGTAATAATATTTTCATTCTTGGGCAAAGGTGTGTTATTTTTTTAATTGCTTCTGTGAAGGATATGGGCCCTTGAGGCAGTCTTAGAAAGTTCTTTGCTATCTCTGCCTTTGGGACAGACTTTGAGTTCATTCCCTAGGCTGTCTGAGGCAAAATAGGTAAATTACAAAATATCAATGTTCTGATCACGAAAGGGAAGTTTAAAAGGAATAATAACCATTTTCTGTTCCTTTTTAGACTAAGTCAATCGGGAAAATAACACTTGTTACCCAGGAACTAAAAAAAAAAAAATGTTGCATAGTGTAAAGAATTTATCCTCAGATGCTTTGAGGGATTTATTGATGTTCATTATTTGTTTTGTTTATTGCCTAAATATATTTTAACCCTTTCATTAATCATAACAAATAAGAATTGCTTTATAATGGTGAACATAATTAGAAACTGTCAACTGCCAAACGATAGGTTTCTTCCGTTTTCAAGTGGTTCTGCCTGTCTATACTTGCATGTGACTATGAAACTAGAAGGCTGAAAAATTAAACATTTAATCACGTCTAGAAGAAAAATTTTTGTTTTAATCCCACCCCCTCAATTTTTTAAAAGTTTCTAGTTGAGGGCAGGGGTTTGATTTACTATGTAAATATATGCCAAATATGTTCCTTAGTTTGTATTTGACAGCATTCTTTTTTTGCTATTCTTCAAATTCAGGCTTTCTTCATGATCACTATCCAAAGGCAAGAGAAGTGATTTGTTGATTACCCCCTTTTCAAATTTTTTAATTGATCACCTCCAACCTGACATGCTGCCAAAAGATAAGATCCAACAAAAGGCTAGAGAAGTGACTGATTCATTGATTACCCCCACATTTTTTTTCCAATCTTTTAATTGATCACCCCCAACACAGCCTGCTGCCAAAAGTGACAATTTCAATTGAGTGACTAATCTGACCTGTCATGATTTCAGTCACTGAATGTAATTTGAGACGTACAAGAGTTCTTAAGTGTCATCTGGTCTGGAAGTGACTGGAATATTTGAGGGTTTTGTTGAAGAATTCATGAGAGTGTTGAGAAACGGCACATTCCCATGAGTGAGAATATTAAAGTGGGACGGTTGGTACGAGATTACGTAAGAAATTATTCTGTTATCAAAAAGGAGGTGCAGGAATAGGACTTTCATTTCATTGAGTGGGGTAAATAAAGAGTTATTTATTAGAACTAGGGCAGTACCGTTTCCAAAGGTGCGTATTTGGAAGGGACTGGATTTTATGGCGTGTGGAACCGCCTGCCATAATTGTCGTGTAATGTAATTTTCCGCGTGTCAAACAAAACTACTGCTTAGTTATTTCAGTTACGTCTTTTAGTGTTGCCGATTCAGATATTTTAGATCCAAATTTAGATCTATAATTTTAGATAGATCCAAGATCTAAAATCTACAGTCTTTTTTTAATTATTTTTATTTTTATTAGATTTCTCAAGAACCGCTGATCCAAACAAATTCAAACTCAGCTCTGTAATGCCTGATGTGCTGCCTAATATATCATGTAAATATCAATTTCATCTCAATGCATGCACATCTGTACCCACAAAGGTTTCTCAAATTGTAATTAGATGGCAACTTTCCGAAGTTTTTGACCTATTGATGGATTTGCAAAACAGGATCTATAGTAGCAGCCATTGTCTATAACTTTGAGAAGAGTCATTAATATTCGAAATTTTATTTGGACACTCTAATCTCTTTTGTCTTTATTGTTGACTCAATGTTTTGGCCGATTCATTCTATGTCCTTCGGATGTAAAAGGTAATGACTGTAAGGAAAAGCCAAAAGAATAAACTTTTCTTTTTGCCTTGCTCTACCAGAGAAAGTGACCGTTAAAAGATCTCTTTCTTCACGGATATTACATTTCAACAAAAAGGACAATAGAATGAATCGACTGAAACATTGTCAATAACAAAAATGAGAAGAGCTTAGATTGTCTGAACGGAAGTTAGTCGCAACAATCCGGTCAACCATTATTATCAAGTTTCTTAATTTTCATTTTCTTTTTATTGTAACTCACCCCGGCAATCAGTTGGTGGAGAATGAAAGAAAGATTTAGATTTGACCCTTTGCCCACCATTGAGTTCTCATAGCTCAGTAGGTAAGAGCAGTTGGTATGGTTAATGAGGCTCCTTGAGGGTAAAGGGATGGGTGTTTGAGTCTCACTTCGAGCTTATCCTTTATTTCTGATCCACACTGTTTACTCACTAGCTGGACCCATGGAAATTCCGTGAGTGTTGACAACTAAGATTAATTTCATATCTCTGCTCTTCACCCACCCTGTGCCTGTATCTTCTCATTCTCTCCCTTATCCCTTCTGATCTTTGTTACTTGTCCATGAATTTATCTAAATGTTAGGCAAACAGATTAGCTCCAGATGCAAAAGTTTCCTTACCCTCTAATTAAGCTGCTTGACTGTCTTTTTTTCCACTTTTTCTTTCCTAATAAAATAAGTGACATTTCTATTTATTTGATTAATAGTAAGAAAAATAATACTACAATTTTCATAGAAAAATTGTTTGCTAAAAAAAATTGTAATTCCATAATGTAACAAAGAAACAGACACCTGTTGTCTTCTGCTTCTTCAAGATTTCTGTGGTCCCAAATTTTCTCATGATTGGTCAGGTTTTGACAAATTGACCAATGAAAGCGTAATGGACATAGATTGTGACAACCCATGGTCAACCTTGAATGTTTAAGTTTGGCCGTGTGACTAGAGTTGTAATGGTATGATGGTAGGTCTATAGCACCCTACTTACTTTGATAAAACAATTTATTTTATGTCGGTTATACACTTCAGTATTGATAACTCAGTATCTTGGATCTTTTTCATATGAATATAGACTTGAAGATTCCAACCTGAAAACAAAGTATCTGCTTCAGAAATGTTGAAACTACTTTTTCAGTTAATTTTGATGTTTTTAATTTTTTGCGATAATCCTTTTGAGTGGTCTTCCAGTAATCTTTTTAAAACCCTAATCCTCTTATCAGACTATTTCCTTATAATCCTTGTTTAACTTTATATCTTCAGCCCTTGCAAGTATAGTCTAATACACAATTGATAAACAAGATTAAAATATTATTGTCAGTGTTTTAATTACTGTTAATTGTCTTGATTTGCTTCTTATATATATATATATATATATGATTAGTATTTATCTCATAACGGGATACAATTTAAACTTTCAAATGAGCATTTCTGTTGGTGCAAAGTGACTTATTGTTAAACAGGTCTGGTCAGTCGTTCGATAGAAACAGTCATCAATGTCTTTTAACAGCATCTCATGTTGGGAGTGACTAATTGAAAAGTTGAAAAAATAGTTGATCAATGAATAAGTTACTTCGCTCGCCTTTTGTTGGGCGGTGATCACTAGAAAAAGTCTGGATTAAAAACAAGTGTAAATGCTGATGGACACAAAGTAAGGGATCAATTTAACTAAAAACCTATTTAGAGAATTTTAGAAAATCAACCTCTTTTCTAGACATAATAAGGAGTGAATGTTTAAATTTTCAGCCGTCTAGCTCTATTGATGCAGCCTGTACATGTGATCCAGCCAGACCAATTTGAGAACTGTTGACACCTATGGTTGACGGTTTCTAATATATATTTAATTTTTTGATGTTACAGTTTGTTTAACCACTTTGCATTTTTATATCTTCGGATGCAGTAATATAGCCACATAGACAATATATCATAACAATCTGGTTTCTGTATGTTTGATTTCGTGTTTGTTATGATAACGAGCAAAAATAACACATTGTAGAGCAGTTTTTGTTAGGGCAATACCGTTAGAATGGTCTAACTCAGAGAGTGAAACAATTTCCTGTTTAGTAGGGCGGCTGGTTTCAGAGTATTCTTTTCATTCGAGTATCTCCGTTTAAATTCATCTTCAGATTATATTCAAGAAATATTCAAAATAAACCAGAAAATGCGTACGTCATAATGAAATCGTGTGTTTCAAAAATGTTTGACTCGATTAATATTGGTATCAACAGGAGATTCTATACAATTACAAATCCGCAATAAACATTTGAAAGCCGCGTGAAAATCTAAAATGATTGCTGGTGTTTGGAGAATAGGATTTAACAAAAAAACTTATGCCGGAAATTTTCACTAAGCTAAGCTAATTAACAAAAAATGAATTATGAAGACTTGGAATTAAGAGGAAAAAATAATGCAGATATTTTTCACCAGTTCCTCTTTGTAAAATGATATGCCATTTTGAAACATGAGAAGCCCATCATTTTTCCTTAAAATATTGAAACAGGAATTGAGTGTGAATACAGCGAGAGTAATGAAAACCATCTGGGAGAGAGTGGGTACGAGATATCAGATTGTTCCTTCTGTCTGCTGCTAGCATCTGTCTGTTTCCTTAGTCTGACCTCCTTGAACATTAACTAAACATTTCCTAATCATTCCCATGATGAATAACGCTTGAGCAAATGCATTTAGCAGCGCTCAGGAAGTTTTTATTTTCTTTTAACTAATTCTGTCTGAGGCAATATGTAAGAAATATGTAAGCTGAAATTAAAAGAAATGGATACTGTATATTTATATGTACTAAACCGATTAGTAGACAACAATGCTTTTTTTTTAAATTTCTTTATGCGAGAGATAAGATAGTTTTATTTCTTAAATGGCGTGAATGTCACTAATATGACATCATTGATGAAACCTCAGATCTTAGAATCTGTGATTAAGCTAACTTAGCAATTAAAATTTAAATAAAATCTGGTGCATATAAATTACTCTTTTCAGTATTTTTTTTCCAAAAATTTGAAAAGATTTGATATTTAATTTTCTCACTTGATTTGTGTGGTTTTCTTGATGTTTACTAAGCTGAGCTTAGCACAAAGCTAATTAGAGGAAAAAGGATAAAACTTTCTAAGTGGGGAACGTTTGCCTACCTTGAACATCACCATTTACAATTCTCATCTTGGGGCAGACTCAATTTTGGTTGAATCCTTTTTCTGTTAGGATAAATATTGAATCATAACAAAAACAAAAATTTCAATTTGCAACAGAAAATATAAGTCATTAGATCATAAAATGACAAGCATTTGGCCTGGTCTTCATGCTTGGGGAAGCATTTACTGGTTTACCTGTAGAGTCCTCAGTGCTTTTGGTGCGTGTGGTCAGGTGTTACAATCACATTGTTTTTGGAAGTGGTGGTCAGACAAATTTGAGATAAAGAAAGCTTGTTTTTTATTTAACCCAGATGATTTAAAATGGAGAAATCTAATCCCTTGTTCAACCTCTTTTCCTCTCACCACTCTATCTTTAAATCAAGTGAAGGCTCATGAAAACAAAAAAGGAAATTGCATTGCATTTTCTATTTCTACCATTGGACAGAAGATCTCTGGTTGTTTCATGACATCAAATACCTTTTTGTAACTTCGGTCTGAATTTTTTAGATGAGGGAATATCATTATGTTAAGTTTTTTTGCAGACTTTTGTCCTCATATTGGTTCATTTTTGTCAGTGTAAATATGTATATATATAAAGCTTTACAGCTTTAAACATTAGGCTTAAAAAACTTTTGAAATATTTTGTCTTTCCAGTCACTTATTTCCCTGATATCTGTCGATTTTCTTCAGTGTTTTTCTCCATCACTGATACATTTATATTATGGTACTATGTATAAATTTCCTCTTCTGAGCGTCAGTTACTTACCATGTAAACGTTTTTTAAACAGTCAGGTCTACAGAAACAAGTCTCTCTCCCTCCCCTCACACCCATCCCCTCTCCCTGACGTATATTAATTGTTACTTATTATCTATAGGCCACTCATATCTATAATTGCACGAGATCATCATTATCTCAATGATTCAAATTCATTTTTATCAGTTATTTATGTAGACAAAGTGAATGAGGACAAAGTTCAGAATTTTGGGGTTATTTTTAGCCATGAAGAAGACATGGGACTTGCCTAGGATGGGGGGGGGTATCGTTTTTGCAGTTGAGAAATGTGCTTCCCAAAAAGGATTTTTTTTTCTCCGTATCTCTATTACAGTAATTTAAACTCTTTATAAGTATAAAATAAGTGAAAAAGCACTTGGTTCCGAGGTTTGAAACCCTTACTGTGTTGTGTGTTGTATAATTACATTCAAATGAAAACATTTTAAAGGTTAATCTGCGGCCATTATCATAAATTCATTTTCATATCGTAACAAACAAAATCTTGAAAGTACTAAATGTTTTAACCAAATACTGTAGACCTTCAGTCTTCCGTTTCATTTTACAGTACCGGATGGACTTCCTTTATCCAACGCAGCCATAACGAGAGTTGAATAAGGGGTTATGGAATATTCTTCTCCATAGGAAATTCATCTATCTCCAATGCTGTGGATTCCTTTGAGCTGGACCAACTAAAGAATCTTATTCTGGCTAACTCATAAGCAATAGAATTGGTGAAAATGTTGATCCTCTACCCCGGAAGGCCAGTCAGCCAATGGTCTGGAGAAAAACTATTGAATGGCTGTGAAGATCACTCGTATAGTCAGGGAATTAAGTTTATTTGAATCGTATGAAACTCAGAATTTTCAATGGACTTTTTAATCAGTTTTTTTGTGCAGAAAAAATACTTATTCTAGTTTTCTGGTTGGTCCAAAAATTCAGTAATAGTTGTCACTGGGTGTACTGCTCCCGAATCATGTGTTGGTCAACTACGGGTCAAATGCTCAATCGCTTGGCACGGACAGTTCTATTTATGGTAACACTGGTTCCAAAAAGTCTGGCTTTTCAGTGATTTTTTTTTTTTTTTTTTTTTTTTTTTTTTATCAAATCGAGGAGTGGTGATTTTTAGAGACCATTTGCTTTCTTCAAATAACATTTAAAGGTGAATTAAGTTTGGTTTTGTGAATCTAGTTTAAATGGTGGTTTGACATAGAGACCCTAAAACATACTTTTTTTGAAGAACAAAAAACGATTTCTAGATGGGGCTTAGTGACACAAAGGTTGTTGTACCCAAAATGTGATTGGGAATGTCCAGAGACAAACATATGCATACACACAAAGAGAGAAGAGTCTGCAATATTTTGGCTGGTTGGTCGGGGCGTTTGTGGGTCTACAATGACTAAACGATTTTCTTTCTATATTTGTCAACCTGATTGTGTATCACTGGTCTTAAATCTAGGCTAGAACTTGATTCGAGAGATTATTCCAGGTATCTCCTGCTTTTCAATAGTTTTCTTTATGACACGTTTTTGCTTTTATGAAAAAAAAACAAACAAAAATTGTGTGCAGCGTTTGTTTTGCAGTGAACTGTTAAAGAAGCAGTGCACACTTTTCTCTTTTTCTTTTTTTCTCTTTTTCTTTTTTTCTCTTTTTCTTTTTTTCTCTTTTTCTTTTTTCTCTTTTTCTTTTTTCTCTTTTTCTTTTTTCTCTTTTTCTTTTTTCTCTTTTTCTTTTTTCTCTTTTTCTTTTTTCTCTTTTTCTTTTTTCTCTTTTTCTTTTTTCTCTTTTTCTTTTTTCTCTTTTATCTCTTTTTTCCTTTCTTTTTTTTCTCTTTTTTCCTTTCTTTTTTTTCTCTTTTTTCCTTTCTCTTTTTTCCTTTCTTTTTTTTCTCTTTTTTCCTTTCTCTTTTTCCTTTTTTTTCTCTTTTCCTTTCTTTTTTTCTCTTTTCCTTTCTTTTTTTCTCTTTTCCTTTCTTTTTTTCTCTTTTCCTTTCTTTTTTTCTCTTTTCCTTTCTTTTTTTCTCTTTTTTCCTTTCTTTTTTTCTCTTTTTTCCTTTCTTTTTTTCTCTTTTTTCCTTTCTTTTTTTCTCTTTTTTCCTTTCTTTTTTTCTCTTTTTTCCTTTCTTTTTTTCTCTTTTTTCCTTTCTTTTTTTCTCTTTTTTCCTTTCTTTTTTTCTCTTTTTTCCTTTCTTTTTTTCTCTTTTTTCCTTTCTTTTTTTCTCTTTTTTCCTTTCTTTTTTTCTCTTTTTTCCTTTCTTTTTTTCTCTTTTTTCCTTTCTTTTTTTCTCTTTTTTCCTTTCTTTTTTTCTCTTTTTTCCTTTCTTTTTTTCTCTTTTTTCCTTTCTTTTTTTCTCTTTTTTCCTTTCTTTTTTTCTCTTTTTTCCTTTCTTTTTTTCTCTTTTTTCCTTTCTTTTTTTCTCTTTTTTCCTTTCTTTTTTTCTCTTTTTTCCTTTCTTTTTTTCTCTTTTTTCCTTTCTTTTTTTCTCTTTTTTCCTTTCTTTTTTTCTCTTTTTTCCTTTCTTTTTTTCTCTTTTTTCCTTTCTTTTTTTCTCTTTTTTCCTTTCTTTTTTTCTCTTTTTTCCTTTCTTTTTTTCTCTTTTTTCCTTTTTTTCTCTTTTTTCCTTTTTTTCTCTTTTTTCCTTTTTTTCTCTTTTTTCCTTTCTTTTTTTCTCTTTCTCTTTCTCTTTTTTCTCTTTCTCTTTTTTTCTCTTTCTTTTTTTCTCTTTCTCTTTTTTTCTGTTCTTCCTTTTTTTATTTCTTTCTTTATTCTTTTTCTTTTTGACTACTTTTCACATTTATCTTAACTTCTAGATGCACAAGTATTTTTAGTACCAATTGCCATCACTGACTGTCATACCAAAACAATATTGGTTGATATTGCTCTTTTGAAGCTAGATCTATCTCCTCTTCAGTGCATTTAGCTCCTTTTTTAAGTCAAAATTTTCAAGGAAAGAGTTATTGAATGAAGATGGTCTTAGAGGAAAGGGCATCTTGGGTGGGTGATCCAAAAGGAATGGGCTTTTAAAGGTATTGAAGATAAAACCGGCACATCCATGGTCTGACTCTCAAGATTGTTAATGAACCTTTTCTTTCTCTTTTATTTTTTTATAAGGTAAAAAAACGAGATTATACTGCTGTATGTGAAAGCTGATAAAAGAACTTTGATGGTAATTATACAAATATTTTAGAATGTTTCTAGATTTTCCAAGTTTTACTTATAATGTAAGCATATAAATGTGTTTGAATTGTTATCGGGGAATGATTTATTGACATTATTGCCACGTGTTTATAGTTGTCACCTTTTACTAAATGTGGCCTACTTATCTACAGTCCTGTTGATTATATTATTGATAGCAAGATATTTTATCATTACACTGACCTAAATGTTTGTCTAGCATGTTGGAAAGGCTCATTTTTGTGGTTGACTTCAGCATTGTATAGTTTATGGAAATATTGCATTTCTGTGTGCTACAAATATGCAAGAACAAGTATTTTACTGCTCTTTCTGGGCTTCCTTACTTATGAGGCTAAACAAAATTACTAGCTTATCAGTAAGTTCAGTTCAGTGATAATCAAGTGTTGTCAATTTTCTTACTAGATCTTCAAGGAGAGTAGTACTACATTCAATTTGTGCATACTATTAGAATTCCAAACTTTCACCTACCCTGAACATCATCATTTACAATTCTCATCTTGGGGCAGACTCAATTTTGGTAGAATCCTTATTCTGTTAGGATAAATATTGAATCATAACAAAAACAAAAATTTGAACAGTAACTGAAACCTTCAATTCTCTCATTTTGCTAATTTTTTCTCTCGTCATCCCTCTGTAGTTTCATTACCCCAATACAAAAAGATATTCTTCTTTCTCGTACACTCACATTTTTCTTCCCATCAAAGATAAATAAATTCATGGTTTTAATAATTTATGTATTTTGCCATCTACGTATTTGCTTGTCTCGGCTGTCTTCAAGGAAAAATCAAATTGAGTGTTACGTTCAGGATTTGATTACATGCACATAGCAACCGGCGCTTGAGGTTAACAAGTGTCCAATACTCGTCTAGAATTAAAGAATAAAGTTTGGTAAGTGTATGTTAAAGAATTGTTACATTTAGTTGGCGGCGTTTGATTAACTTGGAACTTCTCTATTTTCTGTAGATAATAGTCAGTACTTGTGGTGTCGAACAATTGAGTAAACAGTCGACTGAATCCTAAATGGATTAATCAATGGCTTTAGACCTTTTTACATTTCTCAAGTGTTTCAGTATATCTGTTTGAACATCCCAGAGGTGCATGTTTGGAAAGGACCGGACTTTATGGTGTGTGGCGCTGCCTATCATGATAGTCTTGTAAAAATAGATTTCTGTCCGTTGTACTAAACTATGGTTTCAAAGTATTTTACTTACTTCTCTTTGGCATTGCCTATTTAGATATTTCACATCTAAATTTAGATATATCACCAATTTATAAATATATATATATATATATATATATATATATATATATATATATATATATATAATCCGTAATTTTTTAAATTCGTTTTCATCTGATTTCTTGAACTGCTGACTCAAATAACTTTGAACTCTACACTACAATGCCTGGTGTGCTGACTAATATTTATATGGAGAACATCAACTTTGCACAATGGCCAGTTGAGTGCATACTCCAGAGTTCAAAATTAGTGTCGTCCAGGGGACAGTAGAAAATGTGTTTGGGATAAAAAGACATCTTCTTCAGGACACATCGAGGATGGAAGGATTATTTTAAAAACTGTCATTAAGCAAATTAGAAACTGAACTGAGGCAGAGGGATATAAAGAGTTGAAGCTTTGGTTCTCTCCACCATTGCTTTAAAAGGCTTGTTATGAGCAGTGGAGATAGAAAATGAAAAAGTATATTTACATATATATATATATATATATATATATACATACCTTGGGACAGGGAAGTGTGTATACACACCTGCAGAGATATTTTCAATCATAGATGGTTGGTTTGGAGGTGTAGACTGGTGTGATGGGTTGCAGTACAAAAAAAAAAACTGGTTAAAATTCTGATTAAGGCTGCTCATGTTCACTTTGAACTAACGCCCTTAAGGAAAGACCTATACCCACTTCTCATTGCCAGATATCATGACAAAATGTCTTGTCACTGGCATGACACAATGAGTGACAGAGGAAAGGCTGTGTGAGCACAAGGCCAAACCACTACCTTACCTGCCTTTGCAGTAGCAACAAAATTTTGATACCACTATTGTCGACCATAAGTTCAATGTTGAATCCACCATATGTAGTAGTAGTAGTAGTTGTTGTTGCCGTAGGAAGAAAGAAGGAAAAGCACTTAATCTTTCTTTGAGTCAATAAATCCTCATAATTTTCAAATATTGCAGTATTGAAACATTCCGAAAGAGTTTCAATAAAAATTGTAAATGGCCATTTTTGGCGGTTTGGGGCTATTTTGATATACAAAAATGCCAAACTTGTACTTTTTATTATGATTTCATAGCAGTTGGTTTCCTAATGATGTCACACCATTAATGACATCACACCTTTTCTTTCTTATTTCCACCATTTAACATCATTGGGACCAACTGACAGACTGACTGAAAAGTGTCTTATAGAGATGTGTGGACTTGTGTCAAAATAATTTAAGATAAGGATACCTGTGTGGATAGTTCATGGATAATGACAATATTTCCTTTCAGAACTTCAAAATGTATTTTTTTAATGTGTATTTTTTCACACATTATACAAGTTATAATGTGAACTGTAAAGTTATTTAAAATCAACATAACTTGTAAATCATTTGTAAAAATGCTTTTACTGTATTTTGAAGATGATTGCACTTTGTCCAAGATTGTATTCTGGTGCAATAACGTGATATACTATATATATATATATATATATATATATATATATATATATATATATATGTATATGTATATGGTAAAACTCAAGTCCAGTTTCAATTCAGACTCTAGATGATTGATGTAACTTTTGTAATGCATATATATATTGAATGGCATCTTGTAAATATATATACTTTTAGTATAAATGTATTTATTAAAATGAAATAAACCCTCACATATCTGTAAGATAAATATTGTTGATATATAAGACCAGTCAGTTTGGCTCAGTCTGTAAGAAAGCTGGCTACCAATCACTTAGTTGTGATTCCAAATCACGATAGGGATATTTTAATCTTATAGATGTATTCATTTATCATAATGAAATAAGGTCTTGCATATCTCGAACATAAATTTTGATAGAGATGTAAGACTTGTCAATATAGTTCAGTTGGTAAGAGACACAACTATCAATCAATTGGTTGTGGTTTCAAATAACAGTAGAGGAATTTTGTCATTTTTACTGAAGTAAAAGTTGAGGATTGTTCTTGTCATTCTTGTTACAATAGAAAGTCAAGTCTAGACTCTTTGACTAGAGTTGGATATTAATGTTAGTTGTCTGGAATTGTAATATTCCATAGCTCTTTATAACTATTACAAGAAAAAAATAATTGATTTCTACTGAAGGTGAAAGGTAGATTGAAATTTTAAATGAACTGATACTTGAATATATCTAATGATTGGATTCTTCCAAGAATGATGTAAACCATCATATGACAAGATGAAAGTTTCAACACTAACAGGATAACAGTTTTTCCTTTACAAAGCTGGCAAACCTCTTTTTTGGGATGCCTTTTGCAGTGATTCTTTCGTAAATGGCAACTTGATTTTGAAGACAGTAGAGCCAGGTATTGTTGCTTAACAGGCCAAGGAGGGAAGATGGACAAATATTGCACCCTGACCAACAGGTGAGAGTTTGTACCGGACATGGTTGAAGCTCATCCACCAAATAGGTTCAACAGTTGCCCAAGGTCGTGGTTAGTCATCAGAGACAGTCTGGCTCTAGCTCTTCCTCTGTGTGTCGATGGCGATCATCCAAGGTTGCACATTTTTCATAGTGATGGTGGAGTAGACAAGTTGGACTGTGGATATGAAAAAGTCTGAATTCCTTTGGATTATAATGAAAAAAAATGACCAGCCTAGAAAGATGCTTGAAACACCCTGCATTTCCCCCGAAATGGAAAAAGACTTTTATTTCAATTGTATCATTCTTTCTTTCTTTGTATTTTCTAGAAAAAAAGGGTAGCTTTTTGTACCTTACCATAATTCTTTTTTCATGAGTTTAGCTTAATAGCATATCGAATCAGTTAAGAAATATGCAAAAAAAATTAAGCTTAGAACTTAGCATATTTTTTGTAGGCTCTAGGTTTTCTGGCACCTTTTAAAGTATAATATTATTTATTTATGTTTTACAGGGAGAAGTGTGTGTGTGTATATATATATATATATATGTGTGTGTGTGTGTGGCTGAGTGGTCTAAGTCGCTGACTTGGACTTGCAAGGGTTCGAATCCTGGTGGAATTTAAATTTCGATGGGATTCGAATTCTAACATGGGGGCACTTTTGGCAAGTGTTCTTACCACAGCCACAGGTCGACCAAGCTTTGTGAGTGAAATTGGGAGAGGAAACCGTGCGGAAGCCCTCGGATGGACAGTACCTGTAGCTGCAATGCTGTGGCCTTGTCACACTGAGTTCATTGTTGTAGTTGCATGAAGGGTATGAGTGACTGTTGTCTAGTCAGTTGCCTTCACTATAATTCAGTGACTGGGTCGTTCCACTTTGTGGAACTCTCATATGTCGATATCGACGGGAGAGTCCATCATATATATATATACTCTGATTGGTGTCAAATATCAAGAATTGAAATTACAATGCATGAACAAGCTTGTTATCAGTTATGAGACTTTCCTTTGCAAATTGTTTTTCTTAGTTTCACCACAACAGAAAGTTCTTGACTGTTAGATATTCCTGAAAAATCTGACTTCACATCAGAGAATTTTCATATTTTAATCCTGTTCAATCTATTCATGTTTCAATTTGTAATTTGAGAGTCCTACTTGGCGTCATGGACGATTGCTCATGTTGCTTCAACCTTTGGCGAGTTCTGACTTTATAAAGACATGATTCTTTTTTCACAAATGAGTGGCCATAAAATGAACTGTTTACAAAAAGAATTATGAAAGAAAGATGAAGGATCCGATTGTATCTATCTTTACTGGCACATAGTGAAAATTCGAGCAACTAAATCTTCACCAAGTTGTAATAAGTAAAACCATGTGTATTCTATATTAGAGAGAGCAAGCGCTTGGATATCCTAAGTAGGACGCTGTCTTTGTGTCAGTGTTGTTGTTCTGATGTCGCCTTTTTGTCATGGGCTGATGATTGCTGTTGTCCTGATAATAGCAAACCATGAATTACCGAAAACTTCATAATAAATCTATTGTACTTCTCCCGTCTGTTGCGTCAGAAGATCTTTTTTAGAAATTAGGATCGGCAGTTTGTAAGTGTAAAGAATGTTTTCTTGTTTTCATGACTCTTAAGATCCTCTTATTACAAGAGAGAGAGGTTAGTCTGGTTAGTCACTCAAAAGAGAAAGTTGTGTGACCAATATCTTTTGGCAGCATGCTGTGTTAATGGGGATCAATCAGTAAAAAATTGGGAAAAGGAATGGAATTTTTGAGCGGATCCATGCAGAATTACGTCCCCCAACATTGTAGTCATATGTGCAGACCACATATCATCATCAAAAGTTCATGTTTGTCCACACAATATCTCCAAATGTTCTGTGTGAATTTGTATCAAATTTTGTGGAAAGGTGGGCTATGGGCTACAGAAGAAGTCATCAAATTTGGGGGTGGATCCAGGAATGTTTTTGTGATTGAGAGAGTGTTTATTTTTTTTTGTTTTTTTTCATTCATATATATGCTCACGTCTGTCCTTACAATATTTCCAAAAGCTCTCTCTAAATTTCAATGTAATTTTGTGGAGGGATGCACTATAGGCTGTGGAAGTGATAGCATTTTGGTGCTGATCAATGCGGAATTACTTCCCCCCCCCCCCTGACGGTGGTGTTGGCAGAGGTGTGCGCTTTCTGAGTACTTTCCAGTTATATTTGATATCAGGGCCCGTGCAAGAGTTTCCTGCATCCAAGGCAAGTCTTGAAATATGTGCCCCTGGTTGTATTCTCATGAATATATTTTACTGTTTTGAGCCCCCCCCCCGCCCCCGCCGCCGGACCTTTTGTGGTTTATCATCCCAAGATTTGCCCACAGACTTATAGGTCCTGTTTGATATTTAAAAGTATGTATTATGATAGAATTATTCATGAAGTAATATACATATAAGAACCCTATTCTGTCAGTAATGCTTGAATTAATTCATTGACAATCCCTTCTAGGAACCATCAATCAAATCTGTCGACAAAGGTTTCTTTAGTTTGCTGATCAGTCTGTTTGGCTGGCTGACTTTATATTTTCGGGGCTTGTAAGTTTGTTTGTTTGTTTTTTTGTTTGTTTTTTTTGTTCTCTATAAGATAACTTTCAGAGGCATCAAAAGGTTAGCATAGAAGTTTCAGGTGTATATTTACTATTTCTTGGAAGGGAGCATGGCTGTTCTCATTCAGCTTAGTAAGGGGGGAAAAAAGGGGGATTTGTCTTGTCATCATAATCATCAGTCTTTTAACATCCGTTGTTAGACATACACCTTCCCCAGGATCTGCCACATTTCTCTATCATAGGCATCACAGAGCCATTATTTTCAGAATTTGTCTAGTTTGGCTTTCCATCTTGTATTTTTTCAGCCTCGGTTTTGCATGTGATATCTGGGGATCCATATTGTGAGTCATGATGTCTATCAGTTGTCTTTCATTCTCGCAACATGACCAACCCATTACTATTTGAGTTTTTTTTATTAGATTCTATGATGTCTTGGACCCGCGTTTTCTTCTTGATATATTGTGCTGTCTTGTGATCTCTCCGTGTGAGGTTGAGCATGATTCTCTCATGCGCACGTTGCATGCTTCTTAGTTTGCAGGCCTGTCTCTTGGTTAGGTTCCATGTTTCAGTTCCATAAGTGACTATCGGGAGGATGTATTGGTTGTATACTCTTCTTTTTAGGATGATTGGGATCATCTTGTTCTTGAAGGTTGAGCTTGCTCTGCCAAAGGCTTGCCATCCAAGGGTGATTCTCCACTTGATTTCTACTTCTTTTATGGGTTTTATAGAGATTCATTGTCCTAAGTAGATGTAGTGGTCTACTTTCCCCAGTTTTGCATGGAGACTAATCACAAATGAATACACAACTAAGTTTTCTTGTGCAAAAATGCTACACTCTTCATATAGGTACATGAATTTTAATTCAAGAAGAAAAATGATTTTTTTTTTTTGTAATGTATAGTGAATGTAAAGTCATTCCAATGTGCAAAGTAAGAGTCTGTAATGAAAGCACTTAACTTATTTTTGAACCATTGAGTTGTTTGATTATATACATAGGTTGATGATTGAAGATTTTGTGCAACTGTCTTATCTCTTTACTTCACCTGAATAAATTGCAGTTTTTGTTTTCTTTGAAGTTTTTCCTCAAGATTCTCACCATTTATAGTAAATGGAGATAATTCCCAGGAAAAATTTTCACCTTTGTTTAACCATCAGTAAATTCTCAGACGTGTTTTTGTGGCCAAATATACACTATCCTTCTCATTTGTCTATGTATATTTGTAGTGTATTAAACAAGATTTAATTTCATTATATTTGTATTTCAATAAGATATCTTTTTTTATTATATATATATATATATATATATATACTAGGCCAAGTGATACATTAACGGTGTAATTACAGGAGATCATTTCAAGTAAGAGCTTCAATATAACGCAATTCATAATCATTCTGTTGGATCATATACACATTCCTAAATACATAACTGTCGCATTGAAAGAAACGAATAGAGCAGCTATGGACCAAGAATAGATGAGATGAGAATTCAGAGTGAAAACAGTTATTTGGGCCTCTGCATTACCAGTTGCAAAGGCAAAAATATGCATTATTAAATTCTTATTACTATGGTATCTATCTGCGTACAGGCTGCATCAATGTATTTAGTGGGCTCAAATTGAAAATTTATTCCTTTTTATGTCCAGAAAAAATGTCTTTGTTAGACACCCTTCCAGGTTTCAGTCTACAATGTAAGTTTATGCTAAATTGGTTTCTAGTTTATTTTTTTTTGAAAATCAGACTTCTTGGTGATCTAAGGTGAAAGAAGTAACCTATTCTTTGATCACTCTTTTTTTTTTTTTCCCCGATTTTTTAATTGGTAACCCCTGACACGGCATGCTGCCAAAAGATGTTGGTCACGTGACCGTTTCTATTGAGTGACTAACCTGACCTGTTTTCTTTGTCAATGAACAGCATACAAAATTGAGTGTCAACACTCACTGAAACAAATTTTGCATAAAAAGTTGCGAAATTTGTTGATCAAATCTTTTTCTCTAACTGCCAGAATTATCAAGTTTATTAGTGCAGAAAATGACAATGATGCAAGGTAACGGTGAAGGAGCTGTATAATTGCTAAACCTTTGCTTCATCCTGGGTTCGGCATGATTATGTTAATGAGCCAGGTCCTGCTGCTTAAAAATAGGAGTGAAATGTTTTCGCAATTTTTCGTGATTACAAGATCCGTGTTTCTCCTGAAAATTTGTCAGTTATGAACAAAATCAATTTTTTGAAGGTTTTAGGCCGAGATATTCTATTGACAATGTCACCGAAATGCTAAACTAGACACTGACTTTCCGTCATTCTTACGGAAACATGGCTTATATGAATTATCTTCCCTTTCTTCTGATTTTATATTTGTGCCATTTTTAAGATCAGGTGTGCGTGGAAGAGAAATTTTCACATTTCACCTGCGATGGTGTAAATTGTACAGAAATGAGAGAATTCCCAAAAGAGAAATTCCATACTTGAAAAAAACAACAAAAAAAACAAACAAAAAAACAATCTCCAAGTTTTCCCAAATTTGATTGAATCAAAAAAAACTTGTTTCACAAGGAACATACGCCATAATAGTATCAAAGATGATAACCGTAAGAAGGGAAAAGCTGTACTATGGTAACAATGGTGGAAAGTAAGTTTCCAGTTTAGCATTATAGTTCAAAACCTTGGAAAAAAACATTTTTTTTTGTTATTGTTCGTTCCCAAATGGACAAATATCTTGTGGAAACAAAGGTCTTATGGACTGAAAGCCCGACAAAAATTTTTTTTCGCTTTTTGATAGACAGGACCTGGGTCATTAACCAGTGCCCAGGGTTCAAATGCAGTCATTGCTTAAATACAATCTCGATAAAGTTTCATTTTTTTTTTTTTAATTTTTTATTTCATTTTATATACTCCTCTTACTACCAGAATTTTCTGTGACCGTAAGAGTGAATGAAAGATTTTATGATATTTATTTAATGAATCCTTCCTGTGATATCATAAACAGCTTGTTCTCTGTGAATACCTAATGAGAAGATTTTTAAGTTATAGTATTTACAACAGACACCATAGTAAAAAGAAACTGGAGAAAGTATTTTAGCAGATACTAATGAAATATATTTTGTTGAACATGAAATAATCCACGCCTGTCTTTATGTGTATATGTATATATGATTATTCTCTCATCAGGGTATCATAGGGTTAGGTACACAGGCAATTGTAAGACCCACTTCCTGCTTGCCATGCCTGTCGCAGTTTCATTCTGCTCATAGCACCTGGTATCCCTTAATGGTCACTTATCTAGGTATTATTCAGACTTGATGTCGCTTGACTCTGGTGACCTCACAAGAACTGGTGTATCCAACATTATTTGGCCATAACGGAAAGGGAAAGGTTCCTCAATCCTAGTCCACATGCTGAATTCTTTTTGGATAAGCATTGAGTACCTTTTTTTTTTCTTCTTTTTCCTTAAAGTCTCAGATAGGACTCTCTAATGGATTGGCCTACCAAACCCGAGGCAAGCACTCTACCACTGGGCCATAGTGATCAGTATCTCCTTTCTGTGAATTGACAAAAGCAAAGAGCCTGTTAGGGTTGGATATGGGAGTGAACTGATTGTTCAGAAGGAGAATGAGGTTGATTTGGGAGAGTGGGAAAGGAAGTGTTCAAGTGTAATAATGGTTTGAAGGAGGATCATCAGTTCACTGTCACTCAGAAGTGATGACTCAATTCAGCAACCATTGCTTTCATGACTCTGAAAGAATAGCTTTATACAAAAGTCTATTGTAGTTCAACAGATCAGTTGATCGAAAGCCTTCTATATTCTGACTGATTAGAAATTCAGGAATTATTCCTTTTTTTTTTATCAACTTATTCAGGCTAGAAATGCACTTTGTGTATTCAAAATGGCTGTGAAATTCAATGAGGTCACCTGACCATTGTATTTGTATAGTTTTGCCATAAACGAAATCCGTGTCTTATAACCTTCAAAATGATACTCTCCAGGATTTCTTAGAGGGATTCAAGTATTCTCATTTTCTACCATGTTCTTGCTAGCCATGCTTTGTAACCCTTAAAAAACCCAAGGCCTGAATGAGGTGATATAAATCTCTTATCCGAAACCTTGAAACTAGACACGTTTTTGAATTGAGAATTTGGAATTTTCCAAACTGATTAATATTCACGTTGAGTGGTATGAATAAAGACTGTAAATAATATCACTGTTTTTTGTGTAGAAATGAAATGTATAAAGACGGACCATAAAATTCCTTGCATACTTTTCAAGTTAGTCACCATAACGATGATGTCTGTCAGTCTTCAGCGTAACTTGTATAACAATTACACATCAGTGTTCATGGGTCAGGTTTTAGACCCTGGAAAAAAAACCCTCAAGTACCAGGATTAGGGATATGATATTGACCTGTAAAAGCCAAGGCCTTACAGGTGAAAGAACACCCAGGTCTGGTTAGTCACTCAATTGATCAATGAATTATCTTTCACTTTTTGTTGGACAGTGATCACTCACAAAGTCTGAATTTTTGGAAACGAGCATGAACATCATCATATATACAATTGGGACCAATTTAGCATAAACTTACATCGCAAATCACCCCCTCCAACCCCTATTTAAAGTTTATTTTTAAAAACAAAAAAAAAACGAAATTTTTTTTCGTGACATGAGGTGTAAATGTTAAAATTTCCAGCCCTCTAGCTCAATTGGTGCAAACTGTACACCTGATGCATTCATACATTGTCAGCCGGACCAACCTCAAAAAGTGAGAGAAGCCTATGGTGACAGTTTTGGTTGACGGTTTCTAATATCTTGCTTGTTTGACAGAGAAATCCTAATCTTCCTGTTTTCCGAAAAGGCTTCTCACGTGGACCATTTCAACTATGATAATCCTTCATCATCTTTCTGATAGAAATGTTGTTGAAAAGCAGTTTTTTTCTATATTAAAGAAAGAAATATCTTGTAGCTTTTACTCACACATCTTGAATAGACAATGTTGTGACTCTCTACTACTACAAAGGACTCGTTCAATTTCGTCCACCATAAAAATGTAGAGGTTTCAATCAACGCTGATACTGAGGACTTAAGGTTAAGTATCCTTGCCTTTTGTGTGGAGTAGGGGTTGGCAACTTTTTTGCTTCTGCCAGCCGGATCACAAATCAATGAATGGACGGTGGGCTCTTAAATGCCATAAAAAGCTTGAAATATGGGATCCTTCTATATACTAGTTGTATTTTGTCTTACATCAGTGAATTTTTAGCATCCGTCATTGGACATAGACCTTCCCCAAGATTTGCCAGACCTTTCTAACATTGGCGTTCAGAGCTAGGACTTTCTGAACTTGTCTAGTTGTAACACCATCTTATTTTCTGCCAGCCACTGTTTTGCATATGATATCTAGGGATCCAAGTTGTGGATCATGTCTATCGGTTGTCATTCTTGCAACATGACCAGCCCATTGCCATTTCAGTTTTTTGCTATCTCATGATCCCATCATATGATGTTGAGCATGCTCCTTTCCTGTGTATTTTGTATGGTTCTTAGTTTGTGGGTCAATCTTTGGGTCAGGTTCCATATTTCAGCTCCATAGGTGACTGTTGGGGGGATGTATTGGTTGTATTATTGATTTTTTTTTTTTTTTTTTTTTTTTTTTTTTTTTTTAAACTAATGGGATTTTCTTGTTCTTGAAGGTTGAGCTTGATTTGTTGGGAGCTTTAGAATAATTTTTTTTGCTTGATTTCTTCTTCTTTTGAGTGTTTCATGGAGATTTGTTGTTCTAAAGCATGCTTGAAAATCTTTCATGCCCATTCAAGAATGCAATCTGTCATTGGACATAGACCTTCCCCAAGATTTGCCAGACCTTTCTAACATTGGCTTTCAGAGCTAGGACTTTCTGAACTTGTCTAGTTGTAACACCATCTTATTTGAAAATCTTTCATGCCCATTCAAGAATGCAAATTAATTTAATCATTATTTCTTTCAATCAAGGCATCATTTGGATTTATTAAAAAAGACACAAAGCATGTTTGAAACAAATGTAAGCATAGTATCCCAATATTCACTTGTGGGTGGTCAAAATCTCTTTGAAAGCCAAATCTGGTTTATGGGCCATGGGTTGCCTACCCCTGATGAAAAGAATCAAAATTTGATCCACTGAAATTGATTAGTTCTCAATATATATAAAACACAATGTGTGTCCGTTTATGAATATGTATAGTTTTGTATGTGTGTGATACACTTTCCAATGAGCACACAGATACTACACTAGGATCCTATTGTTGATTCCTATGTAAATAACCTTCCACGGGTACTACTAGTATAGATGTACAAGCATCTCTAGTACCAATTTCCCTGAATAGCTGACTGATGTACTGAAAAGCTCCAACCACTTCCTATTTCCCCCTAATCCTTTTATATATATATATATATATATATATATATATATATATATATATATATATATATATATATGTCTGAAAGAGCAAGGGAGAGAACTCACTCACCTATGACTGACTGACAGACTTGTTTATTAATCCTGAAGAATTTATTGGAAGATAATAAAAAGATTAACTTCCAAATTTGCTATTTCCAAACAATATTTAGCCTCCAAAGAATTCTTCAAGTGATTGAATTCTTTTTTGTTGTTTGTTACTGACACAACATTTTGGCCAATCCATTCTACAGCCTTCTTCAGGTTTACTATCCAAATGTGATGGTAGTAAACTGAATCTTCCAATGATGGCTATGCTACGACATGTCAATTTCTTCTCTCTTCTTTGTTAGGCCTTGATTCCCATACCTTGTGTCCATATGGAAGCCACATCGGTTTGAACTCTGCACTTGTCTGATTCAAACATTCAGTTGACGTGGCCCATACAAACATGGCTACCATTAGAAAATTCTATTTACCACCAATTTTTGATTAAATGACCCGTCTCAAAACTATAGACAGTATCAATATTTGGGTCTTTCAGATAAATAAAATTGAATGTTTGTTTAATTTGAATTTTTCAAACTCTGCTCAGCTGTTAATAAGGGGACATTCTACTTGGACAGTTATCTGCTTAGATGATTAAAGATTATAAGAAACTGTCAGCATAGGTTTCTTCAGTTTTTAAGTTGGTCTGACTGCGTATGTTTCTGCTGTATGAGCAGCACCTAATTCAGAGGGCTGAAATTTTAAATGTTTATCCCTTATGTTTGCTAAAACCTTTTTTGCACTTTGTAAATTCACCTCCGATTAGATTTTAGCGGTGGGGGGGGGTCATTATGCAATGTAAGTTTATGTTAGATTAATCATACTTTGTTTTCGGCAGAGTTCATGCTTGTTTTTGAAAATACGGACTGTTTTCAGAGATCACTGCCCAACAAAAAGTAAGAGGAGTAATTCATTCATTGATTAGCCCTTTTTCCAATTTTTTGATTGATAACCCCCAACGTGACATGCAGCCAAAAGATGTTGGTCACTTGACTGTTTCTATTGAGTGATTAGACAGACCTGTCATTTTCATCAGAATTGCATCTATAAAACTATATGAAATAGTACTGTCATTGATATATATATATATATATATATATATATATATATATATATACACTTCTCTTTAACATTTGCCAAGAGATATTCATGAAAATCCCCCCCACCTCCCCGGAAATGTGAAGTGACATGACGGTTACTGGCGCTGAAAATGGAATTGGCAAATCCCTTTTGAGTTTTGTTCATGGCCTTCTCCCCCCAGCTATGGGTAGAGAACATGGCATCTGGAGTCTTTTAACCTTGTAAAAGTCCATCTAAGAGAAGTTTACTCTGACAGGGAAAATCCTACTGTTTGAACATGTGGTTAGCAACTCCACCCTGGAACGCCTGATCGCTGCAGCAGCAGCAGCATGTCTAGTGTGGTTGTGCCTCTATACTCTGTAGGGAGTACAAAGAAGAAACAAAATATACCACCACTAAAAGACAGCAAATATTTCATCTTATGACTGAATATTGTGTTAGACTGTTTCTTTGATGCTACCATTTAATACTTTGAGGGGAAATTGAACTACAGAAGCCATTAAAGATGACGAAGGGTTCTATCTTTTTTTTTATATGTGGGAGTGTTAAATTATGTGTTTCGACTCTCCTGGACATACCATTTTGTCTACAGACTTGAAAATTGGCATCAGTACTCCACAGTTTTTCTGAAAGATTTTTTTTTTTTTTTAATTTTTTTTTTTGGAAAAAAAACTTTTTGATCTTTTTGGGGCCTTATTTCCTAATTCAGGCCAACCCGTGTGCCTGACATTTGATTGAGATATTAATTCCCAAATGAAAATATTGTTTTGAACACTTGCAACGGAATCTTTTGGATTTGATTTACGAGAAGAAAGTTTCATATTTATCTTTGTCTAATGAAACTTCTCTCTTAGATGTTGGTCAAAGGATTTTCTATACTTCAAGTGTTATGGACGGACGTATATATGACAGTATCATTGCATTTTCTTTGTCATCCAGGTGTTAGACTTGAAAACTGACAATAAATTATGAAAAGAAAAGCAGTAAACCAGGTGTATTAAACCATTGTTATTGTCCATCAGTCGATTGCTACAGCAGCAGGAGCCTACTAACACTCCCACCAACCCACCCACACACTCGCGACCTGCTGCCCTCAAGTGCTTTGGGCAATTTGCAAAGAGACCGTTGGTGTCCATATAAGAGGATGCATGTCATGGTACAAATAGTGGTGACTGATTAAGAAAATCCTCCCCTTTAGCCTTTTTTCAACAACTGCTTTAATTGGGATTGCCCGATTAACAAGGGAATCCATTTTAATATGACTATATAGCTACTTAGGTGTCTTTTGTTCAATGCTTCCTGAAGATCATAATACATCTTAATCCTGTGCGACTTGTTGATTGGAGTGACCTGTTGAAACCCCAATCCCCAAAAGCACAATCACTTCCTCTCCTTCAGTGATGGAGAAGTTTTCATACATGCCTCATGTGACACCAGAAATCTAGCTCTCTGCGATACCTATGGATATCAAGTAATTGATCCTCTTCATGTTCCTTTATCAACCCTGATATATTTACCTGCCGATTTCTATCTTAAGTGCTTGGACTTAACAATATGACAGCTGTGTTTAAAACTTTTCTGCCAGGTAAGTGATGCTTGTTACCTCAGTTCACTTGAAATCATCTACCATTACAAAATGACAGCATATCTGTAAAACCACAATTTTCACTTTATTAAGTGTAAGGTTTATACCATATCATATTCTTGACTTGTGTATTCACAAAGAATGAAAAATTTCAAGAAATGAATTTTATTTGTTCCAATTGGTTATTCTTATAGTAATTAGTGCTTAAAGGTGTTTTTGTACAAGATGAAATTTTGGTAATTTTTTTCCCCAACTAAGAATAATATTTCTCTAGTTGGCCTTATGGTGTTGTATATATTTTACTTTGAAACCTTCCCTAAGGTCCATTGATTATGCATTCAAAATTAATTTGGGCAAATCAGTCTTATAGTATTATAGAGAAATAGGTGGGAATTGGATCGTTATTATTGGAGTGAGAGCGAATGCCGACCCTATAAATTTCTTTTTTTCTGCATAAGGGATTTGGGGCCTACTTGAACTGTTCTAGGCACTGTCAAAAGTTCAAAAAAGGAGTTGTCCAACCAAAAAATTGACCATTGAAAAAATAATCGATCAATGATTTTACAAGTGCTCTCTGAAAGTGTATCGTGTTTTGTTTTTTTTTTTGTTTTTTTTTTGTTAAAATAACATTGGATTAAAAAAACAAAGATTCTTATATTGAATCAAATTTTACTGATTCATTCGAGATAGTTTCTCATCTTTTAGCTAAGTGGAGAGAGCAGAAATTTTTTTTTTTATATATATTATGCCAATCTCCCAAGTGCCTGTCTGGAAAATCAGCATTCAATATCCCAGGTTTCAACACTAACCCCTCCCAGTGAGACATGTAACCATTTCAGCAAGGAAGCAACAATATAGCTGTCTTTTTTTTACTAGAATCGGTGATTTATTAACCAAAACTTTATTAACCAATGGTGGTTGGTTTTAATTTCGGTTTGATTTAATTGCTTATATTTCTCATACTCAATAGAAACCATCATATAATCAATGTCTTTTGGCACCATGCTGTGTTGAAGATGATTAATCAAAATTTGAAAAGAGGGGTGATCAATGAATAAGTTACTTCTCTCTTCTCATTTCGGACACCTGGACTCAAACTAGAAATCAATGTAGCATGAATTTTGATTGCAATTTGAACACCCCACTAAGAACCTATTTAGGGGGAGGATTTTGAAAAGAAATTTGTTTTTTCTTGACATAATGAGTGAATGTTGAAATATTCAGCCCTCTAGCTCCATTGGTGCAGCCTGTATGTATAATGCATACATTCATATATACATAACTGGCTCGACCAACTTGAAGACTGAAGAAACCTTCGTTGATGATTTTGGTTGACGGCTTCTAACAATGTTTTGTTTATATAAGTTCAAAGAAATGGGATTAAGTCATTTTGAACTTTTAATCCTTAGTTCATATACAAATTCAATGAAGCCAACGATTTGTTTTCGATATACAATTCAGTTCAGCATGATGACACTTGAACTAAATAAAAGTTGATTACTATCCCATTAGATGAAGAGTATTGAGCGTAGGAATTATTGTTTCTTTTGAAAGTATGTAAGGTACGAGAAATATAAGCAAGAAGTTACCTTCTAGGATGGGTCAGCAACCTTTTTGCCCCTGTGGGTCAAATCGTGTATCAATGAGTGAAAGGTGAGCCAAATAAATACCATAAAAAGCTTGAAATATAAGAATTTTCCATTAAAATACATCTAGTTATATTTCGCCTCATATCAATGAATGGATGCCTGGAAATCATTCATTCTTTAAGATGCCAATTAGTAATTAAAGAACTTCATTTACTTCCGTCGAGGTATGAACAGTAAGCAGAGTATCCCAATATTTGCTCGTGGTCCGGTCAGAATCCCTTTACAGGCCAAATTAGGACTGATGATTTCACTTACTAGACCAAATGCAAGCTAAACTTTTTTTAAAATTTCTATGACGAGGTTTACTCCTCTCCTTATGATTTTAGTTTCTATTTTGATAACAGCTGAGTCAAGGTGACTTCTACAATATGTAAGTGATCTGATCTGTTTGTAGTTATTCAATTAAAAACCAAAAAATTGATTATTTTTTAACTTCATTAAAATATTGCGATATATAATGTTTCATCTAATGATGTGTATAAATAATTTTTTTTCAAATATCTTATGTGAAATCGGAGAGAGGATACAAAGAGCCTGTATGCATAACATCTGATTTAATAGTCTTCACAACCCTCAGAACGTGTTCACCTAAGTGAGTCCATCACGAGATACAAGTCAGACCTATAACTGTTTTTATATTTCCTGTAAATGCGGGAAGAATTATAAAGGAGAAACTAACAGGCCTTCCAAGGTCAGACTCAAGGAACATAAACTGTAATCAATGTAATAATTCATTAAAAGTTGCATTAATCATCTTTAGTTGGAATAGAAGTAGGACTGGAATTTCACCCTGCAGCTGTCAGGCATGTTTTATTTTTGTATCAGTCTTTCTTTCTTTTTTTCTTTTTTTCTTGAGTTGTTTTCGAGACTCTGTAAATGTGTTTTTGTGTTAAATGTTTCCTTTAGTGTACCTAACTATTGCAAATGAATGAATGCTAATGAGAGATTTTTATGATTACTTTTTGTAATATAGTGTATGCTTCAACAATACTTTAATGTGTTATTGGTTCTGCTATGGGACTTCCTTGAATCAATCTCAGGTTGATTCACTGTTCCCCAAGGAATGATTCACTGTGTATTAAGGCTTGAGAACAGTGGATCAGAAACGAAAAAAAAACAAAACAAGCTCCTGCCAGCTGTTTAGTTAAAATGATGTCACTGTATCTCCATATGTATAATCTATTTCACAGCCAACAGAGTGGATCTTTCTTGATAATTGTATTCAGGTAGAAATTTGAGAAGTTCCTACCTACGATTATTTTCTTTATGATTCACTGTGCCTCCATTTCCTCTATACAGTCTTTTTTGCAAAACGATCAACTGATGAAGTCAAATATAACTGAATATTTGCAAGGTTAATGGATTATTTTTATATAACTTAGACTGGAGTTTACTTTAATCAAAGAAATACTGCTGTATAGCAGGAGCTAAGCTCTTGAAGTATAGAAAGTGAGTTCAATTCTCACTGAGGGCTCTACTGCTGTGGCCTTGTTCCATATTAAGCAACAGGAGTTAATAACCATGGGTGATGGTTTGCAAGCTATTGATAGTGAATTTGATCCTCATTTGGTACCCCCAACTATTTCAGCCCTTTGCCTGGCTAAGTTGAACTTGATGTGTGCAGAATGGAATGAAAGATTTTTTCAAAATGTTATTCCTATAAAGATTTCTAGGCTTACTCCTCTGTCATTTCTTCATCTATAACTATTGAACATGAGTTTTTTTTTTTTTCTGGCTTAAGTTACCAACTCTGAGTTTTAATAGAAAAATATTTGGTTACTGTCTTTCTCTCTGTTAGCTATTGAGCAAGTAAACAGTTTTGGTTTGGTTTACAAGGAACTCTTTGTTTACCTTTGTCAACAAGGTTGGAGAGGTATATACATTTTTTCACTGACTGCTGGGCACAAGGATAACTTATAAATAAATAAATAACAAAATGATAAATGAATTGACTATAACTTTTGGGAGAGCCATTATTATTCCAACTTCTGTAACTCTTTTCTTTGGTAAGAAAACAATACCGTCTTAAAAGTACTGAATACAATTAATACTAATTGTCAGATATACAGACTGTACCTTTGAACACAAAAAGGTTTTATTTTCGTAATGAATTATTTCAATTTAAAATTCTATAGTTTGTTATTAAACTCATTCTGCTATGAAATGTAGTATTAGTACTGTGAAATGAGAATAAATTTGATATTTTGTAATTGATTGTTTTATAGTTTGATTATAGACTCATATTCAGTCATACTGCAAACTTTAAATACTTTCAATTTCTTTAATAAATCATTCTAACTTTATAGCTTATTCCTACAAACTTTAGATTATCAAAATAGATAAATTAATTCACTAATAAAATTCAGCTCGGAAAACAATTTTAATTCTTGTATCTCAATGAATTGTTTCAATTCTATAGTTTATTTTTGTTGGTGTTTTATGCACTCAGTTATTGAGCGCTGAGTTATCTTTACGCCTAGTGTTCATGTGCTGGGAAGACTTACACCTAGAAGTCAGATCACGATATGTATCACCTCACGTCTGTCTGTCCGTCCACATGATATCTTCAGAAGTTCTCAATGAATCCTAATTAAATTTTGTCAGAATATTAGACAGATTCATGTGCAGTTACCTCCCCTACATCTCACCTAATCTGTCCAATATACTCAATATCTCTAAAAAGTATTCTATTTGTTTACATAATTTCTCCAATATTTTTCTCAATTAGATTTTGTGAGAGGGTGGGCATTGGACTACAGAAGAGATTAAATTTTGGGGCAGATCCATACTCATTTACCTCACATCGTTGCTCATGACAATAGCGTTAGCAGAGGTGTGCACTCCAGGCCACCCTGCCAAAAACACTGATACGATATGAACATATTGACTCATTCATTTATCAATCCATTCAATGGCCCACTCCAAATATGCCGGAGCCCCAATAGGGGGCTCATGCACTGCCCGTTAACAATGGCTGATTCAACTTGCTTCAAAGTGTTGTTTAAATAAGTGTATTGGAATCATATCCAAATATGTGACATCATTATTTTCTTATGATTAGAAGAAAAAGAAAATTCATGTTTCAAAACTATTTTTATCTATATTTATTTTTCAAGAATAATCAAATTGATCTAACCACTTGATGAATGACTGCAGTCTTTCTGGACTTAGAATAGGACTGGAAAGGAATAATCGAGGAGACTTTTACTGTCTATTCTCACTGAAATTATAAACTTTTACTGCTTTTTATAATGTAAGTTTTTCAGTAAGATTTTCTTTACACTGATATTCCTCAAATAGAGCGAATATTCCCATTTAAAATACAATTTAATTTCACTGTAGCTAACCTTTTCATTTCTTTGGTTAAAAAAAAAATCCTGCATTCATTTTTAGTGCGATGTCTTAGGATTTTGCTATATTCTCACAAAAGGATCATTCTATCAGGTGATTTAAAACGGGGTGTAGCTCTTATTTTTCCACAAAAATTGGTGATGGATTCTGGGGTATGTATAACTGACTATTAAAGTGGGATTATCCGAGTGTAGACCAATGGTCCCCAACCACCAGGCTCTGAACTAATACTGGGCTGCAAGGATATGATACATTTTGGCAATATTCCTCAACAAAATAAAAATAAACTCATCTCTTCGGATCTTGATATCAAATTTGATAGATCTACCTTTTTAGAAATGAAATTGAGTAATAATGGCCGCAAGTGACTGTAAGTTAACTTATCACTTACATTTTTATTGTGATCAACAGTCCCCTCCCCTGTTGGCTGGCCTGCAAGCATATTTTCGAAATTAAACCAGTCCACCGTGAAAAAAAAGATTGGGTTGGCTTGGGGGGGTGCAGGTCCAGACTATACGAAGCAAGTGAGTTGAATAGATTTGGTTCTACTTGTTTTACAGAGAAACGGATCTTCTCTTCTCTTTTACCTTCCTATTATTGATTTGGACTTCTTCCCTCGCTCGAATGGATCGGTGGGTAATTGACTCATCATTGATTTGGGGATATCTACGTTAGCACTCGATGACCCTTCCGGCAGACTTGGGGGGGAAAAATTAGGAGAATCAATGAATTGGATGATGAAAAAGAAGGAAAATTGATACGAAATTACATGGTTGTTCCGAAAATATAAAATCTTTGTGATATGTTTTTTATATTGATATCAATGTTTTCTTTTGTTAAAGTATATTTTTCGAAAGCTATTTGTTTCAATTAGTGGCATTGTATCAATCTGATCATTTTATGTATTCTCTTATTCTATGCCCCAAATGTAATAGTTAAAGTAAGATATAAAGTGTTTTTTGTTTTTGTTTGGTTTTGTGTATCAGCATACTGTCGTCCAGCATATTTTGAACTAACTATTTTGATCTGTCTCTACTTAGGTGGTGTAGTGGTTAGCATGTGTACATCCTACGCAGAAGGATCCAAGTTCGATCCCCAGTGTGAGCAAAAAGTGTGGAAAACTCATAAGGACAAATTTTCCTGTGCATTCAGCAGCTGATTGAGTACACCCTGAGCTGTGTGATTTGGGAAGAATAAATTTTGACAGAAGGCAAAAAGTACTTGTTTGAAAGGGGCCAGACTTCATGGCGTATGGAGCAGCCTATCATGATTGTCACATAAAGTAATTTTCCATCCGTCACATGGAACTATGGCTCTGAAGTATTCTGGTTACTTCTCTTTAGTGATGTTAATTTACATATTTCATAACTAAATTTAGATAATTCCGAATGTGTGTTTTTTTTAATTTTTCTTTTTATTACATTTTGAGAATCACAGGTCAAAATAACTTCAAACTCGACAATGTTCTGCTTTGTGTGCTGACTAATATATCAGGCAAATGTCAACTTTGTACAATGGGCAGTTGTTGTGTGAACACTGTGCGTACACACACAGATATTTTGAATTGTAGCTATATGTTCTGGGATTTCACAAGATCCCTAGTTTCACGATCTTACTGTAGCATTCATATATATATATATATATATATATATATATATGCATTTTTGGTTTAGTTTAAAGCATATAAACATTTTGATAGTCATGAAAATGAGTGTATTGTCCGATTGTTGATGTTTGTGGTAAGATTATATCACTTTGAGCCTGAAAGTTATTTTAAAATTAGATTTACTGTTGAGTTAGGATAGATTGACTTGATTGCTCGACTTGTTTCTAAACTCTACAGTATTTGACAGTTTATAAGATGCATGTCTTACAAGGGCATATCTTGGACATCTCAGTTTCATGACTCAATCGTTTAAACCAGGGGAGGGCAATCTATTATTATTATTTATTTATTTATTTCAAAGTATGTCTTCTAAACCAGCAAACATTGTTCTTGTTGTTTATTAAGCTTAGTCTAAGAAGGGGTGACAAAAGTGTGGTACCTCTTGTGAGGATTGAACTTACTAAACTAGAAAACAGTCTAGTTTGTTGACCATCATTCTAGAGTTACCCACAGTGTTTTTGTTTTCTTCTTTATATTTTCTTGTGTTTTACAAGCGCTAGTAAATGACTGACTGACTTTTTCAGAGTGTTAAAAATGAGTGCTTATTTGTTTACTTATGGCAGTGTGTTTCTGTAATCTGTAAAAATCAGCCATTTTGAATCACTATGGTTTTTTGTCTCTAGTTTAAAAACTTGAGACACAGTTTAGAGAACATATAGTTTTGAATCTTTGATTTTGACAGTTGTGTTCTTATTCTTAATGTGGTTATTACGCTTGACTTTCGTTTTACTGAAGTTCATGTGTAGGCTGACTTTCTTGTTTTCTTCGTTATGGTTCATATAGCATTATTTGAAGGTCGCGTAGGTTTAACGTGAAAAGAAAAAATTACCAGATGACAATTCAAAATAGAAGAGGAATTAGAGAAACCTAGGATCGAAATGGGAGGAATATGACCCGAGACTCTGGGGACCACTGGACTAGAGTCAATTCTCAATCTTTCTACTTTTTTTTCTCTTAATGAACAAATTATAGTTTAATTCAAATCTTTGTTTACAATCTGAATTGTAAGCAAATATTTCTATTATTCTACTTTTAAATAGAATTGTATTATTAAAACTGAAAGCTGTTACAATTACTGGTTACATTTACTCTTACATTTACTCTTGCCAAATTGAATGGCACTGTATATATACGGCATTGTCTGTTCTTCTCCAAATTCTTCAATTTCTTTGTAAACCGAAGGTTATTTAATTCGTTTATTCAGTTTTCTCAATAATCGAGTAGCAACAATTTATATTTAAGCTCAAACCTTGCCTTGAACTTCTTAATTGAAAGTTCAAGTACTTTAAAGTGTCTGTTCATAGTCATACTTGAAGTGATATGTGTCCACATGGTAAATAAATGTAACCAAGTTGTTGTAATTACTATGTGATCAGCTTTCTTTACTTCTATAAACTTCAGCACATTTTCTCCCCAGAGATATAAGTCCGATTTCAACCCCCCGTATTAAAAGAAGTATCCCGAATATCGTGTCATTTAATTGACTATCAAAATTCTCTTGAAGTATTTTTCACAGGAAATGGAAATGGATTTCTTAGACATTATGGTTTGAATTTAGAATTGTTTGTTTGTTTGTTTGTTCTTTTTGTTCGGCAATATTTATCCCTAGAAAAGTGGAAACTGATCTGAATAGTTTTCCTTATTACTGTACTAATTATTTATTTATTTATTTCCAGGCTCAGATGTGTTAATTACCATTTTCTGGCAGGGGGATTAGCCCCATAGAATAATCGGTAAAATGAGGATATAAAATTGATAAGAGATGGATCACTGCATTATGTTCATGTCGATAAAATCTATACTTAACAAAACAGCAACATTAGTGACATTTCATTACTGCACAGAAGGAGGCTGGTTATTGCACATTTCTGGGTGTTCCCAGCACATTTCGGAAACACACTGCACGCTTATTATATACCCTGGTGTTCACAGTATTTCATTCTAAATCCCTGATCTTCACGTTGTATTATGTAAGTACTAGCATAATACCCACCATTTTTGATGGGATTTTCTTATCAATGGATAGAATAATATTTAAGAATATTTATATTATTAAACATTGTTTTCAGTCACATTGGTCCCATTCTCTGTGACTGTGTGGCCAGTACCTGCAGTGTGACTGGATTCTGTATCTGGGGCACAGACATAGCTAAGTTACTGGACTAAACTGAGTTTGCTGTGTCTGTGTGTAAGTTTGGCAGGAAAATTCAAGTTTTTCTCTTACATTAAAATCTTGTTTAGTTTTGCTTTCTCTTAGAAAATTTCCTTTGAGGAATCTTTGGTTATTGCACCTTTTCTTGTACGAACAAATGGTCCTAAACTACCAAACCACAGATTGCTACTGGGATGCGAGGAATGTTTTTTCAATTTTAGAATTTAAATCTTTTTAATTTATGTTATTTTAATTTATCTATTTTTTTTTTTTTTTTTTTTTTGAGAGAAAAAAAACAAATTCATTTCTTTTAATCTTATTGAAATAGTTACATAAACCCTTTTGGAAATGGAATTGAGTGTACTGGTCACTTATCGTGACTAACTCTGGTGTTGATTAATAACACTGTTGGCCAGTCCGCAAGAATATTGTCAATATCGAACTGGTCTATAGTGCAAAAAGAATCAGGGACCTATGGTGTACACCAGTCCTATTAATCAGTTGTAGTCTAGGAGACCTCTTGTTTCAATCTTCCATGCTTTCAATCAATGATTTGACATCATTAGATTGGGATATCACTGTGTAATTAATCAGAAAATGCTATTCAGTAAGAGTTAATATAATACAGAAGGTCTTTGAAGGAGAGATGCTCTTATAATTAATAGTTAGCGTTCCTCGGTGTATAGATGAGTGATATATGAGGTCTGTCTATAGAGAAACACGTCTTTCAAAACAGCGCATGAATTGGATGTTTTAGAGTGCTCATGGCTGGAATATCACATAGCAGTTAGGAAACACTTTTTGGGAGACACATCTTGCTTACAGTAGAAGAAGTGTCTTCAAAAAAGTTTTTCCTCATTTGAAACAAAATTCATAATGTTAACACATTGCTATCCAAGATGTTTCATTTTTCAATCTGGGGTTAAAAAAAAAGAGCCGTGCACACTAGATATGCATTTACTCTGGCATATGTAGCTCAAAAACTAACCAACATAGCTTAATGCAGTTTTTTTTTTTTTTTTTTTTTTTTATACAAAAAGTCAAGGTTACATAATATTGTAGTCATGAACACTCTGAAATATCACGTGCGCTGTTCTGAAAGTTTAGCTCCTTTATGGACAGACCTCATGTACATCATTTTTTCATATATATATATATATATCTTTGTCGCACAGTTAAAATTGGTTTTCAAAATTTCAATTTTTTCTCAGGTAAATTTTTCATTAGGAAATAGCATAAATCCAGTATATTAAATGAATCCCTGTGATTGTGCATAAATGTAGATTTCAAAGAAAATATTTTCCGATTTTCTCCTAATTTTAAACGATATTCGTATAAATTTCTTTCTTTTCAAATATCTATGTGATTGACTTCAAAAGACGTGTTATTTGTGAATTAAAATAGAGATTTTGCAGGTAATAAAGAAAGCTTGAAGTATCAGTAACAATCTAGAGCAGAGGTTCTCACAGTAGGGGTTGGTGACCACCCTCACTCTGGGGTTGCGTAAAAAATTATACATGGTCACAGAAATAATTAAAAAAACTTTTTTAACCCTTCATGTACTAACGGTACTCCCAAGAACCACCATTAGAGACCTGCATATCCATGTTGGTACTTGTTTTTTTATCTTTCAACCAAAATTGTCTACATAAATTATTCAACAAAAATTGCCAACCTGAATTATTCTTTATCATTCAATATAAGCTGTCTTTGCATGACATTCACATATGAATGAGAAATCAATTCCAAAAAATTTATGACTTTAAACGATCAGGATTAATCGTGTAACTAAACTTTTTTGTTTAATTATCTTTGTATAAAATATCCACCTTTTGGCTCGTGTTGTAAAATAGTTTAATTCTTTTCACCAAGTTCTAGAAGATCAATTTTGTTTGCTACGTCGATATAATTTTTTTTTCTATGATAAACAACATGAACTTAGATTATTAAATATGTTGCAATTTTTGATGAGTATTTTCAGTCTTTATTTCTTTCTCTTTTTAGTTACTGTTAGATTACGACAAAAGATTAATTGATACTCTTAGTGCTTTTTGCTTTCTTAATGTTACGTGTTGGGTCACGGAAATTTTTGTCTTGTTTAAAGGGATTCGCTGATGAAAAGTATCTGATAAGCCCTGCTTTTGTGGCTTTTTTTTTTTTTTTTTTTTTTTTTTTTGAAATCTGTTAATTGACGTTGATACAGCTCAATTTTTTGTTTTTAGTTGATGGTGGCGGCAGAGTGAAAAGGCAAGGAATCCATTCTGATGCGGTCAGAGTGCGTGTCGCAATGAGTGGCAGCAGCGGAGGTTGCGGCAACAGCGGCAGCGGCAGTGCACCCAGTAAAGTATCCAGTTTAACTTCCCTATTTGAAAAGGATAAAAACAGTAATGTTATCAGCCAACAAAACCCGGCAAAGAAAGTTGGACCTGTCAAGGGGGGAGGAGGAGGAGGAGGAGGGCAGGCCGGGAGAGGCGCAACTGGCAAGTCCAGCGCCACCATCTCCAGTGCTGCTGGTGGTGGAAGTAGCACCATCGGACTTAAGACCACACGCCAGACCTTGGCCACTTCCACATCTGGCAGCAATAGATACTCAGTTCCAGATGTCAGATCATCTTCAAAGGTTACTGAATATCAACTCACGTCCACAACTGAACACTCAGTCAGTGGCAAGGTTTTCAATGCAGTCCGATCGTATGAATCAACACATGACCGCAGCCTGTATCTAGGCAAGAAGAAAATGTTGTCAACGTCTGATATCACTGGTTCGGAGAAATCTTTTAACTATCGAGAATTTTTTTCCAGTAAAACTGAAGGTCCGCAATTGGAACATACTAGTTCAGCTGATAACCTGTTCTTTGCTCAAAAACCGCAGCTGAAAAGATTAATCCTAGAACGAAAATGTAGTTTGGAAGACACTCATCGATCACCTGAGCATAATGACTTAAAGGAATGCGAATTTGTTATGGGAAGGCTTGCCGATACAAAGCTAAAGCAATTGCGTACTATGTTTGAGAAATCGGTCAGTCTTGGTGAAGACCGACCCATTCCTAAATCCCCCTTGACCAATGCTAGAACAGCCACGCTAGGTCACCAAAAGACTTCAAAATCTTCGATTAAATCATTCACTTTGGATGCCTCTTACAGGACTCCTTCATTCATTTCCAACCACAAACCCATTCAGTTCGGTATGGTCCCTTTCAGCCAGGACAAAATTAACGCTTTTAAAAATATAAAATTTGAGATCGACTCCTTAACACTTTCAGTGCAGGCAAAGAGTTTAGATAAATTGCATCAAAGTACTGAGCGGAACTTTTCTGGCAGGACAGGCAAGGGTAACCTTGCTGACAATAGTTCGCCTAAAAAGAACATTATAAACAATTGTAAGGTAGCTGATTCGCCACCCCTTTACAGAAAGAGATCATCATCTCCTTTATCATCATCATCATCGTCATCAGTATCCTCCGTTGAAAAGAATAATTTAAGTTACAAGAAGCGAGCGAGCTACGAGAATGTAAACCCTTCTGCCAGTTGCAACAGTGGATCAAGAATAAGCTCAACTTCAACAGATTCTGACCCATATCAGAAGATGGAAAACTTGAGCCTTGATGACACAAGCAAAACGTATGATTGTAACGTTTATGATGATGTCTCGAATACTGTACATACTGACATGGGTGAGTAATATTGATATTGTGTATGTATCGCTGTAATATATAAAATAGATTAGCCAGAAAATTTATTGAATTTCTTCTAAGAATTATGAAGTCGGTTTATGTAGCTGGATTGCTCAGCTAGTGAGCCTCAAAGTTGTCTCAACATAAATTTCCTGGAAATTTCGATGAGATAAATCTGTTCAATTTAGAATTTTAGGTACTGCACCATTTGCGAATTTGTATTGCTTAGATTGTAAGTGTCAAACATGAAGAGAACTTTTATTGTTAGTTGTTGACAAAGAGAACTTAGTGTTAGTCCTTGGTTTTCTACTCAGCTTGAAGACAAGTTTCAATATTAAGCGTGATTCATTTGCTAGCGAAGAATTAGATAAATGAACATTAAATGCTATCCAGCAACGGCAAATATGTAGAAGATCTGAAGAGATTAATTAACAGATTTTTACTATTTTTTTTTTTTTTCTTTTTTTTTAATTTGATCATAGAATCATATAGTGATATAGTATTATCTATAACTTGGAAAAGAGTCGTAAACTTACTGATTTCAGGTTTTCTGTTTAGAAAATCTAATTTCTTTTAGGATTGATGTTTTGGCCAATACATTCTACAGCATTTTCAGGTGTAAAATGTAATATCCATAGAAAAGAGACTGATACACTCTTTCCTATAAATATTTCATTTTACACCTGAAGCAGGCCATAGAATGAATCGACCAAAATGTTGTGCCTATATTAAAGATAGGGAGAGAAGTCCAGATCGTCTGTACAAAAGTTGGTTGGTGATACTGTGTGAGCTACAGTTTTTTTTTGTTTTTTTTTTTAATGTTATCTTTCTGTTAGTAAATAATTAGGGTATCTAAGAAATTCTATATCATCTAGAACAAATAAGACAGCATTTAAGAATACTTGGAGAAATTCTTTAATGTTTTACAATATCAAAAAGAAAATTAGATCAAAAAATTTCAATTTAAAGTAGCAACAAAAAAGTTACGACAAAGAATAATTTAAGATAAATGCTTAATTTTGCGTCTAATTAGACAGCTTTGTAAGAATTAGTTTAATTTTATAATTGTACAGCTGCCATTGTGTATTCGTTACTCAAAGAATGCAAGCAAAAATTGGGAACGCATCATTTGAAATTCCAATTTATTTCAAGAAAAAAGAATTCTGCTATTGTAACTGATATACACATCGATTTGATCTTTGTCCTTTTTTTTTTTTTGCTACTAGTTCTTCAATTTGTGTGCCTATTGGTGAGAAGGAGCACATTTTGAATCATTCTCAATTTGAAGCTTATTTTGAGTCTTTGATGCAGTAGATAAAAGTGCAGAAAATCCAATCACACACAGATATGTTAAAGAGCGTTGTTACTAAGTCCCAGGATAAATGGATGCATTTGAACTCAACACTCATTCAGACTGAGGACTTTTAACTCCTCTTTTGCTGAAGAGTTATATTTGAGTTCCCAAAACTCCTCCTGTGGTTCATTCAGAGTATAATCCACTAGACATTGAAATGGATTCACTCTCAGAGTGATAGTAACTTGAGCTATGCTTAAGACTGGGAAGTAGCACTGAAATTCATCAATAAGGGAGTTTAGATGTTCTGCAATCTCATCTTTGAATGCCTGGTTGATGTTATCATCTCCGATAACTCCAGTAAGCCAATGGAATTGCATCAAATTTCCATCTCTTATGTCTATCCCTCAGAGCTGTATTTTGGCAGTGAATGTTCTTACACCGTATGGTTAATAATGTCGGTTACACGACATTGTAGTTTTCAGTTTAGCTCAATTAGGATTAAGCCTGGATTCTCAACAACTTTTTTCCTACCTAATAGCAGTTCTCCACCCCTGGACTACCTAAATTTCTCCCCTGGGAGGTAATCTCCACCTAGGTTGGGAATTATTGAACCTGTGAGAAAAAAAGTGTTAATATGATTGTAAAAACTTGAAAAACACTAAACAAGAATATTTGATTAGATACAATAGATGAAAAAGTAATATTAATGCTATAAAACAAAATAGCTTTTTTTTGTTTCATGTATCCTCTATAGTTTTAGAGAGAAGATTGTTCAATACTGATACCAAAATAATATTTTATCGCTTATTGTTATTTGGATGAAACATTATGATCTCTCTGCTGATTCTTACATGAGATTAACAGGGAGAAAAAAAAAACTTACTGCTGTCAACAAAATTGATCTGACGTTAAGAAATGAGCTCAATTTGTGCCATTTCTCTTTGTTTCAGAAAATCTTTAATGTAAGCAAAAACAAGAACAATTTAAAAATTAGCAAAAACTTTGTGTCAGTAATTTTCAGGTCTAGGGCCGATTCAAAGAGTTATTCAGAATAAAATCCTCTACAAGGTGACAGAAATGTTATTAAAATTAGTTGAGTTTTACAAAAGTTACTACAAAATTGAAATTGTGACTTTACATGAAAAGCCGACTCGATCCTATTAAGGGAACAGGACTATCTCCCTTGCCTTATGTGTATTGAATGTTGTGCTTTTAATGAAATATACAAAAGGGAAATATCAAATATAAGTAAGGACAAAATTTTATTGATGTTTAGAGACAATGACTCAGATATATCTGTGAGATTGAAACTTCAAAATTGTTTGTGCATATCTAAAATAAGACTTGAGAACACCATTTTTATTAGAAACAAACAACCAAAGCTGTGAGCAAAACTGCCAACATAAGTTTTTTTTTTTTTGTTTTTTTTTTCAGTTTTTAAGTTGGTCTAGCTGACTATTTATGTATGTATCATGCATACAGGCCGCACCAATAGAGCTGAAAGGCTAAAAATTTAAATATGTACTCTTTATTACTTCTAGAAAATGGCTTTTTTTCTATATTTGGGAATTCCCCCTAAAGAGGATACTAGTAGGGTGGGTTTCAATTTACAATGTTAGTTTATGCTAAATCGGTCCTTTAGTTTGTGTCCAGTTGCATTCATGCTTGTTTTTTTTTTTTTTATTTGAAATTTCCCCCTTGATAGGTTTCTAGTAAGATGGGTTTCAATTTGCAATGTAAGTTTATGTTAAATTGGTCCCTTAGTTTGTGTCCAGCAACATTCATGTTTTTTTTTGTTTTTTTTTCTTAAAATTCAGACTTTTGGAGTGACTTATTCTTAATCTTTAATACTTATGAAGTGACTTATTCATTGATCACCACTTTTTCCGATTTTTTACTTGATCACCCCCAATATGGCATGCTGCCAAAAGATGTTGGTCATGTGATGGTTTCTATCAATTGACTAACCAGACCTGTGTTTTTTCTCCACCGATCAGATAGAAAATGCCTGAGGACAGGGCTTCCCAAACTTTTCTGTTGGCAACGCACTTCTTGAAAATAAAATATTTTGCAACACATTACTCAACTCTTGTTTGCTAAGCCAAATATATAATGTCATCCAAGCAGTTCAACTGACTCAGGAGAAGTATCTTTCGAAAAATATATATAAAATTATACTTAATTTCATGACACACCTAGAGATTATCGGGTACAGGCCTGTATCAATTTCCCAATTACTGAAAGTTCATTTGCTTGAAGCTGATTGGTCGATTCAGACTTGCCTGGAAATCAAAGTGAGACATTTCAAGGACCTTTTTTACACATACGATGGTGTATGAAAATCCGATTTTAATTTTTTGCCGCAGAGAACCATAAGCATGAACATCTGCTGTAGAAACCAGATTCTTTCTGCTTACGTATTTACTTTTTTTTGAAAGATGTATCAAACTGATTCAAGCTTTCAGTAATCCGAGATTCGGGAAATTTTATGCCACCAATCCGTAACCTACTAAATCGTCACAACAGAATTTGGAAAGCTCCATATTTAGGATTTCAAGCCAACATGAAAGCATCTGTGTTGAATTGTTTAAACTGTCAAGTTTTGATACTTTCTTAGAAACTATTCAATACTTAAGATATTTAAGTCCAGATTTGTAGATAAGCACCGAAAGAAATATAAAGTGGGGCATGGTAACTTCGGGAAATTTTATGCCACCAATCCGTAACCTACTAAATCGTCACAACAGAATTTGGAAAGCTCCATATTTAGGATTTCAAGCCAACATGAAAGCATCTGTGTTGAATTGTTTAAACTGTCAAGTTTTGATACTTTCTTAGAAACTATTCAATACTTAAGATATTTAAGTCCAGATTTGTAGATAAGCACCGAAAGAAATATAAAGTGGGGCATGGTAACTTTAGTAGTGAATTTCCAAAGGGAAAATATTCTCCACACCCTTAGGCAGGACTGTTATTACAGAATTTTGTCTTGGAATGATCAAGAATTTCTCTCATACCTCCCAGTTGCTATCAATTTATATCCAATGGTATAAATTATTATTTTCTTCTATGTTCTTGCGATGAAGATTACTACAGGAATGAATGCAAGTATTTCATGTGAACAGATTTTATTTTAACATTTATCACAGCTCGTTTATAAAGCAGTTGGCGTTATGAAGATAGATGCCTGTATTTTTTTTTTTTTTTGTACTCTTATGACGATCATTGTGTTCTGAGTGTAGAATCAAATCACTTTTAATGATTGTTCAAATCACTTTGCTACTTCCAATTTTTTTTTTCAAGTCTTGGCATGAACATTTTTTCAATTTTAAAATAAAAGTGATTAATGTTTAATTTCCTTCAATAAAGAACAATCCTTTTTTATACTTGAAGGCCCGGGATTATTGATTTTTTTTTTTTCTTTATAAGAGAAGATGCAAATAAATTTAGGTCTCTCTTCAATGTTAGGCTTGCTTGAATTTCTTTTTTTTAATGGAACAAGAAAAGCACCAATTGCTCTTCATTTAATGGCTAAAATAAAATCATCATCACCTGCTCATGACCTGATGTTACCAGAATCAAAACCGAATTTATACATTGATACATAATTACTCATTTGCCAATGCTTTCAAAAAAATATTCAAATAATTTTGCAATTACGTTGTACTTGAAAATTCAATTTTTTTTAAATTAAATTTTTTTTTTTTAAATTAAATTTATTTAAAAAAAAAAACATTGGTACTCTGCATTTTCTTCGTTCATCCAGAATGAAATCCAATTTTTTATGCATTTGTAAAAGAAAAAAAAAAAGATCTCAAACCAGGGAGACTACTCTATAATTAGTCTTTGATTATTTTCCCCCTTGACAAATGTTACTGACACAAAATATAGGCATATACTTGGTATATTATGTAAGTAGATATTTAGAATTGACCAGACATTTTATTCCTCACAAAATTTAGTATGTCATCATTCTTCACAGAAACTGAGAAAAAGAAGTCACCTTGGGTGCCAAGAGCTGGGGCGTTAGCGCTTGTCATGTGTGTGGGACTTCACAAATTGGAAAATTAATTAAGCAGATTAATAAGCAGTCAAAATACTTCAAAGGGCTCCAAAGTTCAGCTTGCCAGTGGCACTGAGAACAATAGATCTGGCCCTAGTTATTGTCTGAAATAGTGAAGACTTTCGACAGAAGTAAATTTTGTTTTACTAATAATATATATATATATATATAGTTCCTTGATTTGACTGAGATCACTCCAACTCATTGTTTATTTTTCTTGTGCGTGTGTATATATATATATGTATGTATATATATGTATGTATATATAATGGACGGTGACTTTTTCTGGGTCTCTATCTATCCATAACAATGGATTTTTCCACCGAAAGGTGACTTTTGCCAATGAACATGAATGGCCACGCATGATAAGTGCCCAACAAACCATTGATTAAAAGCCGATGTTTTTGTTATTCCTTGAGCTATACTGCTCAGTTTTTTTCATAATTTTGGAGTGTGAACACGCTGCATTATGATTCATTTTGTGTTCAAGCTTCAAAGTGAACTAAAAACCTGAGCGTTTAGTTGAGAAAATAACAAAAATGTCTACATTTTATGAATGGTTTGTTGGGCACTTATCCTGCGTGGACACTCAACACGCATGGAATTCTCATATATCCTACCCGCTATATCTAACAATTGATAAAAAACAGAAAACAGACTAAAAACAATAAAAATGTCGAGCTTAAAGCAATTTCATGTTGAACAACCTAATACTTAACTTGTTGCCTTCTGGTTTAAGGCAAGAATTTTTATGAAGATTTAGGTTATCTCATTTACTACTTGAGTTATTTATGACAGAATAACTTTTCTTTTTTTTTTTATTTGTTTGATAGCAATAGGTTAATATGAGTACCTGAGGTGAATACCAACTTGAAAAGTGACCTACCTTCTTGATATCTCATCTTACTAAGGAAAAAAGTGTTTTTTCACTTGAAATGCTGGAATTGATATGTGTCTTTGTTTAAATGAGTCGGCTGAGGACTTAACAATATTATAGTCAAACGAATACCTTCTGTGAATACATTTGAATATGGTAATAATCTTCTGACAGAACGACTATCGGAAACCATCAACCAAAACTGTCCACTGCTCATCAACAGAGAACCACTTAAAAACAGAAGAAACCTATCTGGCTGGCTATCGATCTATGTAAGTGTCACGTGTACAGGCTGTACCAGTTGAGTGGGGGGTCTGAAAATTTAAACATTCACCCCTTATAAGATGTAGACAAAATATGGGGGGGGGCAGGGACCCCCCCCCTTTATATAGGTTTTTGATGAGTGCTTCAAATTGCAGTGATAATTCATGCTTATTTGGTCACTTATTCCGTGTCTGGCAGTGTTCACTTCTAATTTTTAAATTTGGACTGTTTTAGTGATCACCTTCCCCACAAAAGGCAAGACTAGTAACTCATTTATTGATCACCCCTCTTTCCAATTTTCTACTGATCACTTCTAACTCTGCATGCTGCCAAAAGACACTAGTCACATGACGACTAACCAGATGTGTTTGTGCTAAATTTAAATCTGTAAAATTTTCTGGGACAATTTCATAGGACATATGCGAATGAATCATTCTTTTGTAGCTTTTTCTCTTCTAGCATTTAGATAACGATAAGGAAAAACATCAGTAGGTATATTTTAATGTTTGACCAATTTGTTTTTAATGACATTTATTTATTAAATCAAAAGCCTATCAGTACAGAGAAACATCTACCAGGAATATTTTATCGAATCACAAATGGCCAAACCGAACAGCCAAGTTGGCTACACATTCTTCTCTCTTAGAGTCTCTGTGTTTGGGTATCTATGTCTCTCTCTGTATGTGTCCCTGGGTACTCCTAGTCTTGCTTTTGGGGCTACGACCTTGAAAATATGCAGGGGTACATCACTACGCACCATTTAAGAACTTTTTTTTAAAATTTATTTTTATGTATTTTAGTGGATGAAGTATTATGAATCATTATTATTAACTTTTGCTACTATCTCCCTTCATCTTAATTGTTGTTGCTTTTTATCGCGACTAAATTCAGGTTCGGTACTCTTCAGCATTGAGTAAATAAATTAACAGCGCGTATCAGAACAAAGAATAAGTTCCAGGTGTGAATCGAACTCACAAAGCTCTCCACCGGAGAGTAACTCAAAATAAATAATGATTTTTGATACTTCTTTTACTAAAATAAATGAAAATAGAAATGGATTGAACTGAACTACAAGTTGATAACAGACATGATGTAGAGGAGATCATGGATAGGGAATGGGTTTAATGGTTTGATTTGGACTGATGTTTGCCTTAAAGTTCCAGTAGTTCTGTAGTAAGAACAGTTGCGCATTGCTACCCTCCGGTATAGACCGGTTCGATTCTCATCTGAAACTTATTTTTCATTCCGATCCATACTGTTGATAAATTCATTTACTCACTGCTGAAGAGTACCCAGCCAGAGTTTGTTTCTTGTCTTTTTTCTCAAAAATGCACTCTTGGGGGTCTCTTTGGTCATTTTGAACCAACAATGCCCAAATCTTGTGCTGGATTTTTTTTTTTTTCATAGATAATTAGTTCTAGTACCTGTGTGGACTACAGTGATTCATTTATGTGAGATACAGATATTTTTCTATTTATTTGTTTTTTCTGAAATTCTTCTCTGAACTTCAGCAGATATCTCTTGAAATTTCCCTGTTAAATTAATTTCTATCCCAGATGATCTAAATTTATCTCGGTTATGACTGGATTCTAAACTAAAAGCATTTGCTCTTCTTTTTGATATTATACCTACTGTCTGCTATATTCTCAAACGAGGGAATACAATCTTTCTCTCTTTTTTGAAGAATTCCCAATTGGTGATGATTGATTTTCCTGGTGTTTTATTGCTAAGTCCTGTGAGGTGCATTTAGACTTTTAAATCATTGAGATTTCTTTTCTTAAGTGTTATGCTTTGCCAAAATACATCACTTTTTGATGCCTCGACTGTTTATTTCTTCCGAAGGAAGAACATAAATAAAACTGGTGTACTTAGTCACTCAATAGAAACCGTCATGTGACCATGCTTTGTTGGGGGTGATCAATTGGAAAAGTGAATCAATGGATAAGTCACATCTTTTGACTTTTTGGGATGGCAGAGATCACTAAAAAATGTCTGATTTAAAAAGAAACTAAGGGATTAATTTTGCATAAACTTGCTTTGCAAATTGACCCCCTCCCTCTAAAAAGTTATGGGGTGGAATTAGAAAATGACCACCCCCAATTTGAAAATCTTTTTTAGACATAATGAAGAGTAAATGTTCAAATTTTCAGCCCTCTAGCTCATTAGTGCAACCTGTATGCATGAAGCATAGATAGATAGTCAACCAGCCACACCAACTTGAAAACTGAAGAAACTTATGGTGACAGTTTTGGTTGACGGTTTCTAAAATTCTAACTATGAATCTATCAAGTGTCTATACATACACACACACAAACACAAACACACACTGATCTGAGGTTTGTTATTATTCAGGATGTCAGCATCAAACGTTAAAAGGATATTTTAGATTGCTACAATGTATTTATCCAGAATTTAATTCTTTAGATGTATGAGATAGCATAATGTTTATTGACATGGAAACTGGAATCGACAAATCATGTTTGAATTTGAGCTGAAACTGCTAATATTCACTTACACTTATGCCCCTAGGGAGATGTATGAATCCACAACACTTAACCTTGTCTTATTGTCAAATATCTTTACAAAATATCTTGTCCCCTGCATGCCACAATGGATGATAGAGGAGAAAGTGGGTCAGTTAGAACTTGGGCAATTCATACCTTGTCCTTCGCTGCCAGCTCTGTCATAGGTTCCAGGGGGTAGGAGAGGAAAGGCCATCGGCTTGTGTTATTGAGCTTGCTGTTGTAATTTAGAATTGAGACCTTGTAGTCTTAATTCAAGGATATTTTGAATTTTTTCAAATTTTATTCTTGGACGAAGTATTGCAACATTATTATTAATTTTGACTAATTTTTTTTACTTTCATCCTAACTTCAGTTGCTTTTTATCACCACCAAGGATTACGGTCCAATCCAAAGTTGTCATAATAAAACAACTGAAAATTAGGGTGAAGGTAAAAAAATTAGTCAAAATTAATTATGATGTTGCAATACTTTGTCCAAGAATAAAATTTGAAAAAAATTTGAAAATATCATTCAGTAATCATTTTCAGTCAGAATAGTTAGAGTGGAGCCGCAAGTCATGTTAATTTCTTATAATTATTTTGTCTGAAAGATCATTTGGCAACTTAGAATAACAAGAAAAGCTATGCAGTTATTTGTGTAAACATTTTTATAAATGTTTAACAAAATTTGCCTGCACAGATAATGATTACATTCAAAGCTTTTTCGATTGAGGTGAAAAATTAGAATTTCTTTAAATATGAGATGAAATATTTTCATTATTAATTTTTGCCTTGTCTCTCTCTCTGTCCTAATGCCGCTTTTTACAATGACTTTTTTCGTTGAATGCCCTCCGACCTTTAAAGTAGGTAGTGTTAAGTAGAAATGAAGAAATTGCTTCCGCCCAGGCTCTAACCAACATCTGATATCCCCAGAGTGCCACTGAATTAGTTGGCTAGGCACAGCACAAATCTACAGTCATTCATTGCCAACTCCCCGCTCTAAATCTTATGGCGTTTCCTTTGTTTTTACTTTTACTAATAATAATCTTAAATTACTTAAATATTAAGATAAGGGAGTATTTTCATCTTGTTTCTCTTGTTTGTTTTTTTTCTTTCCCATCTTGCTTCTTTTAGTTTTCACTTATGCTACTTCAATAATTGAAGAGTATTCAACCAGGAAAGTTGCAATAATATGAAGGAAAGACAAGCCAAAAAGTAATATTGTAACCAGATTTTGATATTGAAATGAGAGACCAGGATTGCCAGAAGTGGCCGGAAGGGGAGATAATGCAAGCTTTATCTCAGACTCTTACCCAACACAGGTAGTGGAATTGGAAATCAAGCAAGTTTAGAAGCACAGGTTCAATACCAGCCTCTCGAGGCGAGCATGCCCCAAAGGAGCTGGTATTGAGCTCAATTTCTAAATTCAATGCTATTCCAATGCCTGTGTTGGATAAGTCTGAGATAGAGCTTTGATTATCTCCCCTTTTTACCAAATCTATCCACCCTGCAAAAGACCTATGAAATTGTTTTCCATCTCAAGTGAATGTACAGATGTCAGTCAGTCTCGGACAGGATATAAAGTAGAAACTTGTCTTAATTCATTTACAACTTGCGTTGTACATAACGTCAACAATATCTATATATACAGAGTAAGCCATTTATTATAATCATGGATAATGTTATCAAATGGTTATTGTCGTAAAAATCAGCTGGTCCCAAACATTTTATTTAAAATTAATTAGAAATTATAAAAAGAATGGAAGTTAAATTTTTCATAATGCCAAGTCGTTTATAGCATTGAATATAATTTGTTCTGATTCTTGTACCTTTTGCTTACTGCTATTAGCCTGTTATTGTTATCTAAAAGACCCTCTTCTAAAGTGATCACAATAAGCGATATTGTTGTTAGAATGTTATCAATTACCGCAACCCCAAATAGACTGGTTTAATCACTGTTGTTGGGTAGGTCATTCGTATGTTCTGACATTATACGTATCAATCTTGACTTTACCCAGTCCTTACTGTTCGTAGATGAAACTTTAACCCACACCCCTTCTCAATGAGAAGGAAAACGATTTTCTTGTTTTTTGAAAATCCTTCCCCTAAATAGGTTTTTATTGAGGAGTTCAATTTACAATGAAAGTTTAAGATGAATTGGTCCCTTGATCGTATCCATGTTTTTTTTTTGTTTGTTCTTTTTTTCAATCCTAAATTTATGATTCAAACCCTAGTGGTAGTATTTTCATCATGGTGACTTGATTTTAGTACAACTATTTCTTAATTTACCAAGTAAAAAGAGGCATATATGTGTGGAGGTGATTTGGAATTCCACTTAGAATACTAGTTGGTTTTCAGTTTGTTTATACAACCTGTGATATCACAGATATTAAAATTTTCATTCACTCAGATATTACATACTTAGTTTCACTTTAGCATCAACTGCATTTCAATCAGGTATCCATGCAGTAATTCATTTTGTGACCCCAGTCTGAGCATGCAATCTTGGTCAGGTAAACTGAGAAGGAATATAGTTAATAGCATGAATTTTTTTTTCTTAAAAAATAAAGTTTTACTTGAGATTCGGCCGTAACTGTGCCAATGAGGTACACTAGTTCTTGTGGGCTTACTGAAATTAAGCAAAATCCAGCCTGGTTAGTATCTACATGGGTGACCGTCTGGGAATCGCAGGTGCCGTAAGCAGCTAGGAATCAAATAGTGTGTTCTGGGGCAATTCTATTACCTCTCCTAAGGAGGAGATTGGCCTCTACACTACTCTCAATAACAGCAGCTAAAGACCCCACCCCAACCCCCAACCTCAACCTCTGACTGGCCCGGCTACAAGCAACAAGAAATGAATGAAGGACTTAGGCACACAGCCAAGGTGTAACCAGGCTTGCTTGAATTTAGTGAAATACCGCACTGCCTGCACTTAAGATACATGTTTGAAAGGACTGAACTACATGGGGTGTAGAAAAGCCTTCCATAATAGTCCTGAAGTAAATTTCCGTCCATTGTACAAACCTTCAGCTTTGAAGTATTTCATTTACTTCTCTTCATCATTGCCAACTTGGATATTATATAATTGAATTTAGATCTCGCATTTATATTCTGTAATTTTTATTTATTTTCATTAGAATTCTCTAGAACTGCTAATCCGAACTACTTCAAACTCAACTCTGCAATGCCTGGTGTGCTGACCAATGTGCACGGACACAGATTTCATTGATTATAGTTATAAATCTGCTTTGATTGCATTTAAAATTTTGGAAATTTTTCCTTAAAAGAATCCATATCATTTAATCACTTACAGTCAGTCATATTGAACAACATGTGAAAACAATGAATTCGTCTTTGGAGACCATGTCATTGATTCTGTTACAATTGTGGGTTTTTACTGGGACCAGGGTGTTAGCCTGATGCTCAAGATGAACTGCCTCACAGGGCTAGAAAGACTCTGACTGTCCTGCCATTTACCCATAGCTGTGGATTCCCAAGAGTATTGGTGCAAAATGAACACATACTGTCTCAACCAAAGTTTGAACTCAATTAACCAATTCCATTCTCTGAACCGCCCATTATTTAATCAGTGGATAAGTAATGTTCTCTCTCTCTCATTGTCTTTTTCCTTATTTTCCTTTTATGGTTGGCAAATGATCCTCTAGCAATGATTAATCATGACTAATGGATTGTAACAAATAATAGTCTTAGTGTCTGTAATAATAACACTTTGGTTTATAACTTAGAGAAGAGTCATTAGCATTCCAAGTTTTGTTCGGACAATTAAACTCCTCCTTTGTGTGGTTAATGTTGGTACTACAATTGCTTTGGCTAACCCATTCTACATTTCGTTTTCCCAGAGGCAGCATGTGGGACCTGCAAACTCTCTAACGGGTGGGGTTGCAGGTGCAGGTAGCTTTGGGGGTGGGGAAACATACATGGGGAACTTGGGAAAAATCTGAAAAAAATGATCATAAAAAATTTTAAAAGGAGGAGTGCAGTCGAACCAAGCACCACCATTAATTATACACTACCATAAAACTCATCATTAAATATCAAATGATTAATATTGCATTAATAGATATTAGATAATTAAAATTGAATATTAGATTAATAGATATTTTGTAATTGTAGCCCATTATTTATATTTTTTGACTAAACTAGGCAATAAATAAACATATATATAGTTCTACTTTTCAACTAAAAAATCTCCTTACCTCTCCTTTTCCATCTGTTACATTGGTTGGGTTGGGGGTCGCTGTGCTGGTCGGTGGCAATGAGTCTGCTGCTTTTTAATCAGTGGCTATTACTCTGCTGCTTTTAAACATCATCCTCTCTCCTCCCAGTAACTGACAGACTAATCAACAAAATTGATGACATCAGCTTTTATGAAGTGGGATTCTATTAGTGACCAATTGATATTACTATTCTGTTCTGTGAAAGGAAGAAAAAGGGGACCTACCTCTTCCATTATGGATTATACACCTAAAGAAGACCGTAGAATGCATTGGCTGGAATGTTATAACATCACCAAGGTGTTCAGTTGTTATGAATATGCAAATAATCGAAATAACCTGATTTTAGTCATTGTTTTAATGAACTTAAAAGAATCTCTGTCACGTTAAGTTGGTAGATATTTTCTTCTTTTAAAAAGATGGAAGATGATGTAAACAACAAGAAACGGAGAATTTTAAATCAAAATATGACTCACTCGAGGCAAAAAGCCTCTTTCTAACAATCTCCTAAGGATTCAAGTCAAGACTATTGATGCAATCTGATGTGACCAGAATGAATCGGGATCTTTCTATCTTTAATGAAAAAGGGAGACTACTCTCCCATAGTATACAATGATTATCTCCCTTGACAAAAATATTTGCTTCCAAAGATTGACACGTATGTTGCTTATCCTAGATTATTTGCAAATAAATGTATAAAAAATAGATTAGGTAGATACTCTATAATTTGTATCAATATACCTGGAGTTATCTCCCTTGAGAAATCAAATCATTATAATATAGATTATCAGGGTGATTGCAAACAATAACCCCCACCCTATTATCATTATTAAGTTGTAAACTGTACTCTTCTCCGGGATGGCCTATCTTAATGGTATTGCACTTGCAAGAATTCTGCCAAGGTTTACAATTTTTGCTGTGTTATGGTAAACAACACTGGAATAAAACTACCGAATTTGGATGATTCTCATCTAGATTTCGAATCCTTCCCAGATATTTGTTGGTTATTAAGAGAAAAGGCTGTTGTTTGTTTGTTTGTTTGCTTTTTGTGACACTCCCTTAATTGATTGCGTTAAATTAGTCTGAGATACCGAGGAACCAAATTCCGTTTAGTATTTGCTTTATCATTCATTAATTACGGACTCGTATTTATTTCTTTTCCGCAGCAATTTGGTTATTTGATTTCATAGCAGCCTCATCTGCCACGGTATTTCATTTATTGTCTATAACTTTGAGAAGAGTCATTAACATTCCAACTTCTTGTTTGGACAATCCAATCACCATTTTTGATTTTCACACAACGTTTCGGTCCCAGAATGAAGATGAGAAGAAAAGATTGGATTGTCCGAACAAAAGTTGATTTTCATCCAGTTATCATTGCGCAATGTGGCCAAGTACGGTTTGTTGTTTATAGCTATAACTGTCTTTAAAAATAACTAAAGTCGGCTAAATTATTCCATTTACCCCAAACTTTACAGCTAAAAATATTAGATATATTCATTAAGACCTATTTGTCATAGTATAACTATTCACAAAAACTACCGAACAAATAATTAATAAAAATTGTACATTTCTTTTTTTTATTGAACTTACTGATTTCAATTGCCATTATTTTTAGCTATCATAGATTTCTATCTAACAGTTAAATCGGAGAAGAATGAACCGGATCTAGCCAAACAATGGCTAAATTGGCAACCCTGTTATTGTAGAGACACTTTTAGTTCGTATTCATGTTTTACGGAATTTTTTTTGTTGTTGTTTTTTTTTCTTCTTTTGAGGTCAATGTGATTTGAGAAGTACTTAAGATTTTGTCACTTTTCCCTTGATGATTTTGATAATTTTATTTTTTTTTTTTTTCATTCACATCACTGACTTGGGTTTTAATCTGAATTCACACAATACCCAACAACTCTTCTTGGTTGACGGAGAGAGAGAGAGAAAAAGAGAGAGGGGATCATGCTGATGAAATTTCACTAGGAAGGAAAAACAAAAAAAAAACAAAACAAAACCCTGGTCTGGTTAATCACGTAATAGAAACCGTCACGTGATCAAAGTTTTATGGCAGTTTGCTGTGTTGGGGGTGATCAATTAAAAAAAAAGAAGGGGTTGATTAATGGATAAGTTGCTCTCCTCACTTTCTGTTGAGTTGTGATCACTGATGAAAAAAAAAAAAAATTATTTTTTAAAATCTGATTTTCAGAAAAACAAACGTGAATGTTGCTGGACCTAAACTGGGTGATCAATTTGGCATGAACTTTCATTGCTGATTTTAACGCCCCCCCCCCCCCCGGCACTAAAATCTATTCAGGGGGAATTTTTTTTTTTTTTTCAAAAAAATTTTACTAGTATTAAAAAGTAATGTTGAAAATGTCAGCCTTCTGGTGAGGTCTGTATGCTCAATACCTGCCTACATTGCCAGCCAGACCAACATGAAAACTGAGAGAAACCTATTTTGACAGTTTTGGTTGACGGTTTCTACCCCTGCTCTTTTTTTTCAAGGGAATGTTCTGTCAGTAACTGTAATGAATAACACCAGAACATGTGCCCCATTGCTAGAGATATGTGTAGACCAACCTCATTAAAAAGAAAATAAGGAAAAGAGGTCGGGGAGAAAGGGCTTATATTAAGAGAGACTGAAAGCGAATATTAAAACTTTTTTTTATTTTTTTAATATATTTATTGGAGTCTTTCATTTGGCTGCTGCATTAGATTAACTTGGTAATTTTTTTCTTCACTTAATGAAGAGACCAATCAAACGCCTTTCACCATAGACCCATTTTTTTCAGTCTATTTCCCTTTTTAGTTTCATTTATCGAAAAGGGCAAATTACTGAGTATTTTATTTCTTGCTGGAGAAAAAAAAAAATCACTTAAAAGATCAGTTCTGTGTATTTTTGTGTGAAGTTTTCTAATGTCTGTTTAGAAGGGTTTGCTTTTGTAAGTAAGATGCTCGGAATTCTGATATTAATACTTTTTAGATTTGGTGCCCAGCCTCTTTATTTTATTTCTAAAACACCATTTTGAAATGTGTAGAGAAAACTGAGTGAATATGAGTACCGTAAATTCCCCTTGTATAATCAGCACTTTTTTCTTAAGATTTTGAGCTTAAGAATCAGGGTGCGCATTATGTATGGAAACGTAATCGCAGAACATTTTTCCAGCACTGTTCGTTGGGTGTTGAAGGTCATTTGACTATTGCCGTGATAGCAGTCCATAATGTAGAAAACTGAGAACTTACTCGCCTGATGGCAGAAATAGTAGTAATTTACAATGAAACTCTTTTAATCATATCTTTTTCCAGTAATTAAAGCAAAATTATGAAAACATAGGTTTGGCTAAAATTGCGTTTTTCTTTTTTCTGTTTTTTTTTGTTTGTTTTTTTTTTTTTTTCATTTAAGAAATTTATGTATATAATTTTAATCAAAATATGAAAGTAGTCGACACAATAACACACTGGTCCTAAACCTGTATGTGATCACACAATCTTTATAGCTTTCATAGTTATGAGAGGAGTGGGTTCAGTAGATGATTGTAATAAAAACTACTGCCACCATCATAATACTTATTGGTATATTACCACCAGTGACCACATGATCAAGCCAAAAAAAAAAAATGAAGGAAAATTAAATTTTTGAACAAGAGTAATTAAAAAAAAAAATAGAATTAGTCATTTTCTTCAGATTATGTTTATTACATTTGTCGTATCCTCTTCTGCAAAGTAAAGGTCATCTTCACAGCCATTGAAATTCTCTTTCGCTGCTTCTGCTTCTTTGTTCTCTACGTTTATCCACAACTTGTAATTCTTGGTTGTGTGAAATAATTTTTCAAAACGCGTGCGCATGAAGAGCCTGGAATCAGACAGATTCTACACTCTGATCCGAGATAAAAAAGCAAAATGGTTATACTTACAAATAGAATTATAGTATAGATATTGTAGCTATAACAATTGCAGATAGCTGCAACAATAATTTAGATTTGAATTGGTTATTTTGCAGTGAACGCTGAAAAAAATGTATGAAAGTTAATGCAAATTCTGCTGGTTTTTCTTCAAGAGAAATGACTTTATGCCAGATTGATATTTTGTTTGTCTTGAATTCTACCAAATAATTTTCTGCTATTTTGAATATGGTCGAGAATGTAGCTATCTGAGAAATTATTTTCCACTGTTTTTAAATAAGTATGATAGTTTATTCTTGAAAGAACTTCCTAAGATTGATATAAAATTGAAAAGAAAACATTCATTTAATATTCTATTTATGTCAATGAAACTTCAACCTTCGAACCTGAATGATTACTTTGAGTTTAATAGCATTTTATTCTAAATTTTTTTTTTTCTTTTTCTTAAAATCTATTTTCTATTTCATTTTATTTATCTGTTTCTATTTTGTTTGTTTATTTATCGACTTATTTTTCTCCCTAGGAAAAATCAATGTTTGTCTGATCAAATGCTTGTCCCGTCACTTTCTTTGTTTTTACTTCCTTCTTTTATGGAGAAGGGAATACTTTCTCAGGAGAAACCAGATTATTTCTGCTGTGTGGAGGAGCCTGAGGCATAATGTGTCATTTAAGAATTGCCTCGGTGTTGTGTGATTTATGAGTCATGAAGAGATTTGGATGGTCTTTGCAACCTGCATCTACTCTTTATCTTGAGATTTGTTATTGATTGCGCAAGTGTTTACACACAAGAAATGGCTGTGACACGGATTCCTCATTTATTTTTGTTGCAGATCATTGCACTTTAATATAACACTGATTATTGTGGGTAAGGGATTGAATATATATGGACACGTTTAGAAACAGTACTCAATAATAAATCGGACGTGTTTGAAGTGCCAATGATCGGACGCTGGATTTTCCGATTATTTTTAATCCCAGTTGCATTGTGGTTCAAGCAGTTTAACAGATTGTCATTGTGACCCTTGAAACCATAGTGAATTTTTTTTTCTTTTCTTTTCTTTTTCTTTCTTTTTTTTTCTTTTTTTTTCTTTTTTTTTCTTTCTTTTTTTCCTTTTTTTTTTCTTTCTTTTTTTCCTTTTTTTTTTCTTTCTTTTTTTCCTTTTTTTTTCTTTCTTCTTCTTTTTTTTTTTTTTTTTTTTTTTTAAAGAAACTATTCACTCTATCTAATTAGGAACCATTAACCAGAACTAAACATAGGTTACTTCAGTTTTCACCTTAGCCTGTTTTTGTTTATATCCTACATACAGGCCACACCAATGGAACTAGAGGGCTGAAAATTTTAACATTCACTCTTTTATTATATCTAGAATTTTTTTTAATTTTTTAAGAATTCTCCTCCTTAATAGGTTTTTAGTGTCAGGTTCAATTTTCAATGTGAGTTTATGATTAATTGATCCCTCAGTTTGTGTCCGACAGCGTTCACATGTTTTTTTTTTTTTTTTAAATTGGACTTTTTCATTGATCATCCCCTCTTTCAAATATTTTAATTGATCATCCCTAACATGGCATACTACCAAAAGTTGTTAGTATTCATTGATTTTCAAAGTAGAGTTGTTCATGATTTATTATTTTAATCTCAAGATTACTGACTTTTTTTTTTCTTTTCTATTTTCAGCAGCAGACCCATTATGGAATCGGAAACTGAATGCCAGGTAAAAATAAAAATATTTGAGATTTGTTTCTTGTCTGTAGGTTCCAAATAGGAAATAGGATTTCATTATTTTAATATTTGAATAATATTTATCTTTAACTAACATAGGATTGCTGGAACTACATCTGGTCTAATTACCCTGCTACTTACCCATAGCTGGTGGGGAGAAGTGGATTCGTGCCTTTTCAAAAGGCCATTCCTGCAAAGAGAAGACAAGCTGACCGAGCTGAAGCTCTGTTTGCTGATTCCATTTTCTGTGTTGGTTTTTCATAAATCACTTGATACTGCTCTGAATTTGCAGTGGAACTCTTTTGTGATGGAAACAAGATTTTAAAATTATTATGGCAGATAGAATAAAAAAAAGAATTTTAAAAAATTCACCAAAAGGTGGAAGAGGGGTAACTGCAGCCATTTTCTTTTGCTTCTCATTTTCCACAAATCACTGTTATATTTGCTGTTTGTCACTGTTGGGTTTCTCTTCATGGATTAGTTTTGAAATGCTCCTGATTTAATGTAAGAAAAGAAATAGCAAAAAAAAAAAAAATGACCATGTTAGTTGTTTATTCCTGTAGACTCCTCGTGGAGCATATAGCTTTTTTTGCAGTTTCTGTAGCAAGAAGGCTTTCTTAGGTGGAGTTGCTTGTCCCACACCCAAGCTATAGGATTTTTCTTCCAGAAAAACCTGGTCTTAGATTGATTGCCTTACAGGGAGAACGGGCTCTAATTACCCTGCTATTTTGCCAAAGCTGGGGGGGGGGGAGTGGATACATGCCTTTTCGCAAGGGCATTCATGTAAAGAGAACACAAGCAGACCAAGCTGGAACTCTGTTTACACTATTTTTGTGTCGTTTGTGGTTTTTTGGGGGGTTTTTTCAAATCCCTTGATACTGCCATGGAACTCTTCTGTGATGGACACAAGAATTTAAAATTATGATAAGATAAGAAATTGATTTTTAAAAAGGTAACTTTGATCCCCTCGATATTAACATTCACTTGAAAAAAAAAATATTATGATTTTAAGTGTTAATGGAGATTTACTTTAAAGTGTTACTTTAATGAAGAATATTGAAATCAATCAAATTTACATGGAAATTTTTTTTTCGTTCCATTTACATTCATTTTCATTCAACTTTTTGACAACTAAATTACTGATTTAGTACATTTAATTACTCGATAGGAAATTACAGTTTAATCAGGATATGATTAAATGAAGAAAATTTACAGCAACAAGACTTTCGTACAGTCAACTTGGAAATTTTCAATATTTTGTAAATGATTTTGGAAGCTGTTTATTGAACGTTTGAAAATTTGAGGAAGTCACCGTTCCAGTGCTGAGACATTTTGTTGCCATGTATTTCAGCGCTAAGACTTTTTGTACAGATATTCAAATCTTTTGACATTCTTTTATTGATTTTTGAAAAAAAAATTTTCAAACAATCTTTTTATTAGAATATTTTCTAAGTAGTCTTCAGCCTAATTGAACCTGAATTATAGTTTATACTTTCGTTATTAACGCAAACTAAATAATCCTTGTGAAAAAGATATGGATACATTTGGAATTCTATGAAATTAATTTTTTAGAAAACTACTGAACACAATTCGTGAAAAAGAGTACATTGTTTCAAATGGCAGGTAGGAGATATTTTCATCTTCAAGTGGAAGAAAGAAACGGAAAAGGACACACTGTTCATTAAATAAGTTGATTATCGTGAGATTAAAGATCTATTACGAAATTTGGTAGAAAAATTCAATCAAAAAGAAAATCAGTTGTACAATAAAAAATACAATAATATTTGTAAAACTGTTGGAGAAATTTAGCTAAAAACTATTTAAAAAGTATATCAATAAAAGAATTATCAAAATAAAAAGAATAATCGACAAATGTATGTTAAATAACTGATCATCACACCTAAAATGTCTTTGCTGTGAAATACATGGGGAGAAGATGTCTTTGTGCAGAATAGTCTGATGCTAAAACAGCATCGCCAATTGGCGATGCTGAATCATACCTGACCCTGATAATTTGATTAAACATCTCTTTAATGTACCTGTTTCCTCCATGGTATCTACTTAATTATAAAGTAAGAATTAACATTGTTTGTGAAAAATCATCCATACTCGATTTGATCATCTTATCTGTCAATATGATATCTCCAAAAGTCCATGAGGAATTAAAGTGAAATTTTGAAATTGGGTAAGCTTTGGGTTAAAGAAGAAGTTATTGGATTTTGGGGCGGATCCAGGACTTTTTATTGACTTAGTGTACGGTATTTGCAGAGGTATGCTCTCTATGAGTGCTTTCTCATTTCATCTGTTAATGCTCTTCGTCTTTGACACATCTTACAAGTAGATTTTTGTTTCGAATTCTGCAAAAAATGGAATTTGAATAATCTGGATTGGAAACAACTTATTTGATGTAAAACCTTTCCACTAGGAAAATTATTGAAGCATCTAATGACAAGAATCATCTGGTTTTATAGAAAATACTGCTTTGTTCAGACTTCTGGTTAAGACTAAAAAGTGAAAAAGTTGTAATATTTAAATGATGGGTAGTAAGAGGAGGGGAAAGAGACAGATTCTAATCCTACGTCAATGATTAACAAAAGAAAGGAAGAGCGAAAGAGAAAAAAGAAATTTAGAAAATGGAAAGCTATGGATGCTAGATTGAATTATCTGGTTTCACTCAACTGATTCCTTTTAATTAGAAATTACTTTTATCTTTCTTTTTTCTATCCTTGCTGTTATTCTTTTTCTTTCTTCTCTACACGTCTCAGCCCTAACCATCCATAGTATGAACTTGAAATTTTGCGCACACACTCCCTCCAATGAGTTAAGGAAGCATAAACATGTTTTTTGGAAAGTGACTGAAATAGTTGTGGTGTTTGACCCTGAAGCCGCCAGTCTTGTTTATCTATTAGTTCAACCAAGCCATTAAAAAAAGATGGCAATTTTTTGGTAATTTTGCTATCACAATCACGCAAAGGCTTAGAATATTAAGACAAGATGTGAAGCTAATTCAATAGAGAAATTGTCCCAGAATTTGAATATTATTGTGTAAAATCATCTTTCTCTGACAAAAAAAACAAAATGTTGTCTCAG